>JAPVCB010000026.1:2643475-2728499 GCA_029606185.1 Paecilomyces formosus
CTCATCGAATATGAAAACAGCCTTGGCGCACCCTAAATCTGATAACGTTAACTATTTCTATCCTGATTGTAGAAGTGAGATTTTACATCCAATGGTGGGGCCCAAGGAGCAAGATTTCCAATGGCTTATTCCGCATTCTACATCCTCCACTTCAATTCGATGAATAGGACAAACAATTTGGCTTCACCTTTCAACATCACGTTCACATCAAGTACCATCATTCAGTCACTCACTGTATGACAAACTCTCCATCGTCCTTCCTTCCGGAATACTCCCGCGTTCCACATTCCTTAGATGCAACAAGCACAAATGAATAATATGCGCAATGACTTCCACACTGAATCCAGCCCATGCAATCGCATAAGGCGTTTATTTAGTAGCAAGCCATGACGGGGAAAGACCGGGTGTCTCCACATTTACCCCGCAACATCTATATAGATATACGGAGTATGAGCTAAATGGACGCTTGGACCATTTCCACGAAACTCGGATGGTTTTCGTATATTCTATAATCCATATGTTACTGCCAGTGATACCAGTGACGTCGCTTCTGCGTGGTTTGCCAATTCTGGCTTCACGTTGCTTTGCACACGCTACGAATATAAGACGATATATATACGTATGTACATACATGCTAGATGTAATACACATTCTCAATAATATCGTAAAGAAGGAGATTGAAGACGAATTGCTGCATGACGCAAACCTCACTTTCACATTTGCGCCTGGGTCTTGTAAATCCGAGCTTTCCCCGGATTTATCGAAAGACCCTTCAACTAGACGCGGGGAAGCTCGTGATGGCTTTCATATAACAGGATTAGATCAATGATTAGACTCTTATAGTACATAATCTATCCTGTGGCGCTGGAATTATCAAGCATCCGTGTTATACTAACCGACGAAATACGGACTCCGCTATATAAACAAACGTCACGGCCGTCTTTTCAATGGTCCCCTCTACAGATTCTCTGCAGATTTTCGCAAATTGATTGCAAGTGTAAGGACCAAACGTCATGGTTTCTGAGCCTGGAACTGATCAAGAACTTGGCTCTTCTTTCCATATGCCGGCAGAAAAGGAGGTACATGCAGATACTACACCTGTCAAATCTGCACATCGTACGGAGGCGTCAAACTTGGTTTACGATGAGGATGAAGAGCCAGAACTTCACGTACGGACTTGGGTTGCCCTAGCAGCAATGTTTCTCTTGAACATGGTCCAAGTCCTGGCCCTGATGGGACCCCCTGCTGCAGTATGTGGCTACACCGGATCACGTATGAGATTTCGCGGCGTATTGACCTATATAACGTCTAGTTGAACTACATCGGTGAAGACCTTCGCTCCCCACTCTTACAGACGTGGGTTCAGAACTCTCTGTTCGTCGTACAAGCGGTGTTATGTCCAATCATTGCCTCCGCGTCGGATACATTTCAAGCTCGCAAGCAGATTCTGGTGGGCATGTGTACCTTATCTTTCATCGGCGCCGCCATCGCACCGGGTTCCAAAGATATTTCTCGAGTGATAGCCGCGCAGACAATGATTGGGTTCGGATTTGCGACTGTTCCACTGGCATATTGCATACCAAGTGAGATTCTGCCCAGGAAATGGCGTCCTAGTAAGTGGAATTTGCACTCTTTGAGTCTTGCCTTTCCCGAAACTGTATTACTGATTGTTTTGTTATACTAGTGGCTCAGGCGTGGATGAACGTCGCCGCATCATGCGGAGCATGCAGCGCACCACTCATCATAGGGGCCTTGACTAAGAAAAATGTACATACGGGGTGGAGATACTTCTATGTACGCACCCTCGACTATAATTTATAGTGTTGTGCTGACTGGCGCCCCTTATAGTGGGTTGAGATGGCGGTTTGGGGAGCGACAGCGCTTAGTATATACTTCGGATACATGCCACCTAAGCGGCACACCCGTTACGACCATCTGTCTATGTGGCAAAAGATTGGTCGCGTCGATTTGGCCGGTAGCGGGCTGCTGCTTGCAGGATTGGCGCTCTTCTTGACTGGACTCAACCTCGGCGGAGGGATGTATAGATGGACCGCTGCCCCTGTGCTAGTGACAATCATCGTTGGTATCTGCCTTCTCGTTGCATTCGCCGTCTACGAGTGGAAGTTCACAGAAGTGGGGATTCTGCATCATGACCTCTTTGGGCATGGGAAAGAACGTGGCCGTACTTTTGCCATTTGCGCTTCGTTGATGCTCATCGAAGGAATCTTTCTCTTTTCCTACGTGCTGTTTTATCCGGTCTTGTAAGCCACTTTTCCGTATCTTTCCAGGATCTTGCAACTGACTGGCTTCTGAAATCTAGAACCACAAGTCTGTTTGAGACGAACCCTTTCCTTGTGGGTGCAAGAGAGCAGCCGTACTGGGTAGGGAGCGCCATTGGCACCATAGTTTACGGCTATGCAAGCACCAAGTTGAGGAAAGTACGAGAGCCGTTATTTGTGGGGTTTCTAATAAATACCGCCGGTGTTGCGGCTTTAGCTTCGGTCCAGCCAGGTCAATCGGTCAGCACGCTGGTATACGCGGGGATCGCCGGGTTTGGATATGGTGCCCCATTGATCTTGATCACCACGGGAGTTCAGCTCTCCACGCCTCACCATCTCATAGCTACTGCAACGGCTGCTGTAGCAAGCGCCAGATCGGTATCCGCAGCTGTTTTTACGGCGATCTTCACAGCAGCTGTGAACAGTCGACTGGATCAATACATCCCCGGCTACGTTTCCAGGGCAGCCTTGCAAGCCGGCCTTCCTCCAGGGTCGGTCCCTAGCTTTATCAGCGCTCTGACGAATGGAAATTCCACCGAAGTCCAGACTGTCACTGGAGCCACTGCTGCTGTTATCGACGCTGGTGCTTTAGCGTTGAAACAGGCCTATGCTGATGGAATAAGGGTGGTCTTCATTATCACGGCTCCTTTTGGTGTTGTTGCATGCCTTTCTTGCTTCTTCCTGGGCAATCTGAAGGAAGCTATGAGTTATCGTGTTGATGCGCCTATCGAGAATCTTCACGCGAGGAACCATAACACAAAGACGGCATAGGAGGGGGTGGAGAGGTATGAGATTTTGGGTCTTTAGGACCAAGAAAGTGGAAACCGCCTGCCTTCTTCCCTTACAGGACTAGCATGGCGCACAGCTAGATAGCCAGATAGCTGTAGCTTGCTTCTCTCTAAAGAATTCAAGCTCTTCATTTCCCAGACTCCTAGCTCTTGATATGATATCGTTCTAGGTTCTTTTGACGATTCCAGATGCTTGGAAAGAGAGAGCCAGAACGATGCAATGATGCCATCATTCTCTTGCCGTCTTTCCCATGGTAGCAACTATAACGCCATGCCCAGTCATACTGATATTGCTACTATCACTGCCATCATGCAGTCGTCAAAGCAGTGGGGAACAGAGAACAGAGAGGTCCGACGTTAGCCTCCTCACGTTACTTTTGTCTTCGTTAAGGCCGAGGTCTCCGACGCAATGAGAAGAAAGACGGTTCTAAATGCCCCATAATTAATAATGTTGGGTATGGTCAACTAGGAATGATCGCTGCGAATATTCATCCTTGAAGCTGACTGTAGAAAAGAAACGCCGCTACAGACTTATCGCCGGAGAATGAACGTGCGGGGTCGGTGGAGATAGCTATGGCGCCATGGAGCTATCCAGGCTATCTCCGAATCCCAGCGGTCGCTGCGGGCCCAGTTGTTCGTACCATATAACAACTATCAGTCAGTCCTCTCTGCGCATTTCCCTCTGGGAAAATACTGCGCTGAAGCCTTTGCCGTTGGATTTTGTCGCTCGCAGAAATTGACTGCGTGCCAATAGCTAGAGCGATCTGGAAATCGAAATACATCCGCCAGGAGCAGCAACCAATACTTAGTTGCCGAACATGGCACCGCAGCAAGTCTGGCTGATAACCGGTGCGTCTTCCGGCTTCGGTACAGTACTGGCAGAGAAGGCTCTCAAACTGGGCTACAAAGTCATTGCAACCGCCCGCAATCCGGCCAAAGCAGCTCAGGAGCATCCTGAAATCGAGGCTCTGGGAGGGCAATGGCTGCAACTTGACGTGAACTCCCCAGAGACGAAGCAAAAGGTGGAAGCAGCTATCAAGGAAGCCGGGCGCATCGATGTGGTAGTTAACAACGCTGGCTATTCGATTCTTGGAAGCGTGGAGGACATGAGGTATGTATTTACCCAGCTCCTGACATATACTCGTCAACAAGAATTGCGTCTGACTGCTCCCCTAGTGAAGAGGAAATACACAACCAGTTTAACACCAACGTATATGGACCTATGCGCGTCATCAAAGCAGCTCTTCCATACCTGCGCTCGCAAAAATCGGGTACCATCGTCAACGTTAGCAGTATCGCCGGCCTCACCGGTCGTCCTTCGTCGGCGCTATACGCGTCTAGCAAACATGCTCTAGAAGGTACGTTTGTTAAATCCCGATCTACACCATTCTGTATCGGGAAATAAGTATACTCATATTGCGGTCTATCAATAGGCTTCTCGGAAGGCCTCCAGGCGGAAGTTGCTCCATTCAACATTCGCGTCCTGCTTGTCGAACCAGGCGGCTTTAGAACAAACTTCCTCGGCGCCTTTGTGACCCCGGCGGCTGGTTTGACAAAAGACTACGAAGGAACTGTTCTTGACGACATGCTGAAAAATTTCCATAGTGCCAATGGGAAGCAACCCGGTGACCCTGTCAAAGCGGCCGATCGTATCATCGAGGTCATCAATGGGACCGGCATGGGCGCCGACAAGGAGCATCTCCTCCGTCTGCCACTAGGGCCAGACTGCCTGTCACGGGCAAGGGCCAAAATCGCGGAACTCAGCAAGAACTTGGACGAAACGGAAGAAATCGCCAGAAGCACAAACTTTGACTAGTAATAAGCATGTACATACAGCATGTTTCGGAATATCTCGAGCTGGAAAGCGCATCTGATAGAGAATAATTGCAGGTCTTTGTGTCTCTGTCTGCGGGTTAGCAGGCACGTACATATTTTCTAGTCCTAGAATTGCACCGATTAGAATATCATAGTCCGACCAGTTCATTGAGATAATATCGCACTACCCCAACGCAGCATGTCCTTCAGAAAGGCTATTCGCACTATATGATAGCCATTGCCGGCAGCCGTGTGGCGAAAGTATCATGAGTCGTGGTCCGGAGAATACTTCCTCGCGGCCCATGGAGGTATAACCGTCCCGCTCCTTCTGAAGGTATATGTTGGGTCCACGGTCGACAGTTCCAGCTATGCTGAGGATTTCCGATGAGTCTCCAAAGCGTTAAGATGACCTCATTCAATATACGTTTATACAAGGGCATCGTCTCCCCGGTCCTTCCCCTTCTGGACACTCAAACGTACTCATGTCAATTTGTAAATGACTGATATGGCTAAGAGCGTCGAATTCAACATCTTCCGCGGTTCTGCCTCGGGCGAAATCATTCCCGATACCTCGCGATGCGCTCTCGGCCCATTTGACGTCTTCGTCGAGGTCACTCACGCTGGGCTTTGCGGAACAGACAGACACTTCAGAAACAAAGACATAGCTTTAGGCCATGAAGGCGCCGGTGTTGTCCGTCAGGTTGGGAGCTCGGTAACTTCGGTGCAGACGGGAGACAAAGTAGGATTCGGCTGGGTCCGGAAGATCTGCGGCCACTGCGACTATTGTGTGAGCGGTATGCTATGCCTCTCTCTTCCGGGCCCAGGATAGTGTATACTGACGAGGAGACGATAGGTAGAGACCAATACTGCGATGAACGTGAACAGTACGGTACACATAGCTCCGAAATCGGTTCTTTTGCCAGCCATGCGGTTTGGCACGAGAGCATGTTGATCAAGTTACCAGACGGTCTGGAACCTGACTATGCTGCGCCGTTGATGTGCGGCGGTGCAACCGTCTGGGGCGCGCTGACATCGTACAATCTAAAGCCTGGTGACCGTGTTGCCATTCACGGCATCGGTGGTCTGGGACACATGGCCATTCAGTTTGCATCGGCTTTAGGATGTGACGTTGTGGTACTCTCCAGTACTGCCTCCAAGAAGGATGAGGCCATGCAGCTGGGCGCTAAAGAGTTCCATGTAACAAAAGGAGACATTCCCAAGTATCCGATCAAAAAGGTCAACCATCTGTTCTGGTGTGGGAGTGCGAACCCGGATTATTCAAAGTCAGTGATTGTCTTCGAGGGACAGTTTCAAGTATCCCCGTCCGCTAACCATTCCATGTGCAGGATTGTCACTCTTGTGGCCAATGATGGAAGCATCTACCCCCTAACTATCAGCTATGAGCCTCCGAGTATTCCTATCCTCCCGATAGTTGCAAATGGAATCAAAATCCAAGGCTCCGCTGTCGCATCTCGCCTCGCAATCCGCAAGCTGCTGAGATTCGTGGTGTTGCATGGGATGCGGCCGATCATCATGAAGTTTCCGCTGAATAAAGGTGGTATTGAAGCCGCATTCAAGACCCTCGAAGAGGGACGAATGCGCTATCGGGGCGTGCTTGTTTCCCAGCAGAACTTGACTGGCAAGCCAATCGTTGAAAAGAGATAGATCTGAATAGAACAGTTGATACGAATATTGTCTATTGTGCACTGATCTTTTCGAAAGCAGCGACGCGTCGTTTGCCAATATTGTAAGACATAAGCCTACTCGGATCACTGTTCTGAGGTATAGAACTACGCTCTATGTACCAACCCATCGGAAAATTCTTGCGGCATCCTTGTCGCCCGCTAAATTGTCTATGTACTAGGTTAAACATTATTATTGTTATTCTTATGCAGTTGGTTGAACATCAGAGGAGCAAGGCCCACAGTATCGATCGGGCATGTTAAGGTTAAACACTTAGCAGTTAGAGTGGCTTGTCAAGATCTCCATCAGCATTCGACCCAGAATCCCACAGTCACCTTTGTTTGGCCGGTATTATAGCGCTTACCATGATTCACCAAGAGGATCGTTTGCAAGAAAGGGATCGGACCGAGAGAACCCACCACTGACCCCCCTTCCTTGCACACCGTGGCTTGTATCATTCTTAGACGAGGTGTCACCTTTGAGGCGTACCTAGGTATCCGCGAGCCTTATAACATTCCGGGTTTAGTCCTTTTAGATCTCGTGGATGATCCCTGAAGGCCAAGCCGGGCGTGACGTCGAAGATGGGAATGTGAGCACTTCCCACAGAATGGACGACCTCAACATAGTACATCAACCGTTACCGTTCTTCACGCGTAAGAGACTCGCGCTCGCGATGCCGTGACAGCCCTGTCTAGTCTTCCAGGATGTTAGATCCGACCAGCCACGCGGATCAGACAGAAATTGAACCCACGGATCTCCCCCACACGATCTCTGGATCTCTGCGACTCCAGGCAAAATCTGGCCCGAGGCCATTCCAGATCGAGGGATATTCTTCTCGACAGCGAACCAGCACTGGCGAGTCCGTCCATGTGGCGGACTGGGCGGCTGACTCAGCCCCATTTGTTCTGGATGAGTTAGTCGATGGATCGATTAATTTAGCGGAAGCGGGAAGGATGGATAAAGACCAAAAGCAGAGGAGAGGAGGAGGAATGCGTGACGAGACGTCGACGGTACATTCCTCGAGGCCGTCTGACTTAGAATGAGAATAGCCCTGTAGCGCTCTGCTTCAGAGACGCGCCGGGATGGACTTGATAACCTCGATGTCTGCCACTTTTTCTTGATTCCCTCTGGTGCAGCCCGAGAAACAGCCCGGAGCGGCCGGTTGAGAACAGACGTCAACATCGCTTGAATCTTCCCGTTCCAACTTTTCTCCTCCTCCGCCGCCGCCGCCATCCTTCCGCCCTCTTTTTTCTACAAAACGCCTCCAATCCGGCCTCTCTACGGCCTGTCTCTCGTTGCGCCGGGACGGTCATGCTGGTCCGCTTCTAAATCTCCCTCGCGCCCTCGTTTCCTTCTCTTCTGCCAGTCTTCTAGACGTCTATCTGTAGACCCTTACGCCGTTCGCTACGACACCATGGGAGCGTGGCTCCCCTCCTTGCTGCGGATCGACGCGATCTCCGTGCTCTTCCTCCTCATCCCAGCCCTGTTGTCCTCGACCGCTGCTCAGAGTGTGACTCTGCTCCCTTCCGCAGGCTCCGACACCTTCCCCGCCTGCGCTGTCGACTGCCAGACTCTCGAGCAGGCTCAAGGCTCCTGTGTGCCCCCAGCGGCTCCAGTGACAAACCAAGCGACCTACGTCTCTTGCTTCTGCCAGTCCGCTCTTCTCACGCAATTACACTCGTCTGCGGCTGCTGTCTGTACCGCTTGCTCGGCCGCCGACAACCAGAAGTTGCAGCAATGGTATAATAACTTCTGTGCTTCGGGAGGGAATGTCCAGACGACCACGACTTCTGCCTCGACCACTGCTACCAATGCTGCTGCTGCTGCTACAACCACTGGGAGTCATGTGAAGAGTTATCCCACTCCTCCGTCATGGTATGTTCCAGCTGTTCTGCCAAATCGGTGATGGGCATCCCGCTAATGTCGTTTCTTTTTGCAGGATCTCGACCCATTACCAATGGGTTATCATGATTATCATTCTGGCCTTGGGGCTTACGGCCATTGCCCTTGGTGGCATGTGGCTCAAGCGTCGTTATGACGCGAAGCGTCCCGGCCTCTACCATGGAGATACCTCGACTGCAGACGGCGCCGTGCCCCCACCTGATGCCGAAGGGGTCCCTGGTGTCCCCTACGCGAAATCGGAGGCATGGGGTTCACCGCCAACCCGTAGTGTTGATTTCGCCAATGTGGACTCCACAGCCGCATTGGCTGGCTCAAAATCGGAGTTCTCTGGAACCAGCACGCCTGACACGCACAACGGTCCCAATTCGAGCAGGACCAGCCGGCCGTCTACGCGGTTACAGAAAGGTGCCGGCCCCTCGCAGGAGGGAGGCATCGGCATTCATGAGGTCTAAATGAGCTTTGATATAACCGATTCTTTGTTCTTATTCTCGATTGTTCTATGCCATCTTACGTTCCTGCATCGCATGTTGGATTCCCTCTATCTATGTTTGATTTATTCCTTTTCGAGCGGGTCTGCATCTTCCAATCGTCTTGCATATTTCTATTTCTTTTCTTCTGGATGTGGTCCCTGGAAGACGGCGTACAGGTGTATCCATTGCATTATATTCTGGCGGGGCCCGAAGGAAACAGCCAGCATCGAAAGTCATATAGGGAAGCGCGAAGCGACGCTTTTTGACATAACTATCCGTGTTCGTCACTCAACGGTATAATATATACTGAAGTCAGAAATGAATTCCCCATCTTGTCTGTCAACGGAGTCAAATAGGGATCCATCGGTATCATACATGTACTTTTTCTTTTTCTATTATAGCATCTGCATCGACCCCTCACGTGGATCTACTGGGCGGTATATGTCGCTGCATAATACTAGTGGTTATATGGCATTATCTTCGCAATGCTCTCATCTACTATATCTACTCGTAGAATCCCGGAAATATTGGATTTCATATATCTGCACCCTCTCTTCAAGTAGATCCAGGAAACCACGTCTTTACGGGAAGTGAATCGCTTAAATGATGGCGCTCTGCAGACATCTTGGTAGGATACTTATATTTGTAGCCCGCACCAGCCGTAATTGCCGCGTAGCAGATATAGAATAACATCTGGACCTCTCGGGGTTAACTGTATCATACAAGCACACCCATCTAGATATAAATACTAATATAGCTGCAATGCGTACAAATCTGCCGCGTAGAAAATTCCAAAGTCATAACTGCCTATATTACATTTCCGAGATAACCGCATCAAAAGTAGAGCGCGACCGCTTAATTAACAGAGAAAAACGAAAATATCCAAGCGTATTTCAAGAGACACTGATGCTGACGATCTTGATATCTACTTCTGGTTTCTCCTTGTATACCTTTGTGTTCTCGATTTTATGCACCACGTCCAATCCCGCAACCGCCCGGCCAAAGATCGTATGTTTGCCATCAAGCCACGGCGTTTTCTCCGTGGTTATAAAAAATTGACTGCCGTTGGTGTTCGGTCCGGCATTCGCCATACTGAGCGTGTAGGGCTTGTCGTGCTTGAGACTGGAGAATTCATCTTCGAACTCACCGCCCCAGATGGACTCACCTCCCGTTCCATCACCGTTCGGGTCTCCGCCCTGGATCATGAATTTGCGGATCACACGATGGAATATGGTATTGTTATAGTATCCGTGACGCGCATGGGTGACGAAGTTTTCCACCGCCTTGGGGGCTGCGGTCGGGAACAGACGGAGATGGATATCGCCCATGGTGGTGTGCAGGATCGCGGAGGTACCAGTCTCGGTATGCTTCTGCACAGCAGTTTCACGGTCACCTCCCTGACGGGGCTTTTCGTTCTGCACGTCACGGGATGACTTCGATATATCCGTTTCGTTCGTGAAGATGTAGAAGCGGACTTTGCCGAAACCAGTGCTGACAAGCAGTGGATCGCGCTCCTCGGCTTCTTGTAGTAACGGGTTCGAACTTGCTGCCATGCTGACGGTCACAAGGCCCTTTTTCTGTGGCTGGCCTTGGTACATGGCAAGGTTGAGCGCACGGAACGGCTCATCCTTGCCATACACCCGGACAACTCGGTTGGTAAAGGTGTTGATACATTTAATCCCCAGCACTGAACCATAGAGAATGAAATGCCCTGACTCATCAAAGATCACATTAACCTTGGGTTTGGTGACTGGGTTCTCAAGTTCGCGTTCCACCGCCAGTCGTCGGCCAAATTCAACTTCATCCAGTTTCTGCAGTGCTGTTCCAGCCTGTTGCATCTCGATGACGGTAGAGAGCGACTCGTCATATGTCCTGTAAAGCTTTCCAGTAGAGAAATCAAACACGCGGATCTGCCGGTCAGGGAAGGAAATCGTCGCGAATTGCTGACCCGAAGGCGATATTGTGATGGAAGCTGGCACGGATTTGGACTTCTTGAACTCGAACAAGTTCGTCGACGACTTCAGTTCAAACACGTTATCTGGTTTCTCAAACGATCCGTCTCCGGCCCTCCAGTATTCTATCATACCCGACTCGTCAGCCGAAACCACGCAGTCGTAGGCATCATTGAAAGCCATCGCTACCACAGGCTTCCTGTGGATGCTGGTTAGAGTATGTAGGGGCGTAGTATTCTCTCCTCGTCCATCATAAAGCAAGATCTTATTACTGGATTCATCCGTGACCGCGAGCATGGGTAAAGATGCGCCTCGTCGATGCACCCAGCATATACAGCGCGGCGTGAAGTCAAGCGGCAGCATCGCCAGGAGATCTAAACTCAATCAGCACAGACGCGCGACGAAGAGAAAAATTAAGGGCGACATACCAAAGGTGATCACGTCGAATATCTTCACAGTCTTGTCTGCCCCAGCTGTCGCGAAGGACCTCCCATCGGTGCTGGTACTCACACTCGTGATCTCCGTAGTATGCGCGCGAAACTCTTTTACGAACTCGACCCCTACGGCCAGTTTCTTCCAGAACTTAACAAACCCATCCACCGAACTTGTGATCAGGAAGTCCGTATGAGGCGTCATTGTGATAAAGGACAGTTGCTCCTTATGCATGAGCGACTTGGAGTACCGAGAGGATGCTGGAAGAGCATTCAGGTAGACCTTTTCAAATGCGAGCTTACGCCGTTTCTTCTTTGGCGCAGCTGCAGAAGGAAGGGCAGGCCCGAAATCGTCGTCCGAGGAGGACTCATCTCCTGTTGTACGTGGTCAGTGTTCAGCTCGAAATCAGCTGTTGCATGATGGGACTCTTGAGGAACATACCGTTCTCATGTTCCACGTCCGACAGCGGACGTTTGTTCGAAGTTGGACTCTTCACTTCCTCAGTCCCTGCCATGGTTGGAATTCTTCGTCAGCCGGAAGTAAGGCTGTTCTGAGCAGGGGAATCCGCAGCTGTCGAAGGCAATTACGCTGAGGCCGTCGAGGTCGTTACAAGCGCTGTCCGGAGCAAGAAGCTCGGACCACATCGCGAACTTTTTTGGGTGTTCGCCGTCCCGCAGTCCACCATCATCAGGACGAGCGGTGCTGCTGGAACCTCCATCTTTCTCGCAGACACGACGGCCGCCAGTTTATACCCCAGATTTAATCATCATGGTTTGTCACCTTCAGTACCGAGGATATCTTACACTAGCCACTGACCTTTTGCTGTGAATAGGCTGCCTCTTTCAACAACCCCACACAGATCTTTGCGGACGATGTCACCGAGGAGAAGGGTGAGAATGCCAGATTGTCCGCCTTCGTGGGCGCTATCGCGGTGGGCGACCTCGTGAAGAGCACCCTTGGACCTAAGGGAATGGATAAAATCCTGCAGTCTGCGTATGTCTATGAAGTTTGGGTCTGCGGGGTCAGGTTAAGGACAGCTACTGATGACATATCATTATCACAGGTCGACTGGAGAGATCTTGGTTACGAACGACGGGGCTACGATTCTAAAAGCTATTGCTCTTGATAATGCTGCCGCGAAGGTTCTAGTGAATATTTCAAAGGTGCAGGATGATGAAGTTGGTGATGGAACAACATCGGTGACGGTACTTGCTGCCGAATTGCTGCGGGAGGCCGAGAAGCTTGTCGAGAAGAAAATCCATCCTCAAACTATTATCGAAGGATATCGGATAGCCAGTAAGGCTGCTCTGGCCGCTCTCGAGAAGTCTGCTGTGGACCGCAGCCAGGATCCAGAGGCATTCCGAAAGGACCTCCAGGCCATTGCCCGTACCACGCTCAGCTCTAAGGTTCTGGCACAGGACCGGGATCAGTTCGCTACCCTTGCATGTGAAGCAGTCCTCCGTCTGAAGGGCTCGACCGATCTGAGCCACATCCAGATTATCAAGAAAGCTGGTGGTAAACTAAGCGACTCCTATCTCGACGAAGGCTTTATTCTGGACAAGAAGATCGGTGTCAACCAGCCGAAGCGTCTGGAGAACGCCAAGATCCTCGTTGCCAACACTGCAATGGACACGGACAAGGTCAAGATCTTCGGTGCCCGGGTCAAGGTGGAATCGACGGGTAAGCTGGCAGAGCTGGAGAAGGCAGAGCGCGAGAAGATGCGTGCCAAGGTCGAGAAGATCAAGGCGCACGGCATCAACTGCTTCGTCAACCGACAACTCATCTACAACTGGCCTGAGCAGCTATTCACGGAGGCGGGCATCGTCTCCATCGAGCATGCCGACTTCGACGGCATTGAGCGTCTGGCGTTGGTTACCGGTGGTGAGATCGCCTCTACATTCGACCACCCCGACCAGGTCAAGCTGGGTCACTGTGATCTGATCGAGGAGGTCATCATTGGCGAGGATACCTTGATCAAGTTCTCCGGCGTTGCCGCCGGCCAGGCCTGCACGATTGTGCTGCGTGGTGCTACCGAGCAGCTCCTGGACGAGGCAGAGAGATCTCTTCACGACGCTCTGGCCGTACTCTCACAGACGGTGAAGGAGCCCAAGGTGACTCTTGGCGGTGGTTGTGCGGAGATGGTGATGTCCAAGGCCGTCGAGCACGCTGCGCAGAACACGACGGGCAAGAAGCAGCTGGCTGTCGATTCCTTTGCGCAAGCTCTGAAGCAGCTCCCAACCATTCTGGCCGACAACGCCGGTTTGGACTCGAGCGATCTCGTGACAAGACTGCGCCAAGCCGTCAACAACGGCATGACGAGCTCGGGGCTCGATCTGCTGTCCCCTGGTGGTGGAATCGCTGATATGCGAGAACTTGGCGTTGTGGAAAGCTACAAGCTCAAGCGGGCGGTTGTGTCATCGGCTTCTGAGGCCGCTGAGGTAAGATCACGACTTACTGTTTCCTTTTGCTTTCTTTGGACGCAATCCTTTTGTCGTCTGCTATGGTACATATGCTGACTACGACACAGCTTCTTCTCCGGGTCGACAACATTATCCGCAGTGCTCCTCGCAGACGTGAACGCATGTAAACAAAGTGCAACCTTGATAAACCACATAGTTGTCTGTCCAGTGAGTAAGTCGTGTTGCAATATGGGACAATGAGTGCTGAGAGGAGCAAGACGATATAATACCTATCACGAAATATCTTCAGATGAAGTTTAGACTAAGGGGGAAAGTTCCTGGCAGCTCAATAAAAAGCAACCTATCTTATTCTCGTTGCCATCCTAACTCGATGTAATATCGTGTTATGTCTAGCCTGAATGTAGGAAAAATGGTTAGATGTGATCTTATATTTGCCACTTCATTTGAATTCGTTTCCCGTGCTTTGTCCGGGTTGGAGGGGAGTGGACATCTTGAATTCATCACCTTCTACGTGGAGCGTCGTTACAGTGATGAGTGTCCGCTACTGCTACATCAGCCATGCGATGGTTCAACAGACCGGCAATCCTGCATAAGATCTGGCGCCGTATATGTAGATAGATGAGCGTGTGGATTTGAGATTCTGTATTGAACCCTTGTAAACATACTCCAAGTCTTCTATGTTAGACCGTATGTTAGTTAAGCTATGGTTCCATATGTCTATATATACTCCGTACGTCTATATATATATATATATATATATATGGATCGCCATGTTGTGACGCACTCCCCTGAAGACTGTTCCGCGGTGGAGAAAGGCGAAGCGATCACACAAGACTTGCTGGGTTCTTGGCATTGCCGAGTCCGCGGTGCCTGGACGATTGCGGTATGAGATAGATATGTTGCTCATATGCTCTAGACTATGGTATGGTACATAGGATCTGATACCCCGGCCCGCGGTGTCGTCCATTTAGAGTGGTACTGGAGTTACTATGTATATCTAATCCAGAAGCCAGCTTACTGCATGAAAATTAAATAAAATTAATATGCTGACCAGCTGGTGAAGCTTGCGTGGAAGCGCCAAGGACCCTGGCTGGGTCATCCCCCGCGAGCGCCCAGTGATGTTGGGTGGAATGACACGATCGTCGGCCCCGTTGCCAGTCGATCGAACAAGCGACGAAGGATGCAGGACGACGCGGGAGAAGCGAACAATGGCCATTACTCGAAGAGGGAAGACAAGGGCAAATTCAAATGCGCCCCTGATCCACCGTCCATTCCTGGGATCGAGCAGGCTGCGTGCCTGTGGAAAAGAGCGCGAGAAAATAGGGTCTGGTGCTTATCCTCGGCCAACAGGCGGACATCCAACGGCCTTGGCGGTGGCTCCCAGATGACGGAGACGGCCCAAGTCGTCCCTCTCGCTCTCTCTCCCTGCGGTCTTGCTCTGAGACACGAGCCGCCTTCTGCTCTACCAACGGGGCGTCTGCTCTGCCATGTTCTATCCATCTAACTAACTACTACTGACTGTCTACCGATCCAGTCGCGCTGCGCTCTCTTCCAACTGCTCCATCCTGCAGCCTCATCTCTCGTTTACTACCCCGTCCCTATCAAACCCATCGAAAAGACCGTTTGGCTCCTCTCACGCTCGCTTCTTGTCCTTCGCCAAACCCTCGTTTCGATGAGTCCGTAGACGGTGTCGCTCGTTTTACCATCGTCCGTCGCTCGACACCATGCGTCTTTTCGGTCAGCTTTGCGGCCTCACGGGCACTCTCTGGACCGCTCTACTTGCCGGTCAGGTAGCGGTTGCAGATATTGGCCTGACCAATATTAACGATCCGGGTAGGTGTTCAGCCGCGCATACAAGGATGATATTTGTCGAGAATCCCTCCGTTGGCTGACTGTTGTCCTTGCGCGACATCAATGTAGAACAGATCAAAAATGCGGCATCTATCGCTGCCTATGATATGATGAGTTACTATGATGGCAACAAAACCGGACAGATTCCCGGAAAGCTGCCCGGCACCTGGTGGGAAGGTGGTGCCATGTTCATGGCCTTGATCCAGTACTGGTACTTCACCGGTGACGATTCCTACAACGCCGTCACCAACCAGGGTATGCTTTGGCAAAAGGGCGAGCACGACGACTACTTGCCCTCGAACTGGACCCAGTGGCTGGTAAGCAGATGAAATCGCCCTTTTTGCCTCTCTTCGCGTCGCAATGCTGATCCGCATTCTCACAGGGTAACGATGACCAAGTCTTCTGGGGTCTGGCTGCGATGACGGCGGCCGAATTGAACTTCCCCGAGCAGTCGAAAGAGGTGTCGTGGTTGGCCCTCGCGCAGGGTGTCTTCAACACGCAGGTGCCGCGATGGGACACGGGCACTTGTGGCGGTGGTTTGCGCTGGCAGCAGAATTCTTACCAGGCCGGATGGACAACGAAGAACGCAATCTCGAACGGAGGTCTGTTCCAGTTAGCAGCACGCCTGGCGCGATACACGAACAATCAGACCTACTCCGACTGGGCGGATAAGATCTGGGACTGGACGCAGACGACACCGCTGATGAACAACAAGACGTGGACGATCGCCGATACAACGAACGTGGACACACAGTGTACTGATCACGGTGATCTGCAGTGGACCTACAATTATGGCACATATATCAGCGGCGCGGGATACATGTACAATGTGGTAAGTGATATGCTGGCTCTGTGCGTCGAATCATTCCCCCGATTAACCCGCATCACAGACCAAGGGCGCAAAGAAGTGGCAGGACGGCATCGATGGTTTGCTAAACACCACCTTCGAGACTTTCTTCCCGAAGCAGTACGGCGGCAACATCATGTCCGAGGTCGCCTGTGAGCCAAATATGAAATGTGACCGCAACCAAGACTGCTTCAAAGGTTTCCTCTCCGGCTGGCTTGCCTTCTTGACCACGGTCGCTCCATACAAGACGGACGTCATTATGCCGAAGCTGCAAGCATCGGCCCTGGCGGCCGCCAAACAGTGCTCGGGCGGTTCTGACGGCAAGCACTGCGGTCGTCGTTGGTACCAGAGTACTTTCGATGGTACTCAGTCGTTGGAGACGCAGATGAGCGCCACGAATATTTTTTCGGTCCAATTGATCACGCAAAAGAACCAGGCGCCACTTACCGCAGACACTGGTGGTAAGAGTAAGAGTGATCCCAATGCCGGTCTGGACGACAGCCAGGCCCCGTTGGGCCATGGTTTGGGAATAAAGATCACAACGGGTGATCGAGCCGGCGCGGGCATTCTAACAGCACTCTTCTTGACTGGATGGGTCGGGATGATGACCTGGATGATCCGTGGCGGTTGAGTTGCTGGTGGAGGGCGCTTTTTTTTGTCCATTTCCGTATCGATTCTCCTTTTTCTGGATGTTCTTGGCAGGTCTTTGTATATGATTGTTGTTTCTTATAGGGCGCTTCGATCGTCGTTCCGGTTCTTGATCTGATGTTGAGGGTTTTGCGATGGCTTTGTACCACTATACGCTCCATATACCCTTGTCCCTTTCCGATGTCTATTATAACTCTGGCAATAGTACCACACCGGCATTTCGGGGGGGCACGCGTCCTTTTTCTAAACGGTATCGGGCCCGACCACGCTTCTTCTGTCGGTCTTCTGCTAGTATGGTTTTCGTGCGTGCATTGCGTAAGCGTGCGGAAGATGCAGCATCAGATTACCAGGCAATACGGCAATACCGGCAACCAAGCAGCGGCCCCGCCCATGACCCATCCAGATGAAACGCGGAGGCCTCGTCACGTATTGTCACCCGGTATCCCCGGCTTGAGAGGGTCGGTCAGACACAAAGCATGTCGATAGGAACAGGAACAATGAGAGGGAGAAAGGCAACAAGGAAAAAGAGAGATGGTGTTGAATATTATGATATGCTCAAAGAACCATAAAAACACAAAAAGGAACTTGTCTTATTAATCGTCCTGTTCGATCCTTTTGTTCAGTGTATCTACATAATCGTTCTATTCTTGGTGCGGTTAAGCGTGTCAAGGGGGGCCGGTAAGTTATGGTCGTTAAGCGGCTGGAGAACGTCGGTGTGGCCTCAGGCGACAACGCCCTCTCGACCTCCTTCGCTCGCTTTCTCTCCGTCTTACTCTACTTACTCTTACTCCCCTTTCTCCCATCCCACAATCTCTCCACGACTATCCTTCTCTTCTCACACGACGTATACTTTTTTGACCTTTTTTTCCGGTGTACGCCTGTTTAATTGAAATTTATTGTTTCTGGAGCCAGGATGGCGTCCGTTCACTAGACTCCATCGATCATTCTAGTTGAACCCCAACCGTTCGGATTACCCATGACACGCTGCGACGGCCGATATCGACACAATCACCGTCATTTCCATCGATTTACTCACACTTAAGGTGACTGATTTTGCCGTCTTCCCACGATGAAGTGGCGGCCTGGCGCCCTCCCGACCCTCCCTGCCAGCGTCGCCCTCCTGCTCCTCCCTCTCTTCGCAGCTCCGCAGCAGCTGTCGGCCATCAATGAGGGACCCTCGAGCGTCTCGGTCCCTGTAGGACCGACGGGACACGCCGTTGATTCTCCGCACGCCCAGTTTCGACACACCCATCCCCATCTCGATGTGAAAGTGGCATCCGACGATGTGAGCGCCCTGGCAACTCTGGCTCTGGCGGGCTCTGGCCGCGCCGTTCGAGCCCCTCCTGCCCAGACCAGCCCGTCCGCTGGTTTGGCTCCGCAGCTTCATGCGCGGTCCTTGCAGGATTGGGAGGTAGAGGACTTTGTCCTGCTGGCGACCGTCGACGGCACCATCCACGCGCGAGACCGCAAGACCGGGGCGCCTCGATGGGCCCTCGAGGTTCCCAGCAGTCCGATGGTCGAGAGCATCTACCACCGTGCCAACCGCACCCAGTTCGACGATTCGCAGCCGGAAGACGACTTTCTCTGGATCGTCGAGCCGAGCCGCGATGGCAGCTTGTACATCTATAGCCCTGGTCCCAATGCGGGGCTCCAGAAGTTGGGCTTGACCGTCAAGGAATTGGTGGACGAGACCCCTTACTCAGGCACGGACCCAGCCGTGACATATACGGCCAGAAAAGAAACTACCCTCTACACAGTCGATGCCCGCACAGGCACGATCTTGCGTGTTTTCAGTTCCCGCGGCCCGATTACTCCGGAGGAGAGTTGCCGCAGAGTAGACGGATTGGAGACGGACGAGGAGGACTGTGAATCGACGGGTACCTTGACACTGGGTCGGATCGAATATGCCGTTGCTATCCAGAATACAGAGACCGGCGCGCCCATCTGTACCCTGAGATATTCCGAGTGGGCCGCAAACAACAGGGACATCGACCTCCAAAGCCAGTATTATCAAACCATGGATCAGAGCCACATATATAGTATGCACGATGGCGTGGTGCTAGGCTTCGACCACTCGCGCATGGAGCGCCCGCGGTACACCCAGCGCTTCTCTTCCCCCGTTGTCCGCGTCTTCGATGTCGCACGTCCTGTCAACGTGGAGAACCCAGACGCACGAACTCCACTCGTCTTGCTCTCGCAGCCCCTACAACCCCCAGACCCTGACTATGGATCGGCCGGTTTGGACGAGAGGGATTCGCGTGTATTTATCGATTGCACAGAAGGCGGCGGTTGGTACGCCATGTCGGAAACCACATATCCACTTGTCACAGGACGTGCCAAGATGGCCCAATGCTACGAGAAGGACTATTTCCGCGACGGCCAGCTACTTATGAGTCTCAATCTGGCCCAGCAAAAGGCCGCGCTTGCTGGTGTTCATTCGCTGAACGAACCTCGCAGCGTTCGCCGCACTATCCCCAGTATCTCTGGCCCTTCATCCTCGGAGTTATCGAACGACACCCCCCGTGAATTGATGCGTTCTCCATCTGATCCTATGTACTCCCCTGGTCTGAGAAGGAGTGTGATCATTCGGAAAGGCTGGGACAACGCTATTGACATCTTCGTGACCTTGCTTTTCCTTTTTATTGGTGCATTCGTTTACTTCAACTCTCACAATCTGCAGGAGCTGGCAAAGCAGAAGCTTGACCTCAAGAACATCATCTCATCTTATGGACAGCCACTGTCGACTCCTCCGACGCCTATTGTCGGCACCTCGTTTGACAGAAATGCCAGCCCCGCGGCATCCGCGCGAAATATGACCATCGACGTCGACTTCGCCCAACATAATGACGGTGACGCCACTCCCAGGCGCAAGAGGGATACTAGTGTCCCAGCACCTGATGCGACACCCAAGGTTCGGATTCGGGAGCCGTCTCGCGGCCCGGACGGAGACGATGATGTGGACGATATGCAGCTACAAGAACCTGAAAAGAAGAAGAAAGCTCGACGGGGCCGTCGCGGCGGCCAGGCCCACAAACGCAAAGCGAAGCCCGGGTCAGATACAACAAAGAGCCAAGCTGATCAGGTTGTCGAGTCTGTCAAGAATCTCCAACCGCAACCAAGACTGGAACCCGACGTTCAGTTGTCAAGGACGGTATCCAACGAAATCGTCGAGATGGACGGTGCCATTCGCATTGGACAGTTGAAAGTTTACACTGATAAGGTACTGGGGCATGGTAGCCACGGTACAGTTGTCTACAAAGGGTCTTTTGATGGCAGAGATGTGGCAGTCAAGCGGATGCTCGTCGAGTTCTACGACATAGCCTCTCACGAAGTGGGCCTTTTGCAGGAGAGCGACGATCATGGCAATGTGATTCGATACTTCTGCCGTGAGCAAGCAGCGGGCTTCCTATATATTGCATTGGAATTGTGCCCTGCGTCCCTGCAGGAGCTCGTTGAGAGGCCTTCGGACTATCCGCAGCTGGTCAACGGCGGACTGGATGTCCCGGACATTCTGCGTCAGATAACGGCAGGCGTGAGATATCTTCACTCACTGAAGATAGTCCATCGGGATCTGAAGCCGCAGAACATTCTGGTAGCTGCTCCTCGTGGTCGGATGGGGTCTCAAGCTCTGCGACTCCTCATCTCGGACTTTGGCCTCTGTAAGAAGTTGGAGGACAATCAGAGTTCGTTTAGGGCGACAACGGCGCATGCAGCTGGAACCTCTGGCTGGCGGGCGCCTGAGCTTCTGGTGGATGATGACCAAAACAATAGCACCTCTAACCTTGCAGCAACCGACTCGCAGAATACGGAGTCCTCAGAGCCCGCAGTTGTTGACCCGCAGACGAATCGACGAGCCACGCGGGCTATCGATATCTTTTCTCTGGGTTGTGTCTTTTACTATGTCCTCACGCGTGGCGGCCATCCCTTCGACAAGGATGGAAAATTCATGCGGGAGGCCAATATTGTCAAGGGTAACCACAATCTGGATGATCTTCAGCGTCTAGGGGAGTACGCGTTTGAAGCGGACGATCTCATCCGGTCGATGCTTTCACTTGACCCTCGTCGTCGGTAAGTCCTTTCGCTCACCTCATCTCCTTTGGCCGATAACTAATCTGTAACCGCCAGGCCTGATGCAACTGCCGTGATGATGCATCCATTCTTTTGGTCCGCGGCTGAGCGCCTCAACTTCCTCTGCGATGTCTCGGACCACTTTGAGTTTGAGCCTCGAGATCCGCCGTCGCCCGCTCTGCAGTGTCTTGAGTCTGTTGCGTTTAGGGTCATGGGCCCCGAGATGGACTTTCTGAAAGTCCTCCCAAAGGAGTTCAAGGACAGTCTCGGGAAACAGCGCAAGTACACTGGATCGAAGATGTTGGACCTGCTGCGGGCTCTCCGCAATAAGAAGCACCATTATAATGATATGTCAGAGCACCTCAAGGCCCACATCGGCGGCCTGCCTGTTGGGTATCTCCAATTCTGGACTGTCCGGTTTCCTAGTCTGCTCATGAGCTGCCACTGGGTGGTGGCTGAATTGGAGCTTACAAAGACGGAGCGATTCACCCGGTATTTCGCTCCCCGGGACTGAGTTCTATATTATGTGGATATTGTGATTTCAGTACCATGTGTGACGGAAATGTCATGATTAGTATCTTCCATGTACTTTAGCGAGCGTTATAATGTGCTGTCAGGCACAGCGTCCATATAACAAAAAGTTTCTGTTTTTTTTTTTTTTTTTTTTTTTCTCTTCGACATGAGTCTCATATCCAGTAGCTGAAGCCAGTGGTTTTTTGATCCAAACACCCACATAGTAGTATCCTTATTTTGTAGACTTTTTCCCTGGATCCCCGCAGTGCAAAGGGTGGCTGATTCTATCCGCGCCCGACGCGTCGGTTCCGCGTGGTTGTGAAGGCCGAGGGCGGGAAAGCTGGAGCAGCATCTTCAGATCGAGATTATTATTCTCTCCTGTCGACCCTTTGTTTCTGGTCACCGCGCATCCACAGGCAGCTCAGCTAGCCTGCATTTTCTGCAGCGTGGCAGAATAAAGCTCCATTGTTTATATCCCGCAGTCCACCGCTGTGAGCAACACAATTCCTGCGGCTTTCTCACCGTCCGCTTTTACCTCGACCTTTTTCCTCTCTGTCTCTCCGACAACCTGTATCCTGATAGCTACACCCAGACAAACCACGCTACTACACCGTTTACCTTCGTTATCGGTGATTACAATGATGTCTTCTCTTTCCATTCACTGTCCCTGATACCTTACTTCGCATCAGACTTGAAGAATTACCCATCCGGCACGATAACCTGGCCTGTCCGCCATGGTGTTCCTTCGACTCACAGTGAAGATCTCTCCGCGAGAGCAGAGACAATCCGCGTCGTCATCACTGTTCCGCAGTTTCCTTCCTGATCGAAAAGATGATTCGGACAAGAACGGCAATGGAGGCGCCAACGGAAAACCCACGAGTTTTTTGCTCGTCCTGGAGCATCCTGAGGAGGTTACACTGGGTGGTTTAGCGGGCATGATCCAGAACAAGTGGAAGAAATTGAGACCAGATGCAGAGTAAGTCTATGCTACATGTTTTGTCCAAGTCTCCAGGATATTCGACGTATTGCAGGGCGTCTTCAGAAGGAGGAATATATACTGACGACGGGTGAAACAGACCTTTGGAGATCAAAAAGCTCGTTGACGATGCACATGATTCGGAAGATCTCGATGCTGATATGACTGTGGCGGATGTGTTCGTCGACAATGGCAAGGCGCGCGCCGATGGCCTTGACCAGCGCGGGACCGTGCGTGTTATTCAAAAGCCTGCTCCGTATGCCCCTACTCGATTCAGCTCCGTTGTCCAGGACTGGGACGCGGCCGCACAGCATTATGAGCGTATGAAGCAGGAGGACGCGAACAACAAACCAAAGGTCCCTAAGTTCGAGACCATTGAGGAGGAGAATACGCCGGTGTCGTCTCGTTTCTCGCACGACGTGTACGACTCTAACGGCAGTCGCAGGCAGAGTGATGTGCCCGTACGTTCCGTGGAAAGAGACCAGCCTGCACTGTCGCCTCCGCGCTGGGGTCGCAGGGCGCCCGAGCTTGCTGCGCCGTCTCGAGAGCCAGAACGAGATGAAGAGGTCGAGGCCACTCCGCAAAAGAGGAGGATGGAGAGCAAAGAATTAGGAGAATCACCCACACCTATTCGCCAGCTTGCTCCCGAGACGTTCCCTGACCCCTTCACTCGCCCGGGATCTCCAGATGTCGGAAACCGACGCCAGCGATCAGGCTCGCGATCCCAGCCTGTCCATCAGATAGAGACAAAGTTTCCGGTTGGGCAGCAGGAGCCAGCTTCAGATCCGGTTCATGAATCCCCCCAGCATGATGTTGACATGACTGACGTGGAACCGGAGCCGGAGCCGCAGAGGGAGACACAGCGGACTGCATCTCCTGCAGTTGTCATAGACAACCCTGCTCTCCGAAGCGTCATAGAGAAGAAAGCCCGGGCGGCAGCAACACGCAAGAGAAAGAATAGTGGCGACGAGCTACCTCCACAAAAGGAACCTCGCCTGGAGCTGACTGGCAGTCCGTCCGCAACCAGATCAAAGAGCAAAGAACCTACGACGAACGAAGAGCACGTCGAGACCCCAGAGACGTCCTCACCTGTACGAAGACGTGAGAAGGCACCTTCATTCTCCGGTCCTCAGAGGCGGCCAAGTCTCAGTGACCACTCGGCGAAACCTGGCTTAGGTCTAGGCATCACTAAAAGTCCACCGCGGAAGCGGTCGATTTCCCACACTGATGAGAGGCTTTCAGGCCGGGATCCAATGTCAACAACACCGTTACTTCCCAGTGGCGTGGCTCGCCGTCTTTCATTCGGTCAACACACTGATGGTACACCTTCAAAGGTTCAGAGTCCTGGCCTAGAACATGTAAAGAGGTCGGCCATGCGCAAAGACTCGCCTCTGGAAAGAAATCAGGAACGGCGTTCTGTGTCCTTTGCTGAGGAAGCGGACATTGTCACTACACCGGCTGCACCTGCGCCACGATCTACACCAAGATCTATTCCCCGGTCAAGTTCTAAGGCAGATGCTAAAGCGGACAAACGGACTCCCAGATCGACGCCACCTTCTAGCCAAACTATTGTCTACCCTCCTAATGTAGACCCGGAGCGCCTTCAGCAAATTATCGATGAGGCAGAAAAGAAGGCCAAACAAAAAGCCGAGGGAGACAAAGCTATTCGGGCACCAGAGTACGAGAGCAAAATAAAGGCTGCTGAGAAGAGCGGCAACCATGAACTTGTTCGCTTACTCCGGGATGTCTTTTTCGCCTGGAAGGAAATGGATGAGATGGAAAGGAGCAGCCAGAGGAATAACAAACGTCGTCTCACTCGTCTCCGACTGAAGTTCAAAGACAAGGAGCAACTCCTTCTAGAAAAGGAAAAGGCCATGGCTCTCTCAGAAGAAGAAAAACGAGGTCCAAAAGCTGTTTCTGCAAATCGCCCCAGTTCACGGGATCCAGCGAAGTCTAGATCTGCCGCAAAATCCAACGGAATTCCACAGTCGTCGCTTGCTTCAAATGATGTCGATTTGCCTACAGTTATGAAAACCCGTTCTACGGATATCAAGCGTGCCAGTGATGTTCCAGAGCAGACCAGCACCGTTGCCAAACGACAGATCGTGAAGGCAGATATACCGCCTGACGACATCTCCGAATCGGATGATGATGAGAATGAGCCCGATAACAAGTCAGCCACGTCCGAAGATGGGACCGACTCTTCTGCTTCAGCAGAGTCAGCAGTAATCTCGGAAGAAATTCCGCCTGCCGCCAAAGATGATCAGCATCCGGAGAAAGAAGCAGAAGAAGCCGACGAAGATGAGGACGATGGTCCTGCAATGGCCAAAGCGGAAATGCTGGAGAGGGTTAGATCACCGGCTCGGTCGCGTTCTGGTTCTGTTCCTGCAGGGACAGGTTCGCCATCGAAATCGCCGGGTCATATCACAGACAAAAAAGCTAGTGACGCCAATGAAAGGGAGTCCTCAGTATCAGAATCGAGCTCAGAGTCCGAACCCCAGCCCCAATCAGAACCCGAAGATGAGTCGGACGAAGATTTCATACCACCGGGCAGAACTAGTGCTCCGCCTCCATCAACTGCCCCAGCAGCATTAAATGGCACAGATGTCCTCTTCAATGGACCTGCTTTACGTTCGTCTGCACGATCTTCATTCGGATCCTTTACTTCATCCCAACCAGGCTCAGCTGGCAAACGCAGCCGTACGGGCCTGAAAGATATACTAGCTGAGCAGAAGTCTTTACAAGCGGAAAGAGCAAAGACTTTGACACAGCGCGCCCTTTCAAATCAAAATCACCGTCCCGCGAGAAAGAACATCTTCTCCCCATCTGGCAGTTCAGAAAGTGAAAGTGAGAGTGACAGCGGGGACGACACTGATACTAGCGACGACGACCGCGGAGATATCCTTCCAACAGGCAGCGCTACAAAGACCAGATAGGCGACTAAGCGAGTGAAACAAGCCTCTACGAGTTACGGATCTAGGTTATTTTCAAGTGAAACGATAAGACTATTGTTGCGACTTGATTACCCGAAGTTAGGGACTCGGTCTGTAATACATATGTATGTACGCACACTTTGCACTTTTTCTGACGCTCTTAGCCAGTCCTAATATCTTGTCTGCATTTGGAGCCAAGCTAAAGTCCATGTTCTCATACTACTTCTACTGTACTGTATCTAGGCACCAGGGATGTGTCGATTACCACTCCGAGTTTGGGAATGGGGTGGGTATCTGTGTATTAATTTCCTTACCCTTCTCGTTGCCTGTTAGCGGAGACTGGTTTGACTACCCGATGCAAATAGGAAGCTTCGAGTACTTATTCAATGAAACATTTGTTATTATTATCGTTCAAGTCCCAGAGCTGTTGTACTGTAGGTTTCCATAAGACATGATCGTGAATAACTGATTTGCGATTCCTGTTATCCACGCATCATCATGCTAAGGATGGGAGATATCGCTACCTCAGTCCTACATATTCCCTCTGGACCGTGGCCATTTTCCGCGGCATGCTTTGCCATCTTATCTGCCATAGTGTTTCCTAGCACCCCAGAATGTGCAGGAACCCATTCGAAGCGAACTTCCACGTTCGCGGACTGAAGGTCTGCCAATCGCCTAAGGACGTCAGCACCTGCCACCCTAGAGAAGTGGTGCGACATATCGTCGAATGTTCTCCAGTCACGGACAAATTGTAATGCTGTATGGGAATCGGAAAATATCACAACAGGGTCTCTGGAATCGGCTTGGGCAAGTGCTATTTCCAAGGCGACGGAAATGGCGTAAAGTTCGACGTCGTCAGAGTTGAGCGGCAACCGACAAGGACAAAAGTGGTATGCTGTGCCCGTCCACTCATAAGAACCTTCTTCGCTCAAAACATGATAGGCGACAGCTGCACCAGCTCTGCCGTCATGCAGTCTCGATCCGTCTGTCCAGAAAACTCCACGTTGACCAATTTTCGGGCGAAGACTTTGTTCGTTCTGCATTGCGTGACACAAGGCCGTCTCGCGATCTCTAATCCAAACAACATCAGCCATCCTAGGAAGAGGGTCCGGAAGCTTGCTCCCTGTTACCACGCAGCTGGGAGCTGTTGATGCTTCCAGACGTTTTGAATCTTTCTTTGCTTCTTAGCATCTTTGCAACGTTGTTTGGATTCTGGGTCTCTTCGCGAGGTACTGTCTAGCATAGCTTTCCCTCCCGGATGATTTGTTTTGGACAGTTTAGATACCCACTTTTTCAGAGGCTTGGAGATTCGATGTCTTTGTCTAATCGGTGTAAGTGCGAGGCTCTTGGTATTATGAGATACGGGCAAGGGAGGAAGCCCTTCCGTGATACTGATAAACTCCGGAGCAGTAGCTACGGAACTCTTCGACCCAGCTTCTGTAGCTATGGCGTTCGTTGTGTCCGGGCCACTAACCAATCGGTTGTTGTTTGCGATCGCGGGATCACAAACTCGCAGCCTTGTCTCTGTTGCCTCTAGAGCAGCTCTCTCGACGAATTCCAGAAATATCTGCACGTCTGCAGGGTCTATATCCATCGTGTTGGAGCAATCGTGACTGATCATGTTGGTGTTCCTTGAAGTCACACAGGACGGCCATGTTCTCCGTCAGTCTGCAAATTCTGACGAGTTAGATGGGTGTTATTGGTATCTATTAAGATATCCTCACCTTGAAAGTGTTGGAGCAACCTGGCCTGTATCATTACGATGACAACACGAAGCAAATGTGCGAGGATGGATATGTGCGAAGACGAGCCACCACGAGTCATGAAGGACTATCCCGGCTAGAGAAGTGAGCATCCGACTAAACCCACATGTGTTATTCGACGAGAAAGAAGTAGGTTCTTTGTCCTCCGAACACTCGTGCTGCTCTTGCCATCAGCTGCTTCTATTGTTACTTGCGATTGCTCTTTCCTGTAGAGGGTTTAGTCTCTGTCTATTAGTCTAGCAAACATGGCGGTAAGTTAATCAGATCGACCATTCTATATGGATCTGGGGTGGTATGTTTGATGAAGTCCTATGTGATTCTCAAGAGGGCGAGATTTGAAAATATAGCGCATTCATATCCATCAATTCTGCGTCGATGATCAACTTCTGCTATATCTGATCTCATTCACGTACAATATCTATGCTCTACTCTAGTAGGCCTTATCTGAAGCTAAACGCGTACGCTAGTTTGTCGCATCGCAGTTGGTGATGCCTGCCACATATTGTGTAGGCAAACCAGAGATAGTATCCCTTAGCTAGGATACTATTTTCTTGCCATGCTACGACCAAACTCGGTAACCAGACAAACTTTCAAACCTCCCGGAATCCTGTGCTCTGAAAACTTCTCGTAGTCTTCACTTATATTTTCAAATTCGTCTAGGGCAATAAATCGTCAGCATATTCCCCAGTTCCATCGCTTTCGGTAACTTTACCTTCGTAAGTGAACATCCAAGAAGGGTCGTATTTCCCTTCAGTGACTAAATCTAGTAAGAATGGATGGTACTGCCAATAGTCAATATGTCACCTGAAATCAGTGTATTTGTCTTTGTACTTACCTTTTGCGCGAGCAGCTGTCCTCCCCGAACCGTGATCGACTTCTCCATCAACATACCAATCGGGAAGTCATTGGTACTGGCAAAGAAGTCGCCTATGAGAGCGACAGTCCCACATTTACGGGTTGCTTTAAAAATGTCTGTCACTGTGTCTCCACTATCTTTCTCGAGGCCTAATGTTCTCATCGCTTCGTGACGCGGTCTATTCGTACTGCGGAACCCACTTGCTTCGATGGCACGATCGAGACCATGTGGCTGGATTGAAAGAATATGGTCCGCTACCTCCGGATGCTGAGCAGCACTTATGGGAATCATTCCGAAACTCTCTGCGATCTTAAGGCGATTAGGATCTTTGTCAACTGCATATACCTTTGCGGCTCCACGAAGCATGGCCAGTTTTTGTATTGAAAGGCCAACTGGGCCACATCCCCAGACGCCTACAACATCTCCCTTGCCAACCTCGGCCAGCTCGCATCCATGCCATGCGGTGGTAGTTACATCTGCAAGGCCAAGTAGCTTCTTCGCATCGACATCCATTGGCGCCTTGAGACATGTGAGGTCGGCATGAGGAACTCGACAGTACTCTGCTTGATCACCAGCAAACCCGCCAGTGATATGCGAATAACCAAGGATACCCGAAAGTCGATGTCCATACATGGCCTCCATCTCTTTAGATGGATTAGTTGTATCGCAGAGTGAATACTGCTGACGTTGGCAGTATTGGCATGATCCACAGGGAATGATTGGCAGGATGATAACTCTGTCGCCAACTTTCAATTTCTTGACCTGGTCTCCAACCTCCTCAACAATCCCTATGGCCTCATGCCCCATGATATCTCCTTTCTTCATGGCTTCATTCATCTCTCCTTCGTACATATGCAGATCTGAACCGCAAATCGTGCAATGTGTCACATGTACGATGGCATCGGCAGGGTCCGTCAGCATAGGTTTGGCAACTTCACCAAGCTTGATGGCTCTCGTTCCCATCCACATTGCAGCCTTCATCTTTTCAGTTGGATGAGGCTTGTACACCGTACTAGGGAAGCTTCTGCTGATCATCAGTTAGTATCGATCCATATAAACACGGTTTTGCAGACCGACCTCGCTACAGCAGCCATTGTGTAATCGGACGCGTAATAGACAGGATGACCAGGGAAAGTAGTAAGGTACTGTATATATTATAGTATACAAAGGGCAGTTCAATGTTCTGTATCTCAATATACATATGGAAGTGGTGCGAATAAATAGTTGCAATACATCGGGCATCCCAGTAGTATTCTGATCTCATAATGATGGACCATTAACTTATATCCTAATGGGAGTCTGTTTTTTTGTGGCATATTCAGTGGTGGGATCAGCGAATAGCGAAAATTCCGTGTCTATGAAACGTGGTCCAGCTTGCGGCACTGAAACCTAAACCTTGAATATCTAAACAGAACAGGTTGCAAGGGGTAACTTTGTAATGGACATCTGTTCCGAAAACTTTGAGTGTCTTTCAACGTAGGTCGGCTCGACGGCAGTCTTACCGATTGGTACGAATAAACATGCATAAGAGAAAGAGGAGAGGAGTAGCTGCATTTGGCATTAATTGAGTGAGGCTGGAAATCCTAGATTTTTCATCACATTAACTGGCCCTCTGGCTAGTCAACTTTTTCTCTCCTAGAAGCAGCTATTAAAAACGGCATAGGAATATTATCCAGGCCCAAAACCATTCGAGGCTCCACGATCCTTCACCCAAGCCTGACGCAACGCCATTTGCAAGTTTTGTCCTCTCACTGCGATCTCCGACAAGGACGCGATCAACGCCTGGCAGTTTTACATGTCCTTTCATGTTTTTGAGAGCCCTGAAGGTCAAATTGGTATACTTTCCGTTTCGGTTCCGACGGAACGAACCGGAAAAGTCACCTAGTTTCGTGGGAAAGCCCGCGTCCATAGTCCGCAAATCACCAGGCTGCGGAGCAATACTCCATGTGCTTCTAGCAGCAGAGGTCAACTGGATGCCTGCAAGATAGAATGCCAAGATAGATGCTGGACCTGTGGACCAGCTATAAGCGTGAGATATACATGCATCATTCAGGAGCGTAATATAAGGATCTATCTGTCGAGTAGCTTTCGATCAACCTGGACTGGGTCATGCGTAGGCCCTTGTGCATGAATCCCCACTGTATCCTAATGAGATCGAATGAACTCTCGATTCTATCCGCAAGGAAGTGTGCCTCCGTTTCAAATCCGCCGATAAAGGGACACTGTCTTCCCAGCTTCTGGGGCTGGGGCGCCGTAATCACTCCAAAGTGAGCGAAGAGCGCTAGATATTGCAGATTCCCGAGAAGCGGAATTGGCCAGGTTAGTAATAGCCCATGAGTTGCCCTCTTGCGGATACAGACTTGTCGTTGTCTCATTATGGCGATATAACTAGGCCAATCATGTTATCCCAGAGAGGCTGGTTTGTTGCCGACTTAATCGTTTTAGCTGTCGTACTCCAGTTTGCTTGTACTGTATTATCAGCAAGAAGTCCGCATCGGCGGTAGCATTGCATGCTTGCGCATTGATCCATAAGTCCGATTCCAAAAATGTCACTCCAAGATACACGTCCTTCGAAGAGACATCTTAATGTCCACTGTGACAAAACCCGCAATATTCTTCTTGAAGTCGTACACAACTGAAAATATTCCGCGGAAGATAGTAGTCCCATGGTGGCCATTAGTTAAAGAAGCAGCATCCTCCACGCTGCCATTGGCTTCCAATGGAATGAGTTTCCTCGACTCTCGAGCGAGACTGTATCTAGTATAAGCTGCATCTAAGCAAGCCGCGAGAGGCAAGAAAGGAACGTTAGGGCAATTTCAAGTTCAGTGAGAAGCTGGCATAGCATCCTGGACGATCTGTGGCAGGCGTTTATTAACCACAGTCCTGAACTCTCGAATATTACTCCTCTTCAGGTTTTCCGTATGTGAGCGAACTAGACCAGCTCCGCATAAAGGAAGTCGAGTGGCCAGTACTGTGTATGCAATAGGCAAGAATATCGTTGGTGCAGTGACCGCTTTTCCCGCTATAATTTCTGCTGCCAATCATCCTGTGCATGTTACATAGACAAGGAAAAAATACACTCGCATATATGATGCAGCAAGGTGTCCAGATTTTATACGCTAAGCCAAATTTGTATTTATGAGCGGATACCTAGGTAGAGAGCCGTTATTCTTCTTGCTTCATATTATACAAGATTCATAATATGCTTCACGTAATGTTACAAATGAAGTTACTTAACTAGATATATCCACAAGCTAAAATATTTTTGGCCTTTTGAATTGGCAACTAGAGATGAATATAGCTAAAAAGAACGAGATTGATTGCCCCGCACTGCTATTGTCAGGTTCTTCTCAGGCAATAGACACAACGACAGCCAATCCCACATTTCTAATAAAACGACTATCTCTGGTGTCCAAAGCATACAAGTCTGATGAGAAGCTACTCTAGTGATCATGTTAGATCTTTATTTTACACCTACGGAGAAGCTCGCGATTTTCTGACCCCGCAAGCTTCCTCGGGTAGTGGGGGACGTGTTGAACATTTTGAGTTACATGCATTAATATCTCGTCAGTCGGATCGCTAGAAGTTGGCTAAATATCTCTTTTTGGCTTCGCGTTATGAGCTAATGCAGATAACTGAATAAAGTAAGATATAGGTCGAGAAGTGGCAGTGCTTTAATAGTAGAACTAACCGCATCTACGGATTGGCAAGGATATTTGAAATTAAAAAGCCATTGGTTAACCGACCGCATTAATATTCAAGACTTGCCAAATTGGGGTTTGCGGATCCGAAATCAAACCAGGGTTTTTTCTGGGGAGAATACGAGCTTAGACGCTCTGTTCGCGACTATACATCTTGCCTAACGACACAAAGTTCTTTAATATTTTAGTCCCAAGCTTTCCAGGGTAGTGACCGGTATTGCCACTCTCTACGCATGAGAACCTTCCCATGCTTATGAACTATTTCTCGAAAGTAGAAGACCAAGACGGATAGTTACTACCTATATCTGTGCCCCATCTGTTGTCAGCTGCCGGTAAAATACCACATGGCGCTACCAGCAGTATGAGGAGAATCTCATCGGATCCGTTAAACCTTTTAGGCAAGTAGTATTCTACCTTCACCAAACAAGATTTACGAGAGGTCACCTCGGGTATATTAATGACGTACCTTGCTGCCATGAGCATGAAGCCCTTCATTTATGACAAAGAGGCAAACTTCTTACAAGAGAAAAAGTATACACTCACATCCAAGACACGACCGGAACGGAAATATACAAGGAAACTACGTGGAAGCATCTCCTACTCGAAGACGTGACGAGGTTCTCTTATTAGCACTACCGACTATCAACTATCGAACTATCAATTTCTCTTCGAAATGGCTCAACTTCAAGGAAAGGTTATCGCTATCTCCGGTGCTGGATCAGGAATAGGTGCGGCAACGGCACGCGTAGCTGCTCAGCGAGGAGCATCTCTATCCCTTGCTGATATCAACCAGGAAGGGTTAAGTGCGGTTGTTAAAGAACTGAAAGAATCTGGTGTCAATGTATTGGGTACCCATACTGATATCTCCAAAGCGGACAGTGTGAATGCTTGGATCGCTAAGACAATTGAACATTTTGGAAAACTGGACGGAGCTGCTAACATCGCCGGAGTGGAATCTTTGCCTGGTCGCCAGGGCGTCTTTGACATTGTCGACACACCGAGTGAACACTGGGACTGGGTCGTTGCTGTCAACCAGACAGGCCTTTTTCAATGCATCAAAGCACAGCTGCGCATTATGCAAAGCGGTGGTTCAATTGTTAACATTTCCAGCGTCGCTGGGCTAAAAGGCTACCCCAGCCAGGTGTCATACACCGCAAGCAAACACGCTGTGATTGGCATTACGAGAGTCGCTGCAAAAGAAGCCGCCGCAAGTGGAATCAGAGTGAATGCTGTTGCTCCGTAAGTTCAGACTGCCTGATTTACGGTTATGTTTATGGCGACACTGTTAATGCTAACTGAACTATAGAGGATTGGTTGGAACACCGATGCTGAAAAAACTGACTGGAAACTACTGGGCTGCAACCGGTAATGAAACCGACGACATTAAAACCGATGTTGTTCCTTTGAAGAGAGTATCCCGCCCCGAAGAAATATCTAAAACCATCTGCTTCTCTCTGAGTGATGATGCAAGTTACACGACGGGGACGACCTTCGTCGTCGATGGTGGACTCATGCTGTGAAGATCAAATCGGCCCGTGTACCGTATCCCTGCATGGCATAGTTTTATAGTGCTACTATAAGTTGCCCTTCTTAGTTCCACGGGCCTTTGGTCTTGGATCTAGGCGTAAGGGAGAACAGGCATAGAAGCGATAGTGATGAGTATGTATGCGCAGAAATAATTTGATTTGCACAGTCGAATTGACAGACAGTCATCATTTGCAAAACACCCATTTCCACTGCTCTGGTAAGGAGCGTAACGCCCAGTATCGCCTGCCACCTGTCATTGGGTTATTTGGACCGGTTGTAGCATCGCTCTGCCAAGAAACTCGCCTGAAGGAAGTGATTCTCGACACATAATTGACTCCTGATGAATTTTAGACGTCTCGCAATTCCTTTTTGTTTTATCCGCGGGTAGAGTACATACACGATCCCTTTACCCCCTCATGTCTTGCCTGATGATCCCACTTTTGCTCCCTAGGTTCTCACGAGCATCATCCGAGAGACATGGAGGGACAAGATGTGCAGGATGCAGTTTCAACGATACAGTCTTAACCTTATTGGTATCCCGGATCCGTTATTTACTATTAGTAACACTACTAAACACTACTAGTTACGCAGTACTGAACGATGCCTGGGGATGTCTACCTGGGCCACCGGGCCACCGGAACGCTAAACGGGCAGAGGAAAGTCTAGACGATTTACGTCAAATTTCAGACTTAAGTAATAGCATATTACGATGCAGTGTTATTATGTCGTGACGCTAGACTTCAGTAGTGCTCTTATTGAAAGCAACATGCTACCCCAGAAAAGAAACCGGCTGCACTATGGTCGCCCCATCCGATTCTGCACAATGACGTAGTAAATGTTATCTGTGAGAAGAACTACTTTTCAAGTTATTCAATAACGAAAATATCAAAAGTAAGATCAAAGAGCACAATACGAATGTCAGAGATCAATTTTTATACCAATATTACCAATGCCGGCCCAAGAAATAGTCCAGTGCGTTCCACAAAAACAGGTAACTGTCCTCTTCAGAAGAACCAGTCCCTAATGAATTCGGCTTGCACTGTAATGTTTTTCATCATAACTTCTCCTTCGTAAGGGACAAAGTGACCAACATTTATCAAGTTCAGCTGTTTGGGCTCATTTTCCTTAGCATACGCTGTAAGTGCGAGATCAGGGGGGCGATCTCATCCTTTGCCGCGACCGTCATAAGCAACGGAGTGGGAGAGATCTTATCGATCAACTGTTGTGGCTCGTATCCGCGAAAAATCCCCATCCTATAGTTACTTGAATATCAGGGTATCGTAACAAAACCATACAATTTTAGTTCATGGGATGGATATAAAGAGTCATCCAGGTGCTTACGTTTTGATTGCGATCTTGTTTTGCCAATTTGCCAGTCTGTGTTCCCATTTCGTGAAGAAATCATAACTTGCCTTGCCCGGGAGGGCACAATTACCATATGTGGCAGCATCCTTTATAGGTAAGTAGCCAGGCTCTTTTCCTTGCGCCCTTGCAATTCGATCTATGCTCGTGTAATTAAGTAATTATCAATACAGAAGAATGAAAAAGAGGAGGAGAACATTGAATTACCTGCCGCAAAAAGCGCATCAAATTGAGGTACGAGATCCTGGCGGGCCAAGCGGTAGAACGTCCCCCATCCAGTCACGCAGGGAACGTTACTAATAACCAATTTGACTCGTCGATCAATAGCAGCCACAAGCAAGACATGTCCACCACTGTATGAACTGCCAAATATACCTATCTTTTCTGGATCCACGTCCGGTCTAGATACAGCATATGATATAGCATCAGAGTAATCCGAGACTTGCAACCAAGGTATTATCTCATTCCTTCGCTGGCCTGGGATCTGGTCGCTCTCTCCGAAGCCACGATGATCGTACACAAGGCAAGCAACAGGAACCTTTGAAATATATCCCTCAGCATATGTGTCCAGAACCATCTCCTTGGTGGCACTGAAGCCATGCGCCAAAACAATGACAGGCAGCTTAGCAGACTCAGCATTTTCTGGTTTATAGAACCAAGCGCGAAGAGTGACACCGTCGGCGTTTTTGAATTCAATGTTTTCTCTGCCCATGGTGCTGAGAAAAAGATTTTAGTCTAGTAAAAAGCGTTGTAAGCACTCGTCGATTTCAATTTGATAGTGGTAAATATTATGTCCAAGATGATGAACTTTGCGGAAATGAGAACTCCTTGAGACTCTTACTCAAGACCAGTTGGGAATGAGTCAATATATGTACATAACATTATCAATGGCATTCTCCCATGTTTTACACGTATACAGTTGATCATTGATCTGCACCTACCAGTCTGCAGTTCCCATCCCGTAAAGGCCGCTAGTCCTAAATTTGATAATCGGATCCGATTAGGTAGGTATAACGAAACGGGTAAGTAGTACATAACCGACGAGGCGAGACGACCCGTATACTGAATAGGACCTCTTTATCGGACAACATTTACACACCCCCCTCCCCCCGGTATGCTTTCTTATCCAAGCAATATGCATCTGCACCTCTTTTATCTGAATTGACGAAAATAGCTCGTGATCCCTTCGCAATCATCTCTAGATCGCTAACATTGAAGTTACCTTTACGGTGCCCATGAGAAACAATTTGTGGTCACCATCACATTCTGCCGCGCGCCTGGCCTGTTAACCTATGTATCGGCTCCGCAATCTTATGTACCCCGCGAAAAACCCGCAAACGCCTACTTGAGATCGTCGGTAATTCTCATGTCGGGTCGGGAACAGACTAGCCCCTAAAGCAGTCTTGTTTTAACCTGGCTAGCTCTCTGCATTGAGTATTACCAAACCAGAGAAGTCTCGTCATCAACAGGTAAATCTCGAAATAGGACGCTCTACTACTAAATATCGAAGGACCCAATTCTCGAGCTGTGACGGTTGCCGGCAAGCGTGTGTTGCTTGTGATGCCTCCAAGTCTGGTTATCAGCCTAGTGTCGGGCGATCGAAGGGCCCCCATTGTTCGCGATGTTTAAAGAGAAATGGAGAATGCACATTCGAGGTAAGGCTATCTGAAGGAACTTTGGCCCTCCTCGTACTTTTCTACGACAGAGGATCTCACGGGTGTAAGTGGGTATCTAGGAATATGAGGCACAAATTACAGCATTTCTCTGAAAACCTGAGATCAGCTTCACCCTTGACAATCGCCGATTCATTTATTTTTTGGGAGCCTACGGGCAAAACCGCATCCAAGAAAAGACGAGCCCCGAATAGTGTGTCTTACACGCCCAACCAAGACGGTCAACACGAACAGCATGCTCAGTACGATCCGAGTATTGTAGGTCTCCTCGGAGCGAGTCCTCCTAATAACCATCAACACAGTGTGTCGTTACACGATGACTTATTGTCCTTCGAAAAGCCCCTAACTCCAGCTGTGTCTTCCTACCCGAGTACCGAAATAATTCACTCCGTGCCGACGAGATGGTCTGATCGACTCTATCATTGTGCTTTTGAGATGCTTTTCGGCTTCTGGATTGGCAAGAATGGATGTCCACTAGTGCATGTCTGTTAAACGAACTCTCATTTTATAGTGCCCATTCAGCTTTCTGACCCGAACAGAAATGAGCCTGCTAGTCCTTTGATGATTGCTCCTTCGGAGCTCTTCGCCCAACTCGATGCGTATATGGCTGCACAGCTTTCTAATGCAAACATTGATCCGTTGCGTGGTCGCCATCATAGCTGTAGACACGAACGGGATTACGGGATCGATGAATTTCTGCAACTCTCAGTGCGGTCATATACAGCTGTCTGGCTTCCAGTTATGCTGCAAGGCAATTCGGTTGATCCGACGCAGATAGCGCAAGTTACCAGAGATACCTGGCGAGCTACCCGGAGGAATCTCCTGAAGGTTATCAACCGAGTGTCGTACCGTTCAGCACTCGCTTTGTACATGTTTAGCTTGACACCCACTCCCGTCGGGATTTCGGCAGAGGAAGAACTAGACGGCATCAACGCAAACCTATCTACATATACAGCTCTATTGCAAATCCAACAGCTACGACAGAGGCTGCGTAGTTTTCAACCCGACGGAGCCGAAGGGTTAGTTTGGTCACCTGGAATGGGTAGTCCAAGATCTGGTTTCGACCCGTCACCGACATATCTCGACCTTGAAAACAGAGCTTACTGGGCTGCCGTGACGTGGGATACCACTAACATGTTAACTTCAGATTGTAGATCGACTCTAAGCACAGCATTTAGAGGGGCATGTTTCCAGCAGGAATGGCTTCTCTCAAGGGCTTTCATCATTGAATCGTTCCAACCCAGGACTGAAGCGTGGCGAGAAAACGGCTCCGAAGTTACTGATGATGTCGCCGGGCAGATTATCTCGGCCTCGGGCATCTGGGGTATGTACGTTATTCAAAAAATCATTTTCTTCAAAGAAGTTCTGCGGGAAGGAGGAAACGAAGACAGTGTTCGATTCGCATGGGATACTCTCTGTGATGGGTTCGACATTTTCAAGACAACGATCCGCCCTCTTCTGGATACTTGTTCAAAAAGGCTTTATTTTCTTAGCCAAAGCAACCGTTTGAACTGGTACGAAATCAATTTGTACTACTACATGGCTGTTTTGATTATGGTCGATGTGCTCGAGGCTGCACAACGTTTAGACGTGTTGGCACAGGTGACTAATATTAGGCTGGAAGCTGAGCATGAATCTTTCAATAACATCAAATTCAGCTTGGAGAATTTGTACACGATTGATGATGAGGAATTTCAACTTGGCCCAACTCCACAGAGCGGCTCAGTAACTTATCCTGTCAGCCAATACCTGCGAACATCGTTTGTGGCGATTGACCCGTATCCACATTTCGTCATCCTTTCTGTGCGCTTGATAACTAAAGCATCAAAGAGCAGATATAATCAAGGCGATATTGACTATGAGACTTGCACTAGCTTATTGTTGACCTTAAAGCCCTTGGAGAACTTTGTCGAATTCGGTGGCAGAGAAGCAGTAACGTGAACATAGGTATGGGATAGAAATCCTCTGGGTTGCTTAGATTTTTCTGACTCTAGAATCTATCTAACTATTATAAAATAACTCTGGGTAGTGGACGGAAGGTTCTAGCTACCCCTGTAGCTGTTTGTATACAGCTACTACCCGTTCACGGAGTTGAATCCGTGGTTCGGCTTTAGGCAGGTGAAGCTGACTACCCGATGTCTCGGATAGCTACATACAGCTCGCCTCTATCCTAGGGCTAGAATCCGACAAACTTCCGCAGAGCTCTAAAGCTGTCAAGACTGCACAGAAAACCTTACAGGAGGAATTTAAAGAATTGACTGTTTGTGCCGTTAACTAAAAGACAGGGGCTATCGAGATATATGTATATAAATATATTGGTGACTAGTCGAGAGTTAGTGCATACAGCGTAATATTCCGTAGCTTTGCCTACATTAGGGAGATTATGCACCTATCAATTTAGCAGATCTTTGCAGGGTCCAGCGACTAATTGCTGTAGTAGCCCCATCTATGATTTCCTTTTATCTATATAGAAGTGGTAAATTTAGAGCTCTGGCTTATATTAGCTATTGGACGTGACGGCATATCTCGCCTGGCACTAGGTTCCTATACTAGCCAGCCCTTCCCTGGTTCACAAGGTATAGCTGCCGCAGGATATTCCGTAAGGCTATATCTTTTGACTTTGTAGTTGTTTATAGTTGCGTATTTTAGTTATAGTACGTCGCAGAATTAACGTATTTTCGTCCTACCAATAGCTAACACTTGAATTCGATGTCATGTAAGGGTAAAATGTTGTGCATAGTCCTCTAGCGTGAATAGAATGCATTGGATAACTTTTATGCATTATGTGCTATATTCGACAGTGATACCCCCCAAAAAAGCCCAGTCACAGTACAACATATATCTTGCAGTATTGATTTACTCTTTTACAAGCACTCCTCTGTACCTTATCTTTCCTTCTCTCAAGGCTTGCATGGCGTTCTCAATCCCATCTGCGGTCAATGGATACGTCATAGTCACTGGTGTAATATTATGTTGGGCCGAGAATTCGAGCAATTTACGAATTCCTTGCCTAGATGCTACCAGTGACCCTTGAATCCGTATGCCCTTGAAAAGCACATCTATCATAGGGACGGCTGCCGGCTCGAAAGCGACAGTTAGCGGATAGATCGTACCGTTCGTGTCCATCAAAGGAAAAATCCTGAGTGCATCACAATGTCAGCGAGGTATCAAAACACTCGGTTTCTCATACTTACGAGGAGTAATCTACCCCTGCATTTCCACAAAGCAAAAGGTGATCCACAGGCTTCAGGCCATCAGGTGCCTTTCCTCCAGAGCGAAAGACATAATATTCTGAAGCACCATAGTCTAGAGCTTCCTGCCTCTTGGCTTCAGAACTGGAAAGCACAATGACGTGGTATCCAAGAGCAGCAGCCAGCTTAATGGCCAGATGACCTAGGCCACCAATTCCCATGACAGCTACACGATCCGCAGGCCGAATACCGAACTCCGTTAAAGCAGTCCATACAGTCGCCCCGGCACACATTAGAGGGGCTGCATGGACAGAACTGTACCCTTCGGGTATCGGATAGACACATTTCTCATCCCAAACTGCCCCATAACTAAATGTGCCATTGGAGAAATCATGGAAACCATATTGTTTCTGGTTCCGACAGAACTGGTCATGTCCTAGATTGATTTATTAGAATAGTCTTTGGAAATAAATACGATAAGACGACTGCACATACCACTAACGCATTTATCGCAGTTCCCGCATACTTTGTGAGTGTAGCCAAACCCCACTCGATCACCGACGCTCACGCTTGTAACTCCAGGACCTAACGCTCTCACAATTCCGATACCTTCATGGCCCAGTACCTGTCCTGACTTGATATAGTGCTCGTCTGTGCCGCAGAGACCGGAGTGCGTTGTTTCGATGAAAACCTCACCGTGTTCCAGGACACTTGTAGTTTTGTCGGCGACGATTTTACCGTTTCCAGAGCCGCGGAATACATCATAGGTGACAGACATTGTGATTGAGTCTTGGGAAACTGTTTAAAGCTAAGGCAGTAGAAAAAGACTTGAGGGTATGATGGGCAATGAAATACACTTCCAATACGGAGGTTGGTCACCTTTTTATATTGAATGGCGGCCAGGAAATGTAATATTAGTTATTGATCACAAATGTCGACTCGAAGGTAGAATTGGTATAACGAGGGAAATCAAATGGATTAGTTACCCTATCCATGATTGGAAATTAATTGTCATCGCCTTTTCGGCGACAAGTCTCCGACCCGGATGAATACGGTATAACTCAGGCTAACGGCCATCAGAGTCGACTCTATTTTGTAACGTTGAGAATGCTTCTTTGTCAATGAACTGGCGGAACCTGTCGAACATTCCGAACTTGAAAGGTGCGAATTAGCATACGGTGCCCTGTCTTTAGTTTCCCGAATGGGAGACATCGTAAAACGCAGTAATATCTCCTGAGTAGGTAGTTTGAACTGGGACTGATATCATTCCTTCCAATTGAATCATGGAGTTAGTTAACTACTGCATCTGCTGACTAACCGATCGGAGTTGGGAAATGCCACAAATGACGCTTGGATATTAGTGCTTTGTAGATTTTTTGCGCTTCGGAAAGTTAAGCTATCAAGGATGTTGATGTCGGAGACATATCTGGGAATGTATCCTTGTCCTTTGGGGGCTAGATTTCGCATTCTCTAGCTTACGTCTTTGATACAACAGGGCATGCCTGGGGTCACGATAGCGACTCAGACCTGTTCGTGAAGGTAATTCAATAATCAGAAACAGCAGTTCATAAGCCTTGGACAGTCCTGGCGCGGGGAAATGTCTCCGCCACCTACATATGTAGTATGTAACACTCTGCGGAACGGCTAACTGAGTTGACTGTCTAACTAGTATTTCTTTTTGGTACTTGGTGAACACTGGTACTTACTGCTAGTCGCACCCCGCCTCGTCAATCTAGATATCGGCTAGTAGTTGATTGATATTATTGTTATGCCGTGTCGTTTTGACCCTTTTTTTTTTTGGCACTTCTTACTAAGCATTACTCGTAGACTCGCTACTTTCCCAAACAAGCAAGATGTTGCAGCAACAGTAATGAATAGTAGACTGATCGGCTCACGGTTCGAGCCAGCTCATTGAACGTTTACCATTTGTTGGATTTCCGGTGCTTTGTTCTGCCCGGAGACCTATTTCGTTTTGACGCTTCGAGGCCCACAGATTGCGCTCACGACTGTAACAACAATTTAAACACAAACGACCCCGAAATCCCGGGATCCATGCTCGGGCGACGGCTAGCCCCGTATTTTGTGCCTACATTTGTCACGTAGCACTCCGAACCTGTCCAGAGATGTCGGTATAGACTTCTTGCCTGTCATGGCTTTCACAGCGTCGCGGTTTCAAATCACCACTGAATTTCTCAGGCACTAAGACGGACGGGGAGTTAGTTACGGGGTTAGTTACCTATCAGCCGCGCCGTTCTGCCCAGAAAGTCTCCGAGCCAGGCGAGCGTAAGATTGGAATTTCGCCTTCGGCTGAATCCATTAATCCGTCCGGCTCCCCAAACAGCCATTCGCCCTACTCCGTAGATATAACAATAATCAGCAAGAAAAGCACTTGATTTAGTGAGTCTGTCAACACTAGAATTCTCCGGCCATGACTACAGTGGGGGAAGGCATCGCTTAGCAACTAAAATATGCCTAGAACCAAAATGGACCGATCGTGGGGAAGTGGGGAATTCTAGGAACGGGTTCGGATCCTCAGATCGCTACCGTAAAGTACTCCGTAGTAGGTTTTCGTGGCCCTAGGCCCCTAGAGTAGTCTCCTGCCCACTAAAGCTGCTTAGTCAGCTCAGGAGTTAACGTGATTCCCTGCCGACCTGGCCACCCCAATCAACTAGATGAAATACTATATGATTTTACACCCAAATAGCAGCGTAATTTGACACTATTTAATTGCTATATTAAATTAGGGCATCTAACCCTCGTATGACCCCTAGTATTGCAATTCGAACATGTCGGAGGTGCCCGCTGGCGCAGCTGTATAGTTGTATCACCCGATCCTTCCCCAATCCTAGCAATAGCTTCATCTGCTTCATTATTCCTCTGTGCAAGAGCTTGACCTTCTTTAATAGATAGGCCTTGTAAAGCACCCATTGGACGATTAGATTGTTTCTTTTTCTGTCGTTTTTCTTCAGTCGCTAGGCGTAGATCCCGGATTTCCTGTGCCATAAGGATCCTCTCGCTTATTAGGCATTTGTATCGCTGAATGAAACGATCTAAAATATCTTTATTAGGAGACGGAGGACTTTGGGTTCGTCTTTTAAGCAAGCTTCGAATAATAGTCCTTTGCTTTTCTATATCCTTTCGATTCTGTGGTGTTTTAGATAGGGAAATAGTGGAGGTAGTTCCCTGACTTCCTGGCGGCGTAGGAGTAGCTAATTGAATAGTGAATCTTCTAAGCACTTCCTGAGGGTTAAAAGGAACTAGGCCAGTAGCTCTGAAGCCGTTTTTAATAGTATATGAAGTAAATGCCTGTATACGAGCTCCAGGGTAGATGCTTAGGAAATCAAATTTGTCGATATAATTGAATCCCCGTCTATGCTTATCCTGGACCAAGTGACCGTATGCTCCTTTTAAAGGCCTAAAGCAACTGAAATCCAGGGGTTGACAATAAGCTGACGAGTTCGCTGGCATGCAGATAGGAATAATATTATTCTTACTGCATATCTTATTGAATTCCGGGGTTAAATGACTGCCGTGCCCATCTAGAATGAGAAGGCAATATCGCCCAGTTTTCCGATGAGCTGTTTGAGGAACGAACACCATTATCTTGTCTCTATGGCACCAAGCTTATTGCCGAAGCCTGTTTCCCCGCAGGCGTCGTGAATATTATTTCTGGCTTTGGCCGTACTGCCGGTGCTGCTATTTCAAGCCATATGGATATTGACAAAGTTGCTTTTACCGGCTCTACTTTGGTTGGGCGCCTTATCCTGCAAGCTGCCGCCAAAAGTAACTTGAAAAAAGTGACGCTTGAGCTAGGCGGAAAATCCCCAAACATTGTTTTTGATGATGCTGATATTGACAATGCTATTTCCTGGGCGAACTTCGGTATTTTCTATACCCATGGCCAGAGGCCAGATTTGCTGTGCGGGCTCGCGCCTGTTGGTCTAAGAAGCCATTTACGATAAATTCATTGCCCGGTTCAAAGAGCGTGCTGCACAAAACCAGCTTGGGGACCCGAAGACTTTCCAGGGCCCACAGATATCGGAGCTCCAGTTTAATCGCGTGATGGAATACATCAATAGTGGCAAAAAGAAAGGCGCTAAAGTTGCCCTTGGAGGTGACTGCTATGGTAAAGAAGGCTATTTTATTCAAACTACCGTTTTTACCGATGTCGATCCCGCTATGAGAATTGCTAAGGAGGATATTTTCGGTCCTGTCGTCGCCATTAGCAAATTCAAGGATAAGGCTGAGGCAATTAGAATTGGCAATGATTCTAACTACGGTATGCATCTCTTACATTCCGATCCTCCATAGCGCTAACTGTATCAAGGGCTGGCTGCTGGCATCCATACGCAAAATGTTAATACCGCTATCCGCGTATCTAATGCCCTTCAAGTTGGATAAGTCCTCGTTATAGTCTGAGATTATTCAATCGGCTAAATTTCTCGAAGAACTGTATGGATTAATAATTACAACATGATCTCCTACCAAGGGCCATTTGGAGGATTCAAGGAATCAGGAATTGGACGCGAGTTCGGATCGTACGCTCTTGAAAACTACACGCAGATCAAGTCTGTGCACTATCGCCTGGGTGGAGCGCTTTTTGGCTAAATTATAGGCGCTTTATTACAGGCCACGGGTAGCATAGCTTCAGATATGTCCTTGGTTGTCTTATTCTGGAACCAATATATTGACTTTCGGTATTTGTGGTCCCGTATAGTTTGGCACTAGAGAATGGATCTCGAATCAGAAAACAGAATTACCTCTTCCGGTTCGGCCAGAATAACAGCTGTTAAAGACTTGAATCTGAATCCCTAATAACGAAGAACTTGCCCACTGTAGTGTGAACTGTATTAGGCGTTCCACATGCTTGTATACGCCTATCTCTGGAGGTGAAAGTAGATTGACAAACTGAGAGCTATTTGTCGGCGCTTTCTCCTCCTAGTGAAACATTACGGCTAGCTGTTTATTGCATCTACTCAAACATAAGCTCCGGGCTCGTCGGGCGAAAATCTGGCGTGGCTGTTCATCATCGACCTTCTGCCGAGATCTCTAGTGATTGACTATGAAAAAAGTTAATCAAGATAACTATAATGACTATGTCTAATATGTATACGGTTATAACACCAGAATACAGGCTGCGGTTATTCAGATAGAGTACAAGAAGCCTATTTTTTAGATTCCAAGACTTGTTCAGACCTTTTCCCAGGCCATGCAAACCATGCTAGTGTAAGGGCCCATTTCAGAGATGCCGCAAGCCATAATCCTCCCGAAAGACCAATATCTTTCGCTGCCCCACCTGCTGTCATCGCTCCAAAGAAGTGTGCGAACAAAGCACTAATTCGCCGGTTTCGCTTTGGGTTAGCGCTCAATGGTCGTTGGAAAAGGTTCGTATCGACAAATAAATCGCAAACTAGAATTGTGAGAACAGTGGTTGGAATTTCAGGATATCCCAGGAATCGAGATGCAGCAATTTGGCCTGCTGACTGGAAGGAAAGTAACGAGATCGCAACAGCTTTCCGCCATTCTAGCGCTTTTGGATCGTCTGGCATCGGAGCCACTAGTTGCGTAACAAGAGCTGCACCAAGGAGAGTAGAAGCCTGGAGAGCAAATGATAAGATCAGGGTCGAACGTCGTTTTGGACCCAGTATTCGCGAGCCGTAAACGTAAACGAAAGTGCCTGCGAGGAAAGCGAAGATTGCTGTGAGGGACTTAGCCCAGAGCATATCCGGGTGATCTGGTTTTCCAGCTACGCCGAGGGCAATAAATATGACATTTCCTATTCAATTTGAAGACTATTGATTAGCATTATCATGGACTTTATAACTATATTCCAACATACCTGTTTGCATATTGGAAAAGTTCCCCCAAAAGTTGTATGAAAGACCATCAACAAGGCCCCCGATAAAGGAGCATACGATCAAAGGGATATCTGCCCATCTGGTATCGATGTCCGTTAACAGATACCGCTTCAAGCAAGAACGCCGCCCTCGAATTTCGTCGGTGATAGCAGGTGCTTCTATGTTTGAAAACCCAGAACTCTCACTCAGAGAACAGCGGGTATGAAGCTGTATTTGCATATCACTAAGTTTGGGCGCCGGTACGTCGAGCAGAGGGTTGCTTGCAACTAATAGCATTGATTGATAGAATAGTATACTAGTTGAGTTGGCGTTATTGAAGTTTCTAAGCAGTGGATGGAACACTGACAGAATATAAACTGATCGATTGCAAAGCCATTGCCTCAGTAATAACACCTTGGTTCACCTGTCGACCCACACGTTTTTACATCTGTCTGTTGGGCACCTAAGGGAAGGCGTAATACACTCGAGATATCCAATATTAGTCGTCAATCATGGAGAGATCGACAGGAGGATCTATTGTGGAATCTTCTGCAAGCTCATCCGTCGTGGGCCATCGACTACCACCCTGCGCTTAGGGAGTTGGTATGTATGGGTAGATCAATGATGAGATGTTCCAAATCTTCGTGACTTGGCAGCTTGGCAGCTTGGCACCTGGCCATGTTTGTCGTATAATTATCGGCACCCGTGGCAATTATTACTGAGCGAATACCAGATTTTTAGTGCTCCGGAAGGGATGAGATACCCCAACTAAAACATATCGCAGTTAGCTTTTATTGTTATGCCCAAACTAGATAACTGATATGTAAGATTATGCGTAATGTTACAGGCGCACTGGTCGGATTGTTTTATGTACTTCAGAAAATGAGTGAAGCTAGAATCACTGAATAGTAAGGGCAGATGTATAGCAGATCCTGAATCTCGTGTTGATAAGAGCATGGTTAGGTAACTTTGACAGATAAGTGCAAAATGGAAGTAGCGGGAGAGATAGGATCTCACATTAGTACCAGATAACGTCAGCGATCCAGACTGAACTAGAATAACGCAAATAGTAACGAGTATACAACAACTACTCGTTGGACTGAAGAGGTGATACAGGTAACATAAGACTATTGGGGCTTTGCTGTTCCAAAGCATGCTCATGGGTCAACTCGACATTCTGATTCGTGCAGTGCGAGCGGACCCAGTTATCTAGGTGGCTCCCTAAGTAACGTTCTCCACCCATCTGAACCTCGAGATTTTCTACGGATCAATTATGTACGAAACCCACTTTTTACGCGTTTTGCCCCTTTGTCGCACAGTGCACTTACTGTCGAGGAACTTATAACCTCCTTACTGATGGCACGCTAGGAATCCAAAAGACTATGACTTGCACTAGTCTCTAAGGGTGACTTATGAGAGAATCACTGCAGAAAGGCATCGTGAGAAGCTATCAAAGGCCTTGGTGCCGGGTTCTGAATACAAACTTTCTTTTATCGTCGAGCCAAGTTGAACCATTCTTATCTGACGTCATTGTCCAGTTATAGACGAGTCGAAAATGATAATAATAGCAAGTCCGGCAAAAGAGCTCCCCCGAAATAATCGATAATAGACTTGCTGCAACCGACGCGCATGTTAGATAAGTCCCTATTGGCTAGTAATTCATCTACTTGGACGCATCCGTCTTTCTGTCTGGGTTGTCCTCACCTGCGTTCAACTAAAACACATCATAGCTTCACATGCCTTCATATTAAGTAGGCTGGCAACCGGAAATAATTGGTGCCTCATCGGGCAAGCCATGCTAGAGTTGCGACTTGCATACCAGCCCTCATGGGAACGCGTTATAAGTTCCGACGCCCTGGCAGGCTCCATCCACTTCAATGCTATCAACATGCTGAACTACCTTACCGTCCGCTCGAAAGCGAATAAGCTCTCCACTAGACCCATTACTGGCGCTTACTGCTTTCCAGCCGATCTTCTGCGGACCGTGGTGTTGCATCGTTCGGCTGACTTCGGTTTCAAAGTCGGTGGTATTAGCCAGATTCATCAATAATCCGTATGTTCCGAAGTTCGTCGGCACATCACTGCCATGGTACGCGCCCAACCATTTGAAGGGGTTGAGATTTGGAAATGTGCCCGCGTGCTGATATCGGAATACGACGATACCTAACCTAGTGCGTTCGACCGTGGAGTTATATGTCGGACATACCCACTCGGCGAGATCGTACGTGAAGACAAGCGTCTGGTCTGGGCCTTTTGTTAGATTCCTGGGTAATGGAACCAGTGATGACATCTCGTTGGCCGCATTGGAGAGGATCGTAGGTAGGTGGGCGACTTTCCCTGCTTGCGCACGCGCGGCGTAGTCTGAGAAAATGAGGGAGCCATCCACTACTGGTATGAAGTTCAGTGCCGGCTGTTGGGCACTGTCCGCATACTTCCCGACAAGATTCTCAATTTGTTTATATGGCACACTGCGCATGCAGTCAAGCTCTGCAATCCCCTCAATATCTTTGCTAAACTGACAGCCAAATTTGCTTGCTACAAAACTGAAGTTCGAGTGCGTCTTGTCATGTACCGCAGGGCCGCTGAAGACAGTGCTGGACTGCAGGAAATACGCATGGGCGATAGGGTCGTCATAAAAGGCATGGGCATGGGCATCAGCCGATATAGAACCAGCCGACTGACCCCAGAGGGTAATCTTCACAGGATCGCCTCCAAATTCTGCGATGTTGTCCCATACCCATTCGAGTGCAGCCCGCTGATCTAGGATGCCTAGATTCTGATTTGTTAGGCCCCGCGCATTTGGGAAGCCGAAGATGTTAACACGATAGTTGATTGTGATCACGATATGCGACTGCGAATGTTCGATCCAGCTTGTTGGAATTTGGTACGGGATATCTATGCCACCGGTAGTGAAGCCTCCTCCCGACATGAAAAACAAGACGGGCAGCTTCGAATGGAACGTCGCATTCGCAGGTGTCCAGACGGCCAAATACAGGCAGTTTTCCGACGTGCTCGTTCCAACAAGTCCAGATGTGTCATTCTGGTTACCGTTGTTGATCAGGGCTCCTCCTGCGAGATATTCGTTATTCAGCGACGGAATCTTAGATACGAATTGCGGGCAGGACGGCGGGAAAATGTATGAATCGTGGTACTCGGTAGACAGAGGGAGCTTCTGTGGTGGTAACCAGCGGCGTGAAAGGACTGGGGGTTCTGCGAAGGCGATGGAACGAAATTGGCGTGTCTTGGGGTACTTGGGCTCAATCAAACCGGTATATGTTCTTGTGGTTGTCCTGACAGTGAGCTGATCTTCGGCGAGATAGACGTGTTCACTGAGAACGATACTGGCAGCCAAGGCGATGACTGAAAAGAACGAGAACATGCGGGGCACTCTATAAGCTGGATATCCCGTGGTGACTGCTAATATGTAGACTCGAGGCCATTTGACCTTATTTCGTGGCTATTCCACAGCTTATGAACTTATTGGTAACAACCCCTTTCCTCAACGCTGAAAAATCGCCCTCGCTCCTAGCCGCCGCGCGGCCGTTAAGTAGGGTCTGAATTAGCTGAAAAAAACACGAATATGAAACAATACTGGTCAGAATACTACAAAAGCGTAACAATACTAACATTTATCTCTGGACGGTTAAGGAGAAGTCCGACACTACATATTTTCTCTGTAACGTACCTTTCTATTTCCGGATTAGTATATGAAGATTTCTCAGGCCAGTGATGTCATGACCCGAGCAGACCAATCAGTGATCATGAAAGCTAATTCCTAGCCTCTTTCTGTTTTAGTTATGATAGAGAAGTGCTTACTACAGCTTTGCCTGTACGCTTGATACTGATCAGTGTAATGTAAGTAACCTTACAATAGAGTAGGACGCTAGAAGTGTCAGTGAATAGCAAAGTTATCTCCAAAGGTCACATAATAACCATAATGTCAAATGATTCCGGGCAGAGAGAACTCACGAATATGTATATAAATAAATCTGCCGTGAAGGCTCAAGTAATCTGCCTAGCCTATTACTTGATACCTTGGTCTTCCCTATACTATCGTAGATATATACTTCGGCAGCAAGGCACTCGCTCGAAAGGGAACATTCTACGTATCGATCCGATCACTCCCCGTAAGGGCCGTTATCTACCAGGGATTCGTACGTGGCATATTGATTTTCACTCCAGCAGAGAGTGAAGCTGCCGAGGATTCGGCATAGTTGGATAAACTCCGATCTGCGGAAATGGTATTCGTGGTACAGCAAAACTAGTGGCCAGCTCGGCGGGCCGACCATGCTATTATCGAGGGGAAACCGCGGCCTAGAAAGCTATCTTACAATAAAGATATTAGCTAAACACTATCTGTATTAATATGTCGATCGAGTATGAAGGCGGACCGATACTAATCAGCTAGGAAGATCAGAATGTCGCCGATATATCTTCTTCTGATGGGTCCGGAGACGGACTCCAAATCCGTCTGCTTAGTAACCCCCCGATAGAGAATAACTAGTTAACTAGTTAGTTATTTTTGTCGGAAAGATAGTTAACCGGATTGCTGACATGAGTCTATGGTATCCCTTTAAACGATGGCCGATGAAAGCTTGCAAGCGCTGTTCAGTTCTTCTCACACCCATTGGAGTCCTCTGTATGTATGTTGGTTCGCCTCATACCTGACTACAGTATTTGGCCCGAGTGCCGTCAGCTAAGAGTACGCTGTAATGACATCGCAGTACATATGCTTCCACCACATAACGATTAGCTTTACGTGACTATGGCTACCCTATTCTCAATTACCGCATACATGACTGGTATGATCCTTGTAATGTCGCTAATGCGAATTGGTTTCTGATTATTCAGCGTAAGTATCCCGGGGAAACGGAAGATTAATTCTCTACGCGGATGTGATTTCGGAGACATTTAACGTCACCCCGCGTTGGAGTAATTGCACAATGACGTCGCACAGATTCCATTGTTAAGTTGTATATTTTATATGCTTATCCTGATTCTTTGACATTACTTGTATTTTGTTTGCCTTAGTGTGTATGTATGTACATCCGTTAGCACAAAAGCCAAGGTTTCTTCTATTCAGCGAGTACTTGACTCGATCTCTTTAGTGCGAACCCAATAATTCCAAAGAGCTTCAATGCCTGGCGTACCCTCGATCAAAAAATGTGAGAGGTGCAAGGAGAAACATCTCAAAGTGAGACTATTTATAACACGTTGGATAGAGACCTCTCTCTGATTCTTTACCAGTGTGATGAGACTCGTCCGAAATGCCGCCGTTGTATCGGCGCTGGCGTCGAGTGTCCCGGCTACAACCAACCTCGGAAATTCATAGACCAGGGCGCAATGTTACGGCGTCGTTATGCACCGTATGGCAGTCCTACCACAACTTCTACAGCAGAAACTAGGACAGAGAACGTAGACAATGAGACATCGGACCCTGTGAGAGGGTACTCATTACGCCGTCATGGAACGAACCAGATAACAAGGACGACGCCCACCAGACACAGTCCGACTCATAGAAAAATGGACAGTACCACATCTACGATGACAGGAAATAGAAACGAACAGGTGCATCCCCATAGAGAATCAGTTAACAAGGGAACTGGATCTAGAAATGACCAATCGTATCAACTTTCGCCGCTCTCACACCTTCCTTATTCCAAGATCAACGGCACCTCAATTTCAAGTGACGAAAGAAGCAGGTCAACGCAAGCTGTCGACCGGATCTCGGACTCATCGAATATTGACACGACAATCTCTACTGCAGAGGAAAGCCCACAAACTCCTGAGCAAGCGCAACCTACTGGCTATAGCCTACCGTTCTCTCCTGGGGCTCTGCTATATCAAGGAGAAAAGCGTGACCCAGAAAATATGTTTTTGGAACTCTCATCTGAGATTGCGAATGAATCTTCATTTATCGTTAGACATTTCTCACACGTCATAGGACCTTGGTACGTATATCTGACAATTCCAAATTTCAGTGTTGCTTACTGAAACAGGCTGGACCTGTCAGATTCGGATAGGTTCTTCTCAGTTCACGTCCCCATTCGCGCAATTGATAACAAGGCGCTCAAATATGCAATGGCAGCTATAACAACAAAACACCTGGGTCAGACGAGAGGCACCAGGTCGAACAATCAGGATGGGATAATACCGATTCCAACATCCAGATACTCAGGCTCCGATACTTCGCCGATTGACTGGTTCCTCGAAGGACAGAACTATTACAGCATGGCGGACACGGAGGTTAATCGACTTTTATCAGAAGATTCGCATATTCCTGAGTCTAGTGCTGGTATACCTCTGATTCAGAGAGTTACTTTGTGGTTGAGCTCCGATACCATCAAGAGCAGACTCTATATGATGACTAAGAGTACGCCTGATGTGTCATTCTTGCGCAAGGTAGAGAATGTCCTTGCAACAGCTGTGCTTTTAACGACATACGCTTCGATGGATATCAATGCGGAGGACTGGCCACGGTAGGATACGGATTGAAATAGTCCCCCTCAACTATACTAACAATCTTCCGTAGCCACCTACTGGGCATTTGCGCTCTATTCGAAGCTATTCCCCCGTACGATGTAACGTGGAATGGTATTTACTCCCACGGCATCCGGGCTGCGTTCTGGAACCTTGCTCGACAAGATTTGATCAGTGCTTATTTTACTCGTTCTGCAACTCAGCTGGATCCTGAAAATCTGCCTCTTTGGTGTTCGGCAGGGATATCCATCGATGAAAACCGACAGTTTCAAATGTCGTTGCTTAGGGAAAGAGGCCTGTCAAAGGAAGATCAGGCGGCTAATGGTATTTTGTGGCTTGTTTCCAAGATTGTGAATTTCTTATCCAGGGCGAAACAAGCTCAGCTCGCGCAACTTATCGGTCTGTCTACTCCCGACCTGCCCACTAGTCAACACACGAACCCTGATCCAGCTATGTGGCTTCAGCTTTGTTTTGACTTACAGACCTGGTTTAATATATTGCCGGAGACTTTCCGATCATCTGTGCGAATCGATCGTTCAACAGGCTTGACGAGTCTAATGGACTCAAAGTTGACGTTGTTCCCCGAGATATTCTACGGTTTACCCGCTTGTGCTACTGCTATGCAGTATTACCACTTTGGTCGAATTGCGCTTCTACTAAATCAACCTACAGATGCAATTAATAGTTTAAGTATTTCTTTTGACCGGTTACATGGGTACCGAGAAGTTACTAAAGAAGTCGATCACCACAGTCGAGAAATATGTGGAATCGCTTTGGGCTATCCGCATAGTGCCGTACGTGTGTTCATGATACCGCTATTATACGCCGCAGGAAATTGTCTGGAGGATACAATGGAACATCAGATAATTCTCGATCTTCTACGTCGAGTGCAATCGGATTTAGGCTGGGTAACCGACTACGCTATAGAACGATTGCAGCAATCGTGGGCTACATAATAATGTAACATATGTTTCATCTCATCCTCGCCATTAGTCTTTTTTTTTTTTTTTTTTTTTTTCAATTTAGAAGCAAATGGTATGATAGTCAAAGTACTTTTACTATCTGAGAGTATCCTTGCAGCGGCATAGGATAAGTATGGGATAATATACACCGCACTGTCCGTGAGTAGTGCTAATGTAACCGGAACTTATCGCAGGAGCTCAAATAACAAGCCACTGACCCACACAATTTGGCCGTAAGTAAGTCTGTTCTGTTTGAAGATACCTGAGAAGATGTAAAGTATGCTGACACCTATATCACTGTAGATAGAAATGATAGATTGATATGTAAGCCTGATGGTGTAGAATTGAAGAACTGAGGGCAGTAACTGAGTCGAACATAATCTTGATATCGTACTACGAAGCCTTCGATTTCCTAAAATTCAGGACTTTACTTCCGGTTAGTCATAGCATTACACGGCGAAGCACGCTACGGCTGAGACTGCTAGCGAGATAGGAAGCACCAGCTACTGGAATGTCTAGTTTTCGGAGTCGTTGAAATTCAAGTATATTGGTTTGTGCACGTTTCTGGATAATAAACAAGGCTTTTTTTTGCTTTCCGTAGTATTTTCTGACTAGCCGAAATAGTACCCACCGATGATATTTCATCGTATCTTCAATCAAGTCGTATTATTATAAGTGCAACAGTGCTATATCCAAGGGTAAGTTGGCTTTGATATACCAGCTGAAAGCTTTGTGTCATGTGTATATCCTAAGGCACTACTAGCCTTAGATATAGCGGAACAGGAATTTATTCTATTGAATCACAAAAAGATGACGACCCACCAGGGAGATATGTCTCATGCATGTTCTCGCGCCAGAGATATCTGTGAAGCAATTGTGTTCCGTCCGGGATCAGAGTTTACATCGATGCCAGTTCGAACTTATGTACAGTATTATTTGGAATTTATCCCGCACGTATTATTCATCATCTATTGCTGAACACTTTTCCATCCACATAATTAACCATCTCCTTCACAGCATCCAGCTCACTCCGGCCTTCCCCGAATTTCATCCCTTTCGTCAGTGCCTCTCGATAATTCTTTCCTGGGCTAACCTTTCCAAGCACATACGGCCTTCTTGTCTCTACTTTATCTGGCACAGGAATACTTCTTCCTACCAAAGCTTCCATGCCCTGCCAGGCGAATGTTACGGCTTCCTTAGCACCGCCAGGGATTCCCGCATCATCCAACCTGAACATCTTGACCCCAGGTAGGTGAGCCTGCATGTACTCAGTAATGTTAGGATTGTACATGCCTCCGCCACACATGAAAACCTCATCTACAGGTCGATTGGTCGGTGCATATCGCCTCCAATGATCAACGATTGCCTGAGCCGTGATACGTGTAACTGTGGCTACGATATCATCCGGACTCAAACCGAGAGCCTCCCCATCGCGAATTAGATCATCCGCGAGGGTATCGCGGAAGACCTCCCGGCCTGTGGTTTTGGGCGGGTCAAGTGCAAAGTAAGGTACCTTGTCAAAGAACTGGTCGACAAGCCCCTGGTGAACAGTACCACGCTTACCCATAGCACCATCTCGGTCGTACTCCTGCTCACCGTTTGTGTAGTGACGGACTACAGCATCAATCAAGCAATTGCCAGGGCCGGTGTCAAAGTCATACGCATGGTCAGGGCCCTCAGGGGGGATGAAGCATACGTTTGCAATGCCACCAATATTCTGACACGCACGAAGTTTACCCGGATGATGCAGAAGTAGCGCATCAAAGAAAGCAATGAGGGGCGCGCCCTGACGACCGGCTGCTTGATCGGAGATGCGGAAGTCGGTGACCGTGGTGATACCTGTGCGGGATGCAATGATACTGCCCTCCGCCATAGTCAGCGCGGACTTGGGATGGCCAGCGTCTGGCATACTAGCCAGCCAGATAGTCTGTCCGTGCGAACCAATAGCGTCGATTGTCTGGATGTCGACATTGTGCTCCTTGCAGAATTGCAGTGCTGCCTCGGCAAAAGTTTCTCCCAGTAGCACATTAATCTCCGAAAGTTCTGAAGCAGAGGTCTTGTCATGATATATAATAGACAGAACCCGTTTCTTAAGCTGTAGGTCCATTGGGACTTCTCCATATTTCAGCAAGGAGAAATGCATGGGGGCCTCTGGGGTTTCTTGCCGGAAACTGCAGAGGGCACAATCAATGCCATCCTAATTCCATGTTAGATGTCTCGTCAGGGTATGGATGCCGGGGCTCTTACCATCGACGTGCCACTGTTCATGCCAAGCACGGTCATGTTTAAGGGCTGGCCGTGCGGCCGGTTGCCATTGACTTGGCTGCCTGAGCTTGTCATATTGAAGAAGTATGGGACTTTGGATTCGGAAGAATACAACAAATTGAATACCTGGCGAGTAGAAAGCGCAATTACGTGCCTGAATTTAATAGAAGCTAAGACGAATAATAATGTTGATCACGAGGCTTGACGGCTAAACGGTAAAGCGGCAAAGCGGCTACACGGCTAAGCGTCTACACGGTAAAGAGGCTGCACGCTTAAACGGTCAAGACCCGGATTGCCGGCACTATATTGAGCAGCAGCGAGTAAGACTAGAGCTGGATCCACCAAAATTCGGGTCGGGGTTATGGAGGTTTGGAGGTTTGGAGAGAAACCTGGGGATGTGGGGAATAGAGCATTGCCGGAGACTGTGCATGGGCAGACAACCTATGATATCGGATGTACCAGGGACAACAGCGATATTTATATGAGACATCTCCCTGACAGTACGTGTTCGATTTGCTTCTGTGCATATGAGGGGCGCATTAGAGCTCAACGCAGTTACTTGAGTTGCGCGGGCATGTTCAAGTACGTCTTTTATTACCATATTCCCACTTGATCGATCCTCAATCACTTGCCATCATGGGCTACACTACACTCTGGAAGCGGTTATCGGCCACACAATTAAACTTCGCCATCCAGGCGTTCTCCTTGATCAGTATATTCTTTGAGGGATATGATCAAGGTGTTATGGGAGGGGTGAACTCTTCTCCCGGCTACGTCACTGAGGTTGGAATTGGAGAGCCCGATGGAACAGTTACGAATACATTGCACCAGGGAGGTATAGTTTCTGTCTACTACTTGGGTTGCATCTTTGGTTGCTTCGCCGGAGGCTGGGTGGCCGATCGTATTGGTCGCATCAACGGTCTGTTTCTTGCTGCCATCTTCTCTGTCGTTGGTGGTTCGTTGCAAGCAGCAACGCAGTCGAGCAACTTCATCATTGTTGCACGAGTTGTGACAGGTCTCGGTACTGGCGCTCTGACGGGTATCACGCCTGTTCTTGTATCCGAAACATCCACGGCCCAACACCGAGGTAAGTCACGATTCTCTCAAAATTTCGGTGGCTACATGTCGACTGACATCTGGAATAGGTGGGTATCTTGGATACGTTTTCATTGCCAACTATCTCGGTATTTCTATAGCGTACTGGCTTTCATTTGGCCTTTCTTTCGTCGACAATGGCCAGTCAGACGTACGGTGGCGCTTTCTCCTCGCTTTTCAGTGCTTTCCTGCCCTTCTGCTACTCGCTGGTATTAAACTTCTCCCTGATAGCCCTAGATATTTAGCCTCCGCGGGCCGCCTTGATGAGGCTCGCACCGTGCTAGAGCATGTGCGAGGCCGGTATGATGCGGAGGTGGAAAAGGAGTTTCAGGAGATCGCAGCTGTGTCCGAGAACAATCAGAAGAGCTCCCCTTTGCAATTTGTCAAGATTCTGGCGAGGCGCGGCGGGCAGCCGGGCCACCATCTTGATCGACGTGCCTGGCTGTGTCTCTGGCTCCAGATCATGGCTTCATGGACGGGGATCACGGCCGTCACAGCTTACTCTCCCGTCCTCCTCTCGGCAGCTGGCTATTCGCAGCTGATCCAGAATGGTCTTTCGGGTGGCATCAACACTATTGGAATCGTCGGCACCATAATCAGTGCGCAAATTGTTGATCGACTTGGTCGGCGAAAGTGTCTGATGGGCGGCGCATTCTGTCTCTTTGCGGTGAACCTCATCGCGGCCAGCGTGTACGAAGCATCTAGAGCGGACCCTTCTCGATCAAGATCTTTCGCTCCTGCGGCTGTGGCGATGTTGTTTCTATTTAACCTGTTCTATGCCGCCACCTGGGGCACAGTGGCATTCCTGGTTCCCACTGAGATCTGGTCATCAGATATGCGTGCCCAAGGCAATGGATTTGGCATCACCGGATGGGCTATCGGTGTAGGTTGGACGACACTAGTTAATCCTGTCATGTTTGCAAAGTTGGAAAGTCGAACATATTTCCTCTTTGCGGGCCTGAATCTGATATGGATACCTATTGTCTATCTCTGTGAGTATTAAGTGGACTGTCTCCGATGGTGTAAATCAGATGCTAATCATACTTCCAGTTTACCCTGAGACCTCAGGTCGGTCATTGGAGTCCATTGACGCATTGTTTTCAACATCAAGTCCATTCAATTGGGCAATGGAGAAGAACTATCAGATACATGGTGACGTCCTCGCTGAACCACACAGGACAGCCTCGGCACAGATGGAGGAAAAGACAAGTGAGGGTAGCTGGCATGTCGTTGACTCCGAAGCATAAGCGACACCTAACGCTACATATGTATATATATTGTAAACGATGCCCATATCAAGATGGCGATAAGAATTGTATAACCTATAAACATCATTCCCATTGAAGATCGCAGGTGGCAAATGGGAGGTACGCCTGAGAGATGTCATATGGCCACGTCCACTCCTGAAGCAGCTCGTCCGGGAGCTGAAATTGAGGCGATAGTTCATTTCCAGGACCACTTGCACCATCCAAAGGACCGATGTGCTGTATTTGATCCCCAGGAACTGGTCGCATGTCCTTCTCTGAACTCATGTACTTATCAATCCGATCGACAAGAGCTCGTAGTTGCTGATCCGCCCCGGCACTTCGGTGTAGGAAAGCTTCGAGGCTCTCTAACAAGGAAGCCATCGACAGGAGAAGCTCACGAACTTTTTGGTATGAGGTTTCTGATAGAGGTTCTTCCATAACAGAGCCTAGGAGAAACCCAATACCCGCAATGTGATAGATCAGAGGGGTGCTGATTGCTCTCACAAATTCAGTCGGCACGCGTCGGAAAGTCGATAAGACATTACTGGCCACCGTACATTTCTTATTCACATCCGAATTCCCATCAAGTGAGAAGAGGACGATCTGCAGAAGGGCAAGGGTGGCCTGTATATTAGCTGCCTGAAAGCCGTATATGTCCTTTCTAGGGTCACCGGTAGCCTGGTTCTGGTCCCTAAATTGTGATGGCAACGTGTTATACCTGGAATTAACTTTGTGAATTATTTCCTCGCTACGAAAGCTGAGATTTTGTGGTTCGTCTCCCATGAAATTAAACTGAGAACGTCGTTTCCGCAGCTTTCCGACCGCATGCTCGAGAATGCGGTAGAGATCTGTCGTGAAGTTCCAACCCAAGATCCAGTGAGGGACAGATTCATGCTGCACTTGTTCTGTTCCCGATTCCTCGTAACCTGTTGGATACTCGACTCTGGCGTGAGCTTCTTGGTAATGAGGGCAGCCATTCCAGACGATGGAGGAGTAAACATCGAGAGTATATATAGACCAGTACTGAGGCTCGTTAGCACTAATATGACACTTGACTAATGTTGAATTCGCCTACCAGCCTTCGCAGTTCTTCTTGCTCTACCCGTGATAGGGACTTTGGCCAAGCTTCCTCATCATGCCACTGATGAATAGACATGATCGAGAAGTACATGCCAATATACTTGTGCATCGCGTCGATTTTACCATCCTGGATGCTTGCGATCGCTAACAAGGCACATCCACGTAGAAACCCAAATTCTTGGATTTGAAGCATATCAGAAGGCAGAGCATCCTCTGCTGCTGCATAGAACGTTTCGGCTGGTATCGAGAGTCTCTCATGAGCTTCAGCGCCCTTCGATACTACTGCCCGATCCCTCACGCGTGCCGATGCCAGCGCACACGCAGCCATGACAGAGCAGAAGAAACTCGCAGAGTCAGCTTGCTCAAGTCTTGCGAGCCTCTCATCTGTATGATAACGGTCAAAGAAGGGGAAACTGTAATGTAATCTATTAGATCCAAGATACATCAAACTCGTGAGGGGTCGTTCTTACATAGGATATGCTGTTTCATAATATATACTCATTAATCTGCTCACTAAAGGAGCAGATGTTAGCGCGAAAGCGTTCCAAGATACGCTGAGAGTCTGGATCGGGGGTGTTCGAGGGATATTAATAGATATAGACGTCGACGTTCGATTAGGTTCCTGCAGAGCAGTCACGGTTTGCCCGGAATTTATGATCCTATCCTGGCTTTGACCTTTTCCTCGTTTGTTTGGCCTATTGTACGTGCAAAGTAAGTCAAAATCAACACAGGTCCGGCACCGTGTAACATCATCTTGGCTTTCCTGGCACTTAATCCTGCGTCTATGGCAATAGTCACCTGTATGAAACCTCGTTAGCTTAGTGCAACTATGTTGCTACCTATCTGCAAAACTTGCTAGTCTTACAAGCTACTGATACTCGGAGAGCCTTGCGAGGACGCGCTGTAGCCATGGCAGTCAAATATTATAATATACGCTATGGCAGAGTGTGAAGAAGCGATATAATCTGAAGGAAGTGCCACAGGCGAAAGGCTTGCTTATTCGCCGGAGCCCTTCGGATTTTTCGGGAGCACTCGCACGGACCACTTCTCGGCGGCGATACGAATTGAGCGAATCTCGCAGCGATTCTTATCAAGACATCAACGAACCCCGCTATTATTTGGATAGAGCTTGCTTTTCTAACAGAAGTAGTTCTCTCTGCGTTCGAACTCCAGCTGATTTGAGCAAGACATGGGTGCGTGAAGCTGAAGCCTTAATTTTGATAGGGTTGGCAGCGTCGGAATTAAGTATGCAACCGAGCGTCTTTGCAGTTATGGCGGTCCAAACGGAGAGCCCAAGAATGTGGTCTTCCTAGGCAATATTTGAATTCTGATCCAAAGAGGCTAGTTCCGATATGAAGAACAGGAAACACACCTATCACCATATCATCTTACCACCTCCGAATCTCATCAGTCACACAGAGCTTATGCATCTGAATGGTGTCTATGCGAGGGCTCTAAGAACGATTCAACTAGCCTCTGAGAACCATCTATTGGTCAGATAAAAGTTCTGGAAACGAATTTACTTCTCCGTTTGTATTCGTATATCACTGTTGATTGATGCGAATATTATCCTCCCTTGCGTGATCTCATGTCCAGTTGTTGGAGAGTATTTACAAAATGGAAACTGCACAGCCATGTATTCATCATCGACCTCCTCGTACGTGAAATCCCTCCACCAGATCGTGAATACCGCTTGACAACTGGGTCCTTCGATAATCTCACAGGAGAGCGATAGTAAAGCGTTGACACCATCTAGTCGAGTCTATTACTCCTTTTCACTGTCCTCCCTTCTGCTCCAGTGGTCGACTTTCTGTGAACTTTCTCGTCCTATTGACATCTATCCCCCGGCAGGGTATCCGATAGTGCTTGGTACATGAACGAAAGCAATCAGTCCTAATGCTCTCCGAGTAATGCATACTGAGATGGTAGGATGAACCCGCGGCTCTCGAGTAAGGGAGAGACCAAAACAACATGATCGATGAGCAAAGAATCCCTTATTACTTCTTCTTTATTATCACTAGTGATCAGAAACTGCCACTGCGACTCTACAGAGGGACTGGTATGAGCGATGTCATAAGTTGTCCGATATAGATTTCCGGCAAGATGATCTTAGATTGCTTCACCGATTGCTTGTCTGAGCAGGAGCTCGGTCCATTTGTTGGGTTTTCGCCCCATTTTGGCTTGGTCTGTCCAGAGTAACAAGTGTGATAGATGGAAATGAAGCTACAGGAAAGCGTTCTTTTCAAAGAAGAGACTCCTTGCATGTTAAGAACAAGTTATTGTGTTATATTCGCCATCATAGGATTCAAATTACTAAGCTATGCTGAGTTTCTCAGGTTTCCGTGCCTGGTCTTCTTTCTCCATTTAGACGACTGCAGATGGGTCGTTCCTTAGTATTGCAGATTCATCTGATCTGGAGCCTATAGATTGCCCGCCTACAAATGCAGGGCCGAGCTGGCGGTCCTTGTCACAATCCCCGTCAAGGAATATCGGGTCTTGCTCACCGGTGATCCATGTCGCCCGGTCAAGGCGGACCAGTCAGGTGGCTTTCCGCCATGCTTGCTACATGCCGACAATGCGTGTTGTTGAAGGTGATAGGCAATTCAAGGGAGGTCTTCGTCTCGTGATCATCGAAGTGCAGCAGTTACGTAGATACATGTCCGTCGATATAAGAAAGGACTAAGTGTATGGCCTATGAACTGTCCTTCATGCTCTCATGGTGTATTGACAGGATTTGAACAATCAGTATGATTATAAGCGAATGGTTTTTTGGTTGCGAGGTTTCTGCCAGATTCCCAGTCAGCACGTGAGCTGGCACTCCTGTCTGTAGAGATAATACCACACCACCCATCTACCCCGCCCGACCACTGTCCTTGTAACATCAGTACCAAGGAAATATGATCACTACTTGTATTTATAGTAAAAATGGCAAATCTTATCGAATAAACTCAGGGAAAGTCAAGGCATTTTCAATAGAGCAGCGCAAGTATATGTGTGTGCTACTTTTCTCTTGATTCTAAAACTCATCATCATAAAACCAAAGATCTTAATGCTGTAGATTCACTTTGATGCAGAGTCCCTGTTCTGACGCTCGATCTGTCACAGATGTGGTGAGCGAAGCCCAACAGAATCTGATCATGAAACACTCGAACATTCGCACTTTCCTGGACCATTACCTTCCCCGTCATATCGACACGGACATGCAAAATATCATGAACGGTCGTGAGTCGAATACGGGTTTGATGCGTGCCATCACCCGGATGAGTCGATGGATTGACAAGAGGCGGCCTCGCCGTCTGAGCGCGGAGCAGCGAGCTTCTCTCCGCCAGAATCCCGAGTACCTGGCTGCCGTCCAACAACGGGACGATGCAGTGGAGGCTTACCGATGTGATCCCACATCGGAGAAGTGGGCGCGCCAGCAACGACGGGAGCGCGAGGTCACCAGCACATTCCACCAACATGGGAGGGTGCTTCGGAAACAAGTGCGAAGCGAATTCGATCGGAAACAAGCGGTGCTTGATATCGAACGGCAGCTTTCTGGGGCCGCAATTAACGATCCGGAAATCAAGGAGGTGCTTCGGACTCAAAACCAGATGCCAGCAGCACAGATTAATCTCATCAAGAAGCTCTTCACGTGGCCCACATCGAATTCTCTGGAAGATGAATGGCAGCGTCGGAACGTCGCTACGGAGGCAGTCACTCAGTATTGTTCCGTGTGGGAAGGGAGTCCGTTGCGTGGACGGCCTAAACGAGCGGCCTCGAGTGACAAGTCTGATGATGATCGGAATGTCGCCTGCAAACGTGCAGCCCGTGGAGACTGCAAGCCTCCAGCATTGCCAACTGAACGCGACATCATGCTTCAGGCCGCTGAGAAGCATATCAAAGAGGAGAACAAGCCGCGATAGTGCTTTCAGTGTTTCGGGGACCGTCAGTTACCGGACTATCGTCGGATGCAAACATGGTCGGCGTACAAATCTGTGGTGAGACATTTCCGGACTACACACCTAAATGATCGTCGGTGTAATTACTGCGAGGAACAGTTGCTACATGAGATGCACCTTCGGCGTCACGCCGAAGCAGTTCACCGGCTTACCACCTAGCTTCTTTAATTCTTCGTTGCTTTTTCTTGACATCTGGCCTCATTTCCTGCGCTTCTGTGCTTCTCGGTAGCCAATAATATTTCTTGGAGATTGTTCATTGATCTCAAAGATTGCTGCTATCTATTTTATTTTCTTTCCTGACCTTGTAGACATTCGAGTATACATATGACAAAAATCAAGTCTTGTAGGAATTGAGGTTCTTTCGACACGTGCCTCAGGGATATAGTCTCAAGCGCGAGAAACAAGAAAGGAAAAAACTCTCAAGTTCTGCTCATGTTCTATGAACGCTGCATTGAATTGGAGAATGTTTGAGTTAACGCCCTTGAAGAAATCCTGGAGATCGAACTGCGGAGCATTCGTATACTTGCACCCTTCTTTTCGTGAGCACAGCCATAACGAGGAACATTGAAATCAACTTGTGCTGTTCGAAATTCACGTCTAAATTGTTCTACGTCGCGCTTGTTCAGAGGAACTTTCCACAAACCCTCGGGCGTATCAATACACAGGACCCTATCCCTGAAACAGCAACTTATCTGATCGCGAAAGCTCCTTTTCAGCCAAATTTCATACAAGGGCTTTAAACACGGCCGATTCGAGGGTAATCGAAAGTAGAATTGTTGGCGGTTTCTTAATACTTCCTCGGCCTTCGCCCGTACGTCTGCGGAGTTGTGTTTGAGAAGCAGCATTACTGTCTCAAGGATATTTGCTGGCAGAGCCGATTGCTGTCCGAGTGCTGCAGCTGCATCAGATCTGACAGTTGAGTCATCATCCTTCAAGAGTTGGGCCAATGTTTCAAGAATAGCTGTTGGTAAAGCCGATTGCTGTCTAAGTGTTCTGGCTGCTTTATATCTGACAGTTGAGTTATCATCCTTCAAGAGTTGGGCCAATGTTTCAAGAATAGCTATTGGCAAAGCTGATTGCTGTCCGAGTGCTGCAGCTGCTTCAATTCTAACAGTTAAGTCATCATCATCCTTTAAAAGTTGGGCCAATGCTTCAAGGATAGCTGGTGGCAAAGCTGATTGCCGTCCAAGTGCTTCAGCTGCTTCATATCTAACATCCGAGTCATTATCCTTTAAGAGTTGGGCCAATGTTTCTAGAATAGCTATTGGCAAAGCTGATTGCTGTCCAAGTCCTGCAGCTATATCAGATCTAATATCTGAGTCATCATCCTTTAAGAGTTGGGCTAATGTTTCCAGAATAGCTGTTGGTAAAGCCGATTGCTGTCCAAGTGTTCTGGCTGCTTCATATCTGACTCTCCAGTCATTATCCTTCAAGAGTTGGGCCAATGTTTCAAGGATAGCTGGTGGTAAAGCCGATTGCTGTCTAAGTGTTCTGGCTGCTTCATATCTGACTCTCCAGTCATTATCCTTCAAGAGTTGGGCCAATGTTTCAAGGATAGCTGGTGGTAAAGCTGATTGCTGTCCGAGTGCTGCAGCTGCTTCATATCTGACTTTCCAGTCATCATCCTTCAAGAGTTGAGCTAATATTTCAAGAATAGCTATTGATAAAGCTGATTGCCGTCTGAGTGCTGCAGCTGCTTCCCATCTGACATTTGAGTTATCATCCCTTAAGAGTTGGACCAATGTTTCCAGAATAGCTGTTGGCAAAGCTGATTGCTGTCCAAGTGCTTCAGCTGCTTCATATCTAATATCTGAGTCATCATCCTTTAAGAGTTGGGCTAATGTTTCAAGAATAGCTGTTGGTAAAGCCGATTGCTGTCCAAGTGTTCTGGCTGCTTCATATCTGACTCTACAGTCATTATCCTTCAAGAGTTGGGCCAATGTTTCAAGAATAGCTGTTGGTAAAGCTGATTGCTGTCCGAGTGCTGCAGCTGCTTCATATCTGACTTTCCAGTCATCATCCTTCAAGAGTTGGGCTAATGTTTCAAGAAGTCTAGCTGACATGTTTTGTCGTGTCCGTAAACCCCCCAGAACCTCCCTTTTCACACCTTGAGGTCGGTGTAACAAGCCCTCTAGAAGGTGATCTGGACATTCGCTTTCACGACCTAGCCAAATGCTCTGGAGGTAATCGCATTCGAACTGTAGCCACTGTGATAAATGCTCCTCTATCTTTGTTCGACAATTCAGGACACCCTCTTGATCAGGAATCACCTCACTCAGGCAATGCATGAGTAATCTTTGATGAACGGGGCCTAACAAGTCGCGTGGTTCAGCTTCCAGTTCCTGGAGGAAAGCCTGAACAGATCCTTCGCCTACTTGGAGCAGACCCGCGGTGAACCGCCAGAGAATATCAAAACGTGGATTATATTTTTTTTGTTGAAGGAATTCCTGTGGTGACATCAGAAAGTGGTCAGGCTTTCTATGTCTGAGCCTTATACACAATAGCTGTTCACCCTTCATCCAATGCCTCACAAAATAGCAAGCCGCGAAATACTCCTGGAAAGTGAGGTGTAAGAAATGATAGCTTCGCTTCTGTTCGATGACTTCTTTGTCTGACGTGTGTAAAAACGAAGACCTTTTCAGGGTTGTGTCGGCTTCACAGGGAAGCCTACTTCTTTGCTGTTTCAGACAGTCGTACACCCGATGCCGATCAGTATCGCTAAAGTCAATGATGTCATTACAGAGGCCAATGAAAGCAATGCTTTCGAGAAGTTCTCTTTCATCTGACATCAACTTTGTGATTTCGGAATCGGGGAGATGCTGGATTTTGTATTCAGTAAGACCCTTAAGGTCCCCTGGTTCTAATTGTAGAACATCTTTTCGCCATAGCTTCAGTGTGATTGCCTGATAGAGCGTGGTCATTGTCTTTGATTCACTCCCCGGCATGAAACTGCGATCCCAGCTGTAACACAATGCATCCAGTTGAATAGGGATCCGCACAAGTCCTTGAATGAGCGTATGGCTCCGGACAAAAGCGAGGATACCGTCAGCTTTTGTGAGATCATGCTTGACTGTGTTTGCGATATAGGCTTCTACCTGGTCCACGTTGAATCCAACTGTTTCGAGCTCCAGATCGAATGATTCCAAGCGACCTAGGTTTAACCCATACGGTCGGGAAGTAATGATGACTTGGGGATGATCCAAAAGTCGGACAAGTATATTGCGCATTGGGGTTTCTGGATCCCATTCCTGTGATATTTCGTCCAGCCCATCAAGTACGAAGAGAGTTCTAGTCTTCTGGATAGGGTCCTGCACGGTCTCCCACAGATCTCTAGCAAGGTCCCTCCCGTCCTCCAGTTCGGGGAAATATATGTGATGAAACACATCCACAAGGGTATATTCCGCGTGGGCCTTTCCCTTCAGTCTCCGCAAGGGTATCCAAAGGAGCAGATCAAACAGCTGCTCCCACAGCTCATGGCGGAGAAAATCATTGACAATCTTTTTGCACAAAGTTGTCTTTCCGATTCCAGCGCGTCCCTGAATCAGAATCCGTTTTGGTGTGATACTCGTGCCATCGGATCGCTTCCATGGCTCAAAAAGCCGAGGCAAGGATAATTGCTTCTCCTGGTCGACAGTCCTAACTTTCAGGCGCTCGAATAATGAGAATGGCGACGATTGGCGGGCACTGTCTGTTTTGGCTGTGTATTCTACAATAGCGAGATTGATGTAACATTGGTCCATGGGCAGCAGTTCCCCGGAAATTCGTTGTATATGGAGCCGCCCTGCTGTAGTGTAATAATGTCGCAAGTGATTAGGCATCTTAGAACGCGGAGATCTGGAAATGAAGCTCACTAGAACCGCGTCAGAATTCATTTCTCTATATTCTTCAACTGTGTAGGTAAGAGAAACTAACATGGCTCTGAATGACCGGGTGCCCAGTACTCGAGGAAAGCTTTGGAACCAGAAGCAGCAGTAGCTGCAGCGTAGTCTTGCCATATTTTGTTTTTCTGGATGTCCGCATAATCACACACGCCCTTGATGATAATACATGGGAAATTATCCCATACCCCGGCACCTTCCATCTCAAATCCAATTACTCCTTCTTCTTGAGCCGTCCTATTCCGATGTTCCGCAGACTCCATAACCGTGTCAGCAGAGGCGATCGTCCCTGTATAGATGGATGGTTTGACAGCTTCCAATGCATCTTGCCGATAGTGCCTGCGGCGATCAAAAGCATTCAATCGTACATCATGCTCAACTCCTGGATATTTCCACTTATTTCCTAGTTTCACCTGAAGAGTTTGGAGGTGGTGATAAGCCCGATTTTGTAATTCTTGACGTGTTGTATGACCCTTCAGGCCATTCAGTAAAGCCCGAATCTCTTGGTTGGGCCGGCCTAGTATATCCTTCACGTCGCGTTTCCGTTGGAATCCATCGGGATATTGCCTGCCAAAATCGTATTGAACCACACTGTCACTGATAATAATGTCTCCCAGCCTAATATCCGCGTCCCTAGACGGGAATCCCCCGCATATACCAACTACCAGTGCCAGCTGAATGCGTGTGTAGCTGGACCGTAGGCTGGCCGCCGCACTCGCTGCACTTGCTTTTCCCATTCCCGGCAGAATGCATATCACAACATGGTGTTGGCCAATTCTTCCTGTAATGTATGCGTTCGGGTCTCCCAGTTGTTTGCCGTAAACCTGGCCGAATTTATCATATCTTTCATCGAGTAGTGATTCAACGGTATCTGCCTCTAAGGTAAGAGCACAAACGATGGCAATCTCAAACGCGTTGCGATTTTGCGGACGCATTCTGGCCTCGCATTGACAGCCTCGTCCCTGAAACAACCAGACGTTCAGCTTCCGCTTAACTCAACGGCGATTTAATCAAACACGTACCTTCTATTGTTTCTCGGTAACAAAGACATGCAATTTTGATCTTCCTTGTTATGATCCTGATGATCAGCTAACCTCTGAGAAGGGATTCGGGTGCGTTTTGGACGCATGGCGCCGACCCCTGAGCAGGAGGCTCAGCGGGTGGCCTGAATACATCCCTGCCTCCTAATGCTCAATTCAGCCTATAGGAATGGTGCAATAACCGCCTGCGTGGCCTTAGTGCGTACAGTCGATTTGCTTTTTGAAGCTGTTTGCATTCTCTGGCACCCTGAAACTCGTGGCTTTTGCGGACTAGTCAGTAAATGGTCAGTAAGGGTCATTTGGTAAAGCTCATGACGCAGAGTTGTAGATGAAGAAAGAACGCTGTTCTCTAGATTCAACGGGTTGTCTTCAGAAAACATATGCCCATCAAGATGCTGCCTGCTTTCGGGGCTAAAAATGTTACGTGTCTGACTTGGCGGCACTCCTTGGAAGTCTCCAATGAGCGCTAGGTTCTGGTCTGGAGATCGTGCGGGGTTCGAAATAGCTGACCCACCCATCAGAAATTACTATTCTGGGGAACATATGGACTGAATCGGATGTAGGCTCCGATATCCTTATAATCGCAACCGGGCTCCTGGGACCATCGAGACTGATTTCAGGAATATGAATGACCTGCTTAGGACTGATTCTCGTTCTAGGAAGTGCCTTGTCCGTCCTGAGAGATCCAGTTCCGGTCCTCTGAATCCCATGCATATTCCGCGGAACAATGATTCTCAAACAGGAGCTCTTGAGAAGACAAATGTGGTTCTAGGATTCCAGTGACATGGGAAAGGCACTGATGAGCGGGATGGAGTGAGATGCTCGCTGGACCTCGAGCTACGGAGCGTGACTAGGCAAGAAGACAAGGAGACTCATGAAGTAATTGCATTCTGTATGAACTGAACTGAACTGTCGTGCGTCGATGTGTTATGATGAATAGAGAAGTGTCAGTCTAGATACATGATATGGCCGAGGGAGCAGACTATCTGTGACTCCGGACCGAACACGTCACGGATCCTATGTAAACTTTTTGGTCCTGGGAACCGTGAACAGGGTTCCGTCTCCTTGGAGACATGCAGTCGCGATCCTATTACCCCTTCTAGCCCATAATAGCGGATTGCGGAATGGCCCAGCTACACTTTTTGCCAGATTGCTGACTAAAATTTCCCAGTCTGGGAATCCGCAACCCGATGACTATCAAAGTCAATCACTTGGGAGGCTCCCATTCTGTTTGCCTGTAGTGATGTCTACAACTATTCCTGATAGCCGGAAGCGACTAACTTCGAAATAGGATCTTTCCAATCAGTGCAAAGCAACCGCGAAAAAAAAAAAAAAAGATGCAACAAAGGGCTTGATGGGCTTTGTGGTCACACTATCTGCAGCTAATTGGGTGACAAGTACATTGGCATTTGCAATGAGAGCAATGGTTTGCACGCGATGCGACGCATGGAAAGCTGGTCTTTGACTAGCGGGATCTATATATGAGTTATTCGGTTTCCCCCTTTCGAAAAGGCACGTATTCCTCACAATCGTAAGTCTATTAGTTCTGGGCCGCCTCTCACATCTGCTTGCAACCAAATATCGTCCGCAGAAACTGCTGGAAAACAGTCCCTATTGCAGTAGACGAGTCTCAACTTCACGTAAAGATTAAGTATTTTAGGCTTGCTTCGTCGGGTCTCGTAGCCATCGAGATAATATGTCGGATTCTAGCCCTAGGATAGAGGCGAGCTGTATGTAGCTATCCGAGACATCGGGTAGTCAGCTCCACCTGCCTAGAGCCGAACCACGGATTCAACTCCGTGAACGGGTAGTAGCTGTATACAAATAGCTACAGGAGTAGCTAGAACTTTCCGTCCACTACCCAGAGTTATTTTATAATAGTTAGATAGATTCTAGAGTCAGAAAAGACTAAGCAACCTAGAGGATTTCTATCCCATACCTATGTTCACGTTACTGCTTCTCTGCCACCGAATTCGACATAATATGTGCAGTTTTCTATTGTCCTGCCCAACAGACAAATAAATTCCATGCTCCATTGACTTATCAGAATCAATCTCCAGCCTATCGATCTTGCAATGGCTTGTATTACGGATGCCTTTTGTTGATGCACTGGCTGAATAAGCTTACTACCCCGCTTCTCTCTATTCTAAAGACTGCATCTCGCGGCCTAAAGGGCTCCTAGGAGAAGCGCGCGTCATGTAGATATCAAGTGCCAATTTTTTATTTTCTCAGTAACAGATATCCCTCAGGATTAATTATTCAGGATGACTCCATTATGTGTGACCGGAAAGGTTCGAAGCCGATTTATGCACGCAGCTGTCCTCCTGCGGAGCCTTGACCCTGTTCGCGGGGAGCCAACTAGCCACGATTTGGACCTTAACGACGCCAGTCAGAGCCGTGAACGATTGCTGAAACGGAAATTTCTATTCTTTTGCCCTCATATGCGCTGCTGAGAAAGGGGGGGACAATGTCTCGGCAGCGTGTTTGGAGGAAGGCCAACCGCAAGGGACCATCATCAGAACCGCAAGCAATACGGGAGTGAAACCAACGGTTGTCTCCCAAGTACGCTCGATCATCGATGATTTGAACTCTATTGCTAGCCAAGGTCTGTTGGATCTCTGCACGATGGGCAAGGGAGGGGAGCCAAGTATAACGCTAACTGAGTGCTCTGCTAGAATCCCACAAGGTAGACAACCAAGACGACATCCTGCTCAAAATCGTCCAGCTTGATATCGCCCGTATTCAAGACTATCTCAGAAACGTACAAGATCACCGAAAGAAAGCCAGTTATTCGCGCTCCGACGTCTCGGCGCGTATTCTGAAATCCCGACCCGATACTGCCTCGTCTGATCTAGAGCTCTTCTTTGAATGGCTAGAGAACGTTCTTGCCGACAAGCCGGATACACACTCAGATCTAGCCAGATATATTAAGAGAGTAGTAGTAGTAGTAGCAGTAGAATTCATTCACGCATCTGTCAGCCTATCGGCCGAGTGGCGGTAGGTCACAGTCGGGCAGTGGGCCGGTTCTGCCGGCCCACCTCTCACCGCTCCGTGCACCGCCCATTAGCCGCTAGACTGTAAGGCGCACACTGTATATAGAACCACATTAGGGATAGCGCAGGGTATCACCCCTGGGTCACGTGATACCCGCGCCCATGCGACTTCTTAAGCGCACCCTCGCTGGAAGGATAGTTCTCCAGCGATTAGTCTTGCGACACCTAGGCTAATACCACGCTATTCTATACCTTTCTTACAATTCTAATCGCTCATATTTCGATACTATCGAAGGGAATAGCCCGGTATTGGCAGGATGGCGTTAAGAAGAAGCGTACTTCAGACCCGGGGAGAGTCCCTTATAACCTCAGGGGGAAGGACACATCACAAACAGGACGCAGGTCTTATGAACGATAAAGGAGATAATGTACCTGGAGATAGTCGAAGAAGCCTGAGCAGCGACTTGACCGAACTTTCTCTAGAGGATGAAGATATTGTAGCCCAACTTAAAGAGGCGGAGACCCAGCTCCAGTGCCTAGAATAATAATGGAGGCTGAAGGAAATTAAAAGGCGCATCGAATAGGAGCGTGCAGCCCTAAATGAAGATTAGGCGGATTATACTTTGGCTGGGATAATAGAAGGGCTGGGTCGGAACCTCGAACTCCCTGAGAGGGAACGTACCTAGATAAGGATGGAGTCATCCTCGCTGCCCCTGGCAGACGGAAGCGCGTCACAAAGCGCACCCCTGGAGAGAAACCCTTCACAAGGACAGAAGCATCAAAGGAATGAAGTATCAGAATCCGACATATCCTCCGAAGGTGATAATGCACCTGCTCCCAGAAGTATGAAGCTGGAAGGACACTATAAAGGGTCTACCCATGAGGAATATCACGAGTTTATTATACGCCTAGAACTACACTTTGCTCAGCATAGTCACGGCTTCCGATCAGACAAGCATAGGATAAATGAAGCGGTAAGCTACCTAAATCGCAGCCTGCTCCTTATATGGATAAATATGCAGGAAGAAGAACGGAAACATGGCCATGCACTGATGTAGGGTGACTTCAAGGAATACTTACTGCGCCAATTGAATAGCCCCGAGAACTTGGAACGAGATGCGTATGGCGCAATCCTTAGGGTGCGTCAAAGACCAATGCAGTTAGTCTGTGAATTTGCTATCTACCTCAACACCTTCGAGTCACGTCTCCCCGAACCCTATACGGAGAGATAGTGAATTGAGCACCTACGGGCTAAAGCTACGGAAGATGTGTGTTTAGAGTTAAATTGGTATGCTACGGAACTGGACACCTATAACAAATTTGTTGCATGGTTACAGTCAGTGGAGGATAATATCCCTAGCCGGAGGGAAGCCTTAAAGAACCAGCGCCAAAATAAGCCCTTGCAAAAGGCGGAAAAGAGTACCCAGCAAAAGAATAGGCCTGAGGACTGCTCTTTTAAAAGCGCACCCAAGAGGTATCAAACGCAGGGAAAACCCTTTACACCGTGCACCTATGAAAGCCGAGAACCCAGGGATAAGCAAGAGATTAAATGCTATATTTGCGATAAGCCTGGGCATATAGCGATGCATTGTCAGTAAAGATCTAACAAGACCAGGGGCAAAGGAGCATGGAATGGGACAAAAAACTAAGATCTCTAGCGTTTTGCGCTGCGACAGCGCTGGGTATTGCCATCTAAAGATGTAGTCTTATGGCTATTGCTTTTAATATTAGCATAGCTACACTAAAGGGCCCCGTTGACGCATGGGCATTAATAGATTTGGGAGCAGAGAGTAACTTCATATCCCAGCGTTGGGTAAAGGAGCACCTCCCAGACGAAAAGAGCGTTCCCCATCGAGTCAAGGCGCTCGACGGCCATAAGATTAACGCATATGGGAGATGCATCCTAGAGATATCGGCGCAGGATGTGCAAGGAGAAATAAGGAAGCACTCGCACGGGTTTGAAGCTGTGGATATAGAAGGGTATCATGTCATTTTAGGGTACCCATGGCTTTAAACAGTTAACCCGGACCCAAATTGGAGCGAAAGGACCTGGATATATCGCAGGTTACTAGAACATTCCTTAGTGGAACTTATCAATGCTGCAACATGTATCGATGAGATTTATCAAGGAAATGCAGCCTACCTTATCCAATCGCGCGCGCTAATGAATAATGAAGCTATTGCGTTATTTGGAATAAGCGCAGGAGAACCTATGCTCTCTGATAAATATTGGGACTACACAGATGTTTTCTCCGAGAAAGACGCAGGCATCATACCTGCGCATATGGACCATGATCATGCGATAGATTTAGAACCTGGGAAGCAGCCTCCTCACAAGCCATTATATCCCTTGTCCGAGAAAGAGCTGCGGATACTATGCGAATATATATAGTTGGCGCTAGAGAAGGGATGGATAAGGCCATCTAAAAGCCCTGCAGGAGCACCCATATTATTCGTCCTGAAAAAGGATAGCACCCTGCGCCTTTGTGTCGACTATAGAGGGGTCAATGCTATTACTATTAAAAATTGCTACCCCTTGCCGCTTATTGGGGAAACTTTAGACTGGCTTTCTGGAGCAAAGGTATATACCTAGTTAGACCTCCGAGACGCATACCACAGACTGCGCATTCGAAAAGGAGATGAGTGGAAGACTGCGTTTCGCACACGCTACGGGCACTACAAGTATCAAGTTATGCCCTTTGGCCTGGCAAATGCGCCTGCAACATTCCAAGCCTATATTAATAGAGCACTCAGTGATCTGTTAGATATATGCTGCATTGTATACTTAGACGACATTCTTATCTTTTCTGACTTGAAAGAAGAGCATGAAAGATATGTGCGTTTAGTCCTGGAGAGACTGCGCCAGTACAAGCTCTATGCAAAATTGTCGAAATGCGCTTTTGATGTCGATATTGTCAACTTCCTAGGCTATGTAATTAGTTCTAGGGGAGTAGAGATGGAGCAATTGCGCATAGACACAATTATGTCCTGGCCAGAACCCCAGAATGTATGCAATATCTAAGTATTTCTTGGATTTGCCAACTTTTATCGCAGGTTTATAGAAGGATTCTCTCGAGTATGCGTACCCTTGATGGAATTGACGAGAGGGACGCAAGCAATATGCAAGAAGGGATCGAAGATGTCACAGCAGGAGAAGGGGGTAGAGTTTAATATTCCTCCTGTGCGCTTTGCAATGATAGTAGAGGCCAAAGATGCCTTTGTAAAGCTGAAGAAATTGTTTATAAGCGCACCCCTATTGCGACACTTCGATCCCAGGCGAAAGATCAGGGTAGAACCTGACGCATCGGGATTCGCTATCTTGGCAATCCTAACACAGCTATAGGAGGATGACCAGCAGTGGCATCCTATAGCCTATTGGTTAAGAAAGATGACGTCAGCTGAGCGCGGCTATGAGATGCATGATGGAGAACTACTAGTAATAGTAGATGCGTTTAAGTAATGGAGGCATTATTTAGAAGGGAGCCGGTACCCAGTAGTGGTACTGTCTGACCATGCCAACCTGCGCGCTTTTCAAACTACAAAGGAGCTTAAAGGGCGCTAGATTAGATGGGCCGAACGCCTCAGCGCTTTTGATTTTATAATAGAACATAGAGCAGGATCAAAGAATCCCGCAGATGCGCCTAGCAGACGCCCAGACTATGAGGCTAGCAAAGAGGAGCGCACGTTGCTACCCACTTTGAGAGAAAAGTTGCTACGTGAAGTAGCTGCTGGACCAAAAGGAGAGCAAGCGGAGCTAGAACCCCTAAAGGTAGGGTTAATGGCGCATGCTGGACTCCTAGAGGGAGGACCAGCGCCTGTCGACAGAAGGACTAGCATGCTGCAAAGCGCAGATGCAGTCGAGGATTGCACTGCTGGCGGTACAGGAATTCTAGAACTCCTGGTGCCACGAGCCCTAGTAGTAGCAGCTACAAGGCTCAAGACAGTCTATAGTGATACCATGACCGCATCCTTTGCAGACCTTGTGCGAGCTGAGCAAAAGAGGGATGCCTCTGCTCGCAGACTCGTAGAGGAAGAATGCAACAGGGAAAGCGCAGGTGCACAGGCTGAGCAATCAACCTGGAAGTTGGGCGAAGATGGCCTACTCAGGTATCAGGGATGTGTATACATCCCTAGAGAAGCTGCGACAAGACAAGAGGTCTTGCGTATTTACCATGACGACCCTACGGGGGGACATTTCGGTGTAAGACGCACCAAAGATAATATTGCCCGCAAATATTTCTGGCATGGGATAACGCAGGATATCAAGGAGTATATCAAAACATGCGATATCTGCCAGAGGACTGCTGTCAAACGTCACAAGCCTTACGGTATGCTAGAGTCTCTACTAATCCTAGCAAAGCCATTCGAAGTTGTCTCGCTAGACTTCGTCACGGGACTACCTCCTTCGCGATGGAGGGGTGCGGTATATGACGCAGTACTAGTAATGGTAGACCTTTTGTCAAAATGGGCAATTTATATCCCTTGCACAAAGGAGATAGATGCGCCAGATTTGGCAGATTTGACGCTAGACACAGTCTTTAAGAATTATGGGATTCCAGCTAAATGGATTAGTGACAGGGGGTCACTATTTACTAGCAAATACTGGTCTACGCTATGCAATTGCATAGGCGCAAGGAGAGGCCTGTCTACGGCATTCCACGCGCAGACAGATGGGCAAACAGAGTGACAAAACCAAGTCCTAGAACACTACCTACGAGCATATGCTAACTTCGAACAGGATAATTGGGCAAGCTTGCTGCCTATAGCGCAGTTAGTATACAATAAATCTAGACATAGCGCAACAAATATAGCCCCTGTAGAGGCACTTATGGGATATATACCTGAGTTACGCCTGGATATTGACCCGCCAATAGAAATTGGCGAAGCCGAAAGCGCACTTGATAGAGTCAAGGCCTTGGAAAGCGCACGAGAAATGCTTACTGAAAAACTCCAGAACGCAAGGGAGCAACAAAAGCGCTATTACGATCAAAAACGACTTCCTATGTCATTCTCAGTGGGACAATGGGTAATGCTTCGCACGACGCATATTAAGGCATTACGTCCTAGCCGTAAGCTAGACGACCGCTTCCTCGGACCCTTCAAAGTTATTGCAGTATGGGGCAAACAGGCGTACAAACTGGACCTACCTGCGCGATACAGAAGTATACACCCTGTGTTCCATGTCTCCCTATTAGAGCCCTATCACGCAAGGGGGGGAGAGATCAAGAACCCTGACCCTATAAGGGTCGAGGGTGAGGAGCAGTGGGAAGTCGAAAGTATACTAAAAGCGGAAAGAAAGGGGAAGCAGATGCGCTACCTGGTGCGCTGGAGAGGATATTCCCATGATCATGATTCTTGGGAGACAGAATCCAATTTAGAAGGAGCCCAAGACCTGCTACAGGAATACAAGGACCGGAATCCAGAAACAACTACAGGTGCTACAAGAAGACGCAGAGGACGTCCTCCCAAGAAGAGGAAAACGCAGGAGGAAAGCGAATATCATTGACCCAAGAAGGGCCCAGCGCCGAAGCGCGCACTAAAAACGCCGGAAGAGAAACCACCCAAACCAGCCCGAAGGCACCGAGAAAACACCACACCACCAGCCCAAGGGGCACCCAGAAGACAAGCGCAGAAAGGCCCGAAGGCCGCGGACCAGCGACAAATCTAAACGCTATGTCACATTAGTATCTGACAAAGTCTTTGGCAGACTGCGACTTACTTGAAGAAGTCGAGCATTCTCCTGAAAGGAGAAGCCAGAACGGCAAACGGAGACGCAGCCACATTGCGTGGCGCAGAGCTCTGCGGCGTTTAGGGAGAGAAGGTCGCCGACTCCGCCTCGACCTCGCGCAGAGGAGGGATCACCACCGCGGAGGCTGCACCCGACGCCTGCTCCCGACGAGCAGGGAGACGCCGAGTGCGGGCCCCCGCGCGGATCACCTCTCCCCTGCTGAGGAGGAGGGCGGAGCGGAGCTCCCGCGTCAGAACCTGACGCTCCGCAAAAGATGCGCCAGCAGCGCGCACCAAACGACGAGCCCTAGCCCGGCACAAAACATCTGCAGGAACCTAAAACACTAGTCAGCAAGATGCGCCAAAGAAAGCTCAAGAGATGGTACGAAGACTAGGAAATGCGCTATACTTACAGACAAGCACTTCTGGTGCAAGTCTCGGCAGTGGTTGCACCTCCGTCCAGCATCGAAGGTGCACTCCGCCAGCGCAGGGTGCTCCAGGATACCCCGGAGACAACGCTGGCAGGGGAGTGGACCCCCGGCCTCGGAGGGCAGTGCCACGCCGGACTGCTCCTCTTCCTCGTCTTCTTCTTCTTCTTCCTCCGAGGAGGACAGGCGCAGGGGGGGCGAGGGGAGCGACGGGAGGCCCGGGGCGGCTCCTCTTCCTCCTCCGAAGAGGGAACAAACGAGTCATCTTCGTCTTCCGAGGAAGACGGCGAAAGCGCCAGGGGCGAGGGGCGAGCGAGGCGGGGCCGGACCGGCACAGAAGGATCTTCATCGTCGTCATCAGACGACGAGGGCAGCGCAAGCGGAGCGGGCCGGAGAAGCGCAGGCGCATCCTCATCAGAGGAGGGCGCAAAAACGTCATCCTCGTCGCGGAACGAGGAGAACGGGATCTCAGCGGCCGAAGCCGCAGCGGAGCGAGAGTTGGTCATATTGCTACCCAAAATGTTAGTATTCTCCATCAGAAGGAGCAGAGCATAGTCAGAAACGAGCAGCAAACGCAGAGTCATGTTGGGACGAGGAGATGCTGCGTTGTTGTGGGCGCAGGCCGCATATAGCAACATCGCGCAGAGGCACAACAAACGCAGCCACGACGCAACATGACACTTTTTACGCCTGGAGAAGACGCAAAACAACTCAGAGAACCGAATACTATAACATACTATGCTATAGAATCGAAAATAACATCGCAAGGCAGAGAAATGCAGAGGGGGAGATACTCACGCAGCACACGAGATGGGTGGACTGGAGAGAAAACAAAACGCACACAAAGGCGCAACGCGAGCTCCCTTATGTTATGTTGCACTACAGCAGACCGCTTTCAACTGCGTTATTCTGCATAACCCCAGCGAATCGCAGCCTAGCAACCAGAATACTCTTGCGTATACAACGCGATGCCAGCATCCTCGCCCAGCAACGCGACAACGCGCACCTACGCAACTACACAACAACGCAACTGCAACATCTTTGCAGTACAATCGCACCTACTGCTACAGAAGAATCTGAAGACACATAACAAGCCCTATTCAGCGCCTGGAGGGCCAGACGCATGAAGGGGGGAGGCAATTGTAAGGCGCACACTGTATATAGAACCACATTAGGGATAGCGCAGGGTATCACCCCTGGGTCACGTGATACCCGCGCCCATGCGACTTCTTAAGCGCACCCTCGCTGGAAGGATAGTTCTCCAGCGATTAGTCTTGCGACACCTAGGCTAATACCACACTATTCTATACCTTTCTTACATAGACCTCGCTAGCTAACTAACTCTAATCTAACTGCCTAACTGCCTACCCATCTATCTATCTCTCCAACTAATATACAGGTGGACCCGTTACCACGCGCGGAGGCAGGGGTTACATAGATAGGGGAATATGTTGTCGCAATCTAGGGAGGAAGGGAACGAGGGGGTAAGCTGGGTCGAGTGGCTGGCGCGCGTTGCGCAGGGGGAGGAGAGGTGGAGGACCCGTGGTCAGTCCTGGGCGGCTTCGAGCGCAAGCAGCCCCTAGGGACTGCACACATACAGGCTCTTCGTGTGGGATAGCCAGTTTGCAGGCGGTCTCTCATAGGCCTGGCGGTCCTAAGAGCGGGCTGATCTAGTGATCAGGGAGTGACCTGGTAGGTCACGGGAAGGCAGCGGAACTGCCCCAGAATGCGGATATTAAGGATAAACTGCGTGGCACGCTTCAGGAGAGGTGCCTGACTAAGGATTCTGCGATAGTCAGTCTCCCGCGGGGGGACTGCCCAGAGTGTCTCGCATCGCTCGTGTTGATATAGAGGGCATTTGGTGAGGATATGGTCCACATTTTGAACCCCTAGGCCGCAATGGCATTGATTGGTGTCCATGGCGCTAATCGAAGCTAGATATTCCCCTAGGGCAACCTTCCCTGTCTGGAGTTGAATCGCGGTGGAGCTCGCTGCTCGCCGGAGACCTGTATGAAGCTCTAGGAGCTTTCTGCTAGGGGAGGTGAAAATCCTCCGCAACAGGGACCCGTGGGGGTTCGTGGCCCATTGCTGAACCCATTCACTTTGATATAGTGTTCGAAGCTGCCGCCGGCAGTTGGCAGTTAAGGTCTGAAGGGGCCTGGCTGGCATTGCCTGTCGGCCTACACGCTGTTGTGATTCTGCAAGGCCTGTATTGGGAGGGGCCTGTCCTCTCTGCCTCCACCTCTGTGCCAGTTGGCTCGGGTCTCTGGCTTCTAATAGCTAGTAGTGGTGGCTTGCTAATAGAGCAGCATCTTTGGCAGCCTGGTCGGCTACTTCATTCCCTGGGACTCCTGTATGGCCAGGGAGCCACTGGATTCGGAGTTGCCATTTCTCCCTTAGGCTATCAATCTGTCTGATAATCTCCTGCAATATATGCTGACCCGATGCCGCTGCTGCCATCGGGTCCTGCAGGGTTAAAATAGCTGCCTGGTTGTCGGTGAAGATAGTAGCAGAACCCTCCGGCAGCTGAGTTAATTGCTTTAGTGCGGCGTTAATTCCCTCAAGCTCAGCTGCGTACACTGTGTGGGTATCTGCGCGGCCTACTAGAAGCCATTGTGTTCCTAGGGAGGACGCTGTGGAGGCTCCTACCCCCCCTTCAAAGAGACTACCATCGGTGTAGATTGCCAGTTGCCCAGTTTGCTGGTTATGAGCTTCAATAGCAGCTTCCTTGCTGTCGTGGATCTGTGTGTCTGGGGGCACCCACCACGGCGCGACGGCAAAGGGTAGGATTTGCTCGATCTGGGAGACGGAGTCTAGTTGCCCTAACCTCTGAGTGATAGCATACTCAAGCCGCTGGAGAGGTGTTGCACGTGCGTCTAACGCGGGGGCTGCTTCAATGCGTCGTAATCGGTGCAGTGTGTCTCTGAATGGTGACGCCATAAGGCGGAGGCAAGCGCTCTCCGCGACCCGGGCCAGGGTGATCGCTGGCGGAGGCACGTGCAGGCAGACCTCTAGTGCGGCGCGGCTTGTAGTGCGGAAGGCCCCTGCTATTCGGTATAGAGTCTGATACTGAATCTTCTCTAGGGTTCGGCGGGCTTTATTCTCGGCCCCTTTAAACCCTCGTCCGCCCCGTATGTACCAGACAGAGCAGGCGTAGGTTAGCTGGGGTAGGAGAACTGCGGTATACATGCGGCGGAGTTGGAGGGTGTTCACCCCCCAGGTAGAACCGGCGATAGAGGAGAGGGCTGCATGCAGCTTGGCTGCCTTAGTGTTCATGTCAAGGACCTGCTTGGAAACCGTCTAGGTGCTCGTCCAAGCAAATGCCTAGGTATTTCACTGTTGTCTTTGGTTCGATTTGAATGCCTCTGATCTGCACGGCGGCCCCAATGGGCCCCGTCGGACGGGTGAACTTTGGGTGCTTTGGGGTAAAGTGTATTAATTTATATTTGCCGGGGGAGAATCGGGCTGCGTGGGTCTGCTCCCATTTCTCTGCCAGTTGGTGTACCTGCGCAAGAACGCGGCAGTTCCGGACCGCGGAACCGCTCCAAGTCAGGAAGCAAAGGTCGTCGATATAGCCAGTGACCATCACGGAGATGGGGAACTGCTTTTGGATGTCGTCAATCAGATCGGCATTGAAGAAGAGGTAGAGGATTGGTGAAAGCGGGGACCCCTGGGGGATACCGGTTGGTAATTCGAACTCCCCCATGGCACCTTCTAGTAGTATGATAATCGTCTTGCGGTCCTTCAAGAAACTAGCGATCCAGTCCACTATCTCCGAGGGGATACGGCGCTTGCGGAGGTTGTGTAGTACTCGCTCGTGGTTGACGTTGTCAAATGCCCCGTCCCCGTCTAGGGTGAGTAAGGAGGCGATTGGTTTCCGCGATCTCCAGGCCGCGTGGATCCTTTCAAGCAGGAGGTGCAGGGCATGCTCGCAGGAGCGCTTCCTGCGGCCCCCTATATGGTTCTGTGGGAGGAGCCTGTATTTCTCTACTAGGTAGCTGATCCGGGTAGCAACAGTAGCTTCTAAAGCCTTCCCTAGGGTGCTCAACAGTGCTATAGGACGGTATGCTTTGGGGACTGTGTAGTTTGGCTTCCCTGCCTTTCTCAGGATAATGGTATTGGACCTGCGGAAGTGTTGCGGGCAGTACCTGTGGCGGAGGCTTTCATTGAAAAGGTGCGTTAGGAAGGGGCCTAGGATAGGGAGAGTCTTCTTCCATACTAGGTTCGGTATCCCATCTTGACCAGGGGCTTTCATTGGCGCTGCATTCTTGATGGCCCTAGCGACTTCATGGATTGTGATTGGCGGGGTCTGTATAGGCCGGGGATAGCGGTAGTTCTCAGTGTCTTGGAGGTCTGCCGGCGGGGGTTCTGGGTGTAGGACCTCCCGTAGAATGCGAGCCTTCTCCTCCGGGGTCTCATATTTGCGTCCTTCATGGTGCAAAGTAGGCGTGAATGTTGCTCGCGGGGTCCCTCGCTGCCTTGTCCACCGGGCCAGCTTCCAGAATCCATCTAGCGTTTGTGTTCCCTCCTCCACGCGGTCTCGATGCAAATTTCTTGCTATTTTGGCACTTTCGCGGCCTAGTCGGTGCCGGGCCTGCCTGAACTGCTCCCAATCGTCTTCAGACTGCGTCTGGCGAGCCCTCCGTCGAGCCCTTTAGGCCTGTTTCTTCAGTTGTCCCATCTCTGGTGTATAGCCGGGGCGTGAAAAGCTTGTGATCCTGACCTCTGGCGTGGCTTTGGCGGCAGCGCTATTGACTAGGGTTATCAAGTATTCAACGGCGTCGTCAAGCTCCTCCTCTTTGGTGTCCTCAAGCACCTGACGCAGCATACCTAGGGTGCCTGTCGGTTCAATCCCTAGCCCAGGGCTAGGGTTATATATATTGTGAACGTGGATCCGTCCTAGGGACGTCTTCAGGGTGAGCGTGCTCAGGTCCTTGGTATGGTGTTTGATTGACCAGCTTCTAGGGTCGATTTTCTTCGAGACGAATAGGCAGACCCTAGGGGCCTCCCCGTCCGCTGGTGTTGGCTTCAGTAACACATGGAACCTCCCTTTCAGTGCCTGCGGATAGGTAGTTATTTCGTCTCCATAGCGATTGATACTGGGCTCCTGAATCGCTAATATTTCATATTCATGCAGCTCCGTCTCACCAAAAAGATGCATTGTGACCTGCTCCCGTGACTTCCAGCAGTTGGCCTGCAGAATGCGGATTCGGTTGTGTTCCTTCATTCAATCATGTCGTTATCACTGGGGTCTTCCTCATCTTCAGGGTCTTCGTACTGGGAGGACTGGAAGGGCTTGAAGGAGCTCTCCATGTCCGCACTGATCTCGTCCTCGGACTCTTCCTCGGTCCGCGCCGATTGCTTCTTCTTCAGACTGCCGACCCCAGCCAGGGTCGCTGGCGACGGGGTGTTTGGTGGCAATTCCAATTGGGGGTTCCCCTGCTTCTTCAGGGGGCTAATACTGCGTGACTTCCGCTTGCTGGAGCCCTGGGGGGGCAAGCACGATCTCGGCATCCATGACGTCGTCCTGCTCGCGGCGGGGCTTCTTATTAGATGGCTGGGCCACCGGGGTGTTCGTGTTGCTCTGGCTTCGATTCCGGGCCGTCGGGGCCCTTGATTTGGATCGACTCTTCTGCGAGGCGGAGGCCGGGGCTCGCCCTGTCCGCCCCGCTCGCTGCTCCTCTGCCTCCGCTGGGGTCGGGTCCTCGCTAGCGTCGCCAGTCGGTGCCGTCTGCTCCTCCGATCGAGATCGGGCAACTGGCGCGTGGTAAGGGGACCCATGGATACGGATATCCCGGGCAATAGCCGTCTTCATCTGCCGCACAGGGCAGTCCCGGGAGAAGGCGAAATGCTTCAGCTTCTCCGGCTGCTTCGTTTGCTCCTTTTCACTGAGGGAGTCCTTGCAGACGGCACAGCAAGCCGTCCGCTTGTTCTTGGGATCCTCGCACACTTGGGTATCGTGTTCCCCAGCGCAATAGGCGCACCGGGGGTTCCGCCTGCAATGTCTAGCGATGTGTCCGTACGCCTGACACTTAAAGCACTGCTGGACCCGCTGATCTTTATGATAGGCTACAGCGCTATACAGCTTGCCCAGGAAGACGATTCCCCGGTACACTGCGGCGCGCGCGGCGCGGTCGTCATCGAACTCCACGTTCAGCATCGAGGTCCGCTAGCCCTGGTCCTTGAGCTCCCGGACCTTCTTCAGTCCCAAGAGCCACCCGGCCCAGGTGATCGTGCCAGGGACCTTGGCCAGCCAGCCCGCGTTGTCCGCGCGGAGCTGGTCCTGCAGGGCGGAGGGGGCCAGTGAATGCACCCGGTCGATCTCGACCTGGTACATGGTGACGGGGAACGTTCGCTTCCTGATTTCCGCGTGGTCGCCGAATGCCTTCACCCACGTGTCATGCCGCGTCAACTGCTCGGTGTCCTCCAGGCTGTCGGTCTGGAGGATGACGTCTCCGCTGGGAAGGACCCTACCCGATGATACCACACGGTGCATCACCATCCGTTCCCCGGACTGCGCGATGGCGCGGTTCGCCCGCTCCACGAGTTCCTTCTCTTTCTGACGCAGGGGGTCGACCACGGAGGCCGTGGTGCCTTTCACGTGGACCTGGAGGTCCGTCTTCGAGGGCGAGGGGGTCGCTACCGGGCTCGACGTGCTAGACAGCCCGTTACTCCCTGCCGGAGACAGGGTACTGGGCACCCGGTTGTTCCACCCCGTCACGAAGGATTCGGAGGACGATACCACGTGACTCCGCAGAGCCGCATCGCGATATGATGACCCCCGGGGGGTGAGGGCGGCGGCCACGCGGTCAGTCTGTGTGGTGAGGGTGTCGAGCTGCTTGAAGACCTGGTCCTCGCGGGCCAGGCGGCGGTTCAGCTGGTCTTTGATGCTGCGGATCTCCTGCTCGACGGTATTGAGCGTGGGCTCGTTCTTCACACGTTGCGCGAACTGGCAGACCTGGTCCGCCAGCGTCACGAACAGGTCCAGCGGGGGAGGGGATTCTTTCTCCTCCGCAGTGTCTTTAAGCTTCGTGATCTGCTCATACAGCTTCTGCGCCTGGGCTCGTAGTTTGGGGGGCTCGTCGCCGATATTCAAGTCGAGCTGCGGCCACGGAGGCGGCCGCGCTGACCCCTTCGGCTTCGCACCCATCGCCGCAACCGCGTACGAAGGGGGATGAAGTCGAAGGAGATGTCAAAAGGATGAGACACTTCAGGGAGGTGCTCGCGCAGAGCCCGCGCCCCCCCCTATTCAGCAATGACGCCGTAGCCACGTCTACCCGGTCCGCGGCAGACCGGTGGATCAAGGCCACTGCAAAACAGCGCTGGGAGCAGAGCTGGGCGCAGTCCTCGCACGGCGCCCTGCTCCGCCAATGGCTCCCTAGGCTCACGCCCAAGTCCCTGGACCTGTACCAAGGCCTCTCCCGGGCGGAGACGAGCGCCCTGGTACAGCTCCGCACGGGAAAGATTGGCCTCCGTGCCTTCCTGGCGGGCATCGGAGTGCTCGACTCAGGGCGCTGCCCCTGTGATCGCGCCCCCCAGACGATCCACCACGTGCTCCTCGACTGCACGCACCATGACGACCTACGGAACCGCCTCTGGACCTTCGAGCAGCGACCCCGATCCCTAGCAGCGTTTCTGACGGACGAGCGTCAGGTGAAGAAAACGGCCCGGTTCCTGCTTGAGTCAGGCCTACTCCCGTATCTGGCAGGAACCGGGATGCAGTCCAATTCACTAGCACCCCCCACGGGATAGTACAGGCCCGGGCCTGGCGAGGCCCGGAGTCAAGAAGCGCCCACGGGTAGAGGGCCTACCGGCTCTATCAAACTTCTTCCACACTTCTAGACACTACCCCGGCATAGGCTCTACGGAGACCCTGAGACTACTCTACATGGACAGGCACGGGGCGAACCCACCTGGGCGGATGTCGCGAGCCGACCCGGGGAGCGGCAGCCTACGGAGTGGTCTAGGGACCCTATGACGACCCACGGCGGCCTGGGAAGCTGCTACTAACTATGCTATGTGAAAAGAAAGGTCCATGGAGGAGGGGTTTTTAGAGCTGACCGCCAGCAGGGCGACCTGGCCAGAAGATTTCATATTACAATAGGGAGGCAGACGTGGCACCCGCAGCATATTTGATTATATACATTTGTACAAAGCGGAGTGGTGTGCTGCTCCGCAGTCAGCTAGAGTGGGCGTTGGGGATTAATATGGTAAAATGGACCTAGAATAGTGTAGTTAGAACCTCCGGCGTGGCCCCTAGGGGCCGTATTTATCGGAGTAAGGAATACAACAACAACAACAACAACATATCCGTACGGATACCTACCCACCTGCCCGGTCCCCGCGGCGGGACGGTCCCGTTAAAGAACACGTGACCGTGGCGTTAAAGGCCTTACCGGGC
>JAPVCB010000027.1:8625-39294 GCA_029606185.1 Paecilomyces formosus
GTTTTTTAAAATAAAAATATATAATTAAATCTTTGAAATACATATAAACTGCATATTTAAAAAAAAAATAAATAATTATATTTTATATATATTATAAATATAAATATTAAATATTTTTTAGTTTAATAAATGCGCCTGCAATATTCTAAGCCTATTAATAAAATACTTAATAATTTATTAAATATATATTATATTATATATTTGGACAATATTCTTATCTTCTCAAATAAAATAAAAAAAAAACATAAAAAATATATGTAATATTTAAATATTCTTTAGATTTATTAATCTTTATTATAGGTTTATAGAAGGATTCTCTTAAATATATATATATATTCTTAATAAAATTAATAAAAAAGGTACAAGCAATATATAAAAAAAAATTAAAAGATATTATAAAAAAAAGTAATATTTTTTTTATATATTTTATAATAATAATAAAAGCTAAAAATATTTTTATAAAATTAAAGAAATTATTTATATACCTTCATTATAATACTTTAATTTTAAACAAAAAATCAAAATAAAACCTAATGCATTAGGATTTATTATCTTAATAATCATAATATAGCTATAAAAAAATAACTAGCAATAATATCTTATAATTTATTAATTAAAAAAAATAACATTAGTTAAGTATATTTATAAGGTATATAATAAAAAATTATTAGTAATAATAAATGCATTTAAATAATAATAGTATTATTTAAAAAAAAGCTAGTATTTAATAATAATACTATTTATATTATAGATTAATAAGAGATAGCTTTGCAATAAATATAAGGGTAAGATAAAATAGGCTAGATTAGATAATTAGGATAATTAAAATAATTAAGATAATTAGAAAGGTTAATATATTTAATAAATTATATAATAGTATATAATAGAGAATTAGTAGAATATATTATAATATTATATATATTAGAATAGTAAAATATACTAAAGGGTATAGAATATATTAAAAAAAAAATATATATATATATAAGGATATTTATATTTTATAGATATATTTAGTACTTTATATTTAATATTATTTTTTTATTATCTATTATAGGTTAATAAGAATAATATTGGAAAGATTATAATTTAATTAAGCCTTATTTCTAATTTAGTTATTATTATTTAATTAATATAAATTAAATTTTTATTATGCAAAAGCTTATAGGAATAATTAAATAATTATAAGAAATAATTATAATTATATAAGTTGCAGAAAAAGGATCTTAATAATAAATTAAGTTATTAAAACCTAAAAATTATTATAATAAATAAATTATAAATATTTATTATTTAGTTAAATCTATATTTTTAAATAATAAATATTATTAATAATAATAATAAAATATTTTTAATAATATTTTATATATAAGGATTAGCATTTAATTAGATTAACCTAATAATAATTAATAGGAATTTAAACTTAGACAAAGATAATTTTAATAAATTTATTTAAATTTTTAAATTAAACAAGGCATTTAGCATTAGAGATAAGATAAAGGTTATAAAATAAAAATTTAAATATTTGCATTAAATATATTTAGTAGTAGAATATATAATATAATTCTAATAGATTATATTTTATTTAGAATAAAGATTATTAGCATAAATAATAATTTATAAACAAAGACTTAAAAAAGAAATTTAAAATTAGTATAGGTTAATTAACTAGATAATATTAATAACCTTATCAAATTATTAATTAAGATTAATAATAGAATATTTAAACAAAAATAAATTAGAAAATATATAAAATAATAAAGATCTATAAGATATTATGAATAAGATTAATATAGATTAAATAAGAAATAACTAAGCAAGGATAGGAATCCTTATAAATCAAAATTAATGGAGTTAAATACTACAATATTAAAACAAAATAATAGAATTAATTGAAATTAAGAATAAAAGAAATTTAAATGCTTCAATTGTGAAAAAAAAAGATATTATGTAAAAAATTATAGATAACCAAAAAAATTAAGAATTAAAAATAATAAATAAAGAAATATTAGAAAGCAATTATAATAAAATCTTAAAAAACTAAGGATAAATATAATATAAAGGAATAATTTAGGATAATAAAAATAAAGATATAATTTTTTTAAAGATTAAATAAATTAGATAAGTATTTAAATTGTTAAAAATAGCATATAAGATATAGAATGAAATTAATAAATAATTATAGGAAACCCAAAAGATATTTGAGGTAATAAAATAATTTATGAAATAATAATATTAAATAATGAGATTAAGAAAGCAATTAAAGTAATTCTATAAAAAGACCTAATTAAATTAAAAAAATAGTATAAAATTAAAGAATTACTTAAGTTAAAAAGTAAAATATAATTAATTATTTAAGATTAATAAAAAACCAAATTGCAAGGCAATTAAGGTTAAAATATAAATAAATTTTATTTTATTAAATTTAGGAAAATATAATTGCAAACAAAAGGTTCAAAAAATTAAAATTTAAGGAAATTCTTTATAAAGAAAGGCATTAGCTTATTATAATAAATTAGGATATATATATATAAAGTATTAAAAATACTCATGACATAAGATTATATATTAGATAGTTGTAAGAAAGGTATAGAATAGCGTAGTATTAGCCTAGGTGTTGCAAGACTAATTGCTGGAGAACTATCCTTTCAGCGAGGGTGCGCTTAAGAAGTCGCATGGGCGCGGATATCACATGACCCAGGGGTGATACCCTGTGCTATCCCTAATGTGGTTCTATATATAGTGTGCACCTTACAATAGTATATTATGAAGACTATTATATAACACATTATAATATAAAAATAGTAAATATTTTTTATAAGAAAATTAAATTAAAAGACAATAAAAATAATAATATTAGATAGTAGCAATAGCTAAAAATTAATATATTAAATTATAAACTAAACTTATAAGCTAACTAGCTAAAATACTTATTAATTTAAAAGTTATAAAAAACTTTATAAATCTAGGATTTATAAAAAAAATATAAATTTTAAAAAAAAATAAAATAATAGCTAGTATTAATTTCAAGACTTAATAAAGAAAACTTTGAACAATTCTTAATTATAGAAATAGGATTAATATTAATCTTAATATAAAATTATTTGGAGTTATTTAATTTTAATATAATTAAAATTGGAGAGTATAATATAATGCTTAGAATACTATAGCTAAAATAATATAATCTATAATGAAATATAATTCATAAGATATATATACAGAATAAGGCCAAAATAAGACTATTCCTAAGCCCTTAAAAATTAAATAAAATAGAATTAGCCACAAAAAGGATTAAATTAAAGGAAATAATCAATAGCCTTAAGTTAAAAAAAATAAGAAAATTCTAAGGAACCTATAGATAATGAATCAACAAATAAGATTATACAATAAAATATGCAAACCAATAAAAGGTAGCATAATTAAGCATTATATAGTATTATAGTGAAGACAAAAAGATTGCAAGAAATAATTTAAAAATTTTTTGGTTTAATATTAATGAGGAATTGCTAAAATAAAGATTATTTAACCACAAGATATCTTTAAAAAAAAAAGGAAAAAACCAATATATAAATTAATTTACTAATTATTAAAAAAAGAATCAAAAGTACTCGAGGAATATAAAAAACATGAAAAAGTTATAATTATTGATATTATTAATAGGATACCTACTATTATTTATATTAAAAAGAGAAGTTTATAATTATGCATAAATTATAGATAATTAAATATAATTATAATTAAAAATAAATACTTATTATTAGTTATAGAGATACAAAATGTAATGTAAAGAGTAAACTAGTTTATAAAATTTAATACTGCAAATATATATAATAAATTATAAATTAAATTTAAAAAAAATAGAAAATAGCATTTAGAATAAATTTAGATATTATAAATATAAAATTATGTTTTTTAAATTAATGAATATTTAATATTTCAAAGATTTATCAATTTAATATTAGGTAAATACCTATTTAACTTTATTGCATATTTAAATATTTTAATATTCTCCAGAAATTTCAAAAACCATATTAGATATATTAAGATAATATTATGGAAATTATGAATTGCAAAATTACAATTGAAATTAAAGATATATAAATTTTATATTTAAAAAATAAAATTTTTAAGATATTAAATTACTTAAAAAGGAATATAAACAAATTAATAAAAGATTTAAATAATTAAAGATTAACTAATATTAATAAATCTATAAAAATTATAAGCATTTATTGGAATAATAAATTATTACTAATAATATATTGAACAATAAATATTATAAGACTATTATTTCATTTATTGAAAAAAGAAATATCAATGAATTAAATTGCAATAGAAAATATTCAAAAAAATCAAAATAAAACTTACAATAATATTAATATTTAAATATAATTCAAAAAAAATAATTATTAAAATTAATATATTAGATTATGTAATAAAAGCAATTATGTTGCAATTAAATAATAATAGAAAACTATATTTAATAGCATATTATTTAAGAAAAATAATATTAATAGAACTTAATTATAAGATTTATAATAAGGAATTGCTAGCTATAATAATGGCATTTTAATAATGAGAAATTTATCTTAAAAAAGTAAAATAAATAATTAGAATAATTATAAATTATAAAAATCTTACTTATTTTATAATAATTAAAGTATTAATACAAAGATAAGCAAGATAAAAGTATTAGCTAATTATGATTTTATAATTAAATATTGCAATAAAAAACAGAATGAGCAAGCAGATATGTTTAATAAATAATTAAATTATTAAAAAGGAATTTAAGAATTAAAATTAGTATTGAAAAAATGAAAAAGATAATATAATTATAATTATTAGATAGTAAGATTAGTAATAATTATAAATATTAAAAATCAAAACAATAAATTATTAAAATTTATTTGACAGGAAATTATAAAAAATGAAAATCTCAAATTATTCAAAAAAAAAGTGATAAAATTATAGAAAAAAATGGATTTATTATTATAATGGATTAATATATGTACTATTTATGACAAAAATAAAAGTAATTGGAAAATACTATGAATTATCAATAAAAGGATATTTTAAGACTAAAAAAATTAATATTGAGAAATTTCTACTTCTTAAATATAATAAATAGTATATTAATGCCTCAAGGAATATAATATTTATTATAAAATAGCAAAATATTTACTATATAGAGAGTTATAATTATTTATAATACTTATTTGCTTATAGGAATAGATTATTATGGATTTCATTATATAACTACTAGAATTAAAGATAAATAGAATAACACATAATGCTATTTTTATAGTTATGAATAGATTGATAAAATATACATATGTTATATTAATGAAGACTATGGCAACAGCTAGTAATATAATATATTTGGTATTAAAATATATATTTAGCAAACATAGTATACTAAAAAGATTTATAATAGATAAAGATTTATAGTTTATATTAAAATTATAGAAAATATTGATAAATATAATTAGCATAAAATATAGATTTAGCATAGCTTATTATTTATAAACAAATGGATAAATTAAAAAAATAAATTAAATAATCGAGCAATATGAAATTATATGAATTATTAAGATAATTGGACAGAATTACTACCTATAGTATAATTTGCATATAATAATTTGATTAATGCAATAATTAAAGAGATACTATTTTATATTAATTTTAGGTATAATCCTGAATTTGGCAGTAAATTAAAAGAAATTAAAAAAATAAATTATGAAATAGAGATAAAAGTAATATAGCTACAATATTTTTTACAAACCTTAGAATAGCAGTTTATTTTGATTAGAGATATTAAAAGGGACCTAACCTTAAAAAAGGGGAAAAAATATACTTGTTATGAAAAATATTAAAATAAAATACCTAAGCAATAAATTTAATAGCAAAAAAATTAGATTATTTATTATTAAAGAAAAAATTGGACTAATAAATTATAAATTGAGATTCCCAAATAGCATAAAAATATATTTGATTCTTTATATTTTATTATTGGAATTAGCACTATAGAATGCTTAAATACAATATAAAAAAATTGAAATTATGGAAAAAGAATATGAAGTTGAAAAGATCTTGAATAAAAGAAAAATTAATATAATATTTAGTAAAACAAAGGGGATATAATATTTTAAAAAATATTTGGGAACCTATTAAAAATTTAACAAATTATTAATATTTAATGAAAGAATATCAAAACCAGCAGAAATCTGGAAATTAAGATTTAAATCACAAAGTTAACTTATTAATAAATTGTCAAAGGTAGCGAGTAGCTATTAATATTGATAATTATGTTTATTAATAAAATAATTGATTTTGGCAATCTCTTTAATTAAAAGAGGATTTTACTTATCTAATTAAAAATTATTTAATTATGCTTTAATATTTTTAAACTATAATTTTTCAAGAACTTTTAATGCTTCAATAAATAGGCTCAAATAATAAATAATTAAGCTCCTTATTAATTTAGATTAACTTATCCTTAATTTTTTTTTGTATTTTTTGAACTAATCCTATTTACTCATTAAAAAAAATATGTTTATATTTGCAACTACGATAAATACATTTGGTATATTTTTTATTTTTTGGCGACATTAAGTAATAAAAGAAAAAAAACAAATAGAAATTGCAAATTATTTTAGTAAAAAAGCTTTTATAAAATATATAATTATATTGGCGAAGACAATTAAATTAGCCTTAAAAACAAAGGATATTATAAACTCAAAAACATTATTTATAAAAAAAAGTTAGGATTTTAATAGTAGTATAGGTAGGCGCTTTATATGTTTTTAGGGACGAAGACTTCGAAGAAAAGGAATAATGTTATGGATCAATAAGAAAAGACCTTGCAATAAATATAAAGGCAAGATAAAACAGGCTAGATTAGATAACTAGGATAATTAAAATAATTAGAAAAGTTAGCGCACCTAAAGAATTATATAATAATATATAGTAGAGAATTAGTAGGACATATTATAATAATATATATATCAAAATAGTAGAATATATTAAAGGGTATAAAATATATTAAATTAAATAAAGATACTTATGCTTTATAAATATATTTAATTCTTTATATTTAATATTATTTTCTTATCTATTATTTATTATAAGTTAATAAAAACAGTACTAGAAGGATTATAATCTAACTAGGCCTTATTTCTGATTTAGCTATTATTATTTAGTTATTTAGACTTATTAAATTATACTTTTATAAAGCCTTACCTGACAAAATATGATAAATAGGGGTCGCATTAACTGCCTACAGAAGATTTATAGATTAAATTATTGAGGAATTAGGTAAGAGTTCCGCTTGAGCTTTCCCTAACAATAGTATAATAGGATAGCTAGGAAAGATCCTAGGGTAGTAACAATTTAATTATACTAACCTATATATTTTTCAAACTATAAAAAAGCTTAAAAAGCACCAAATTAGATAGGCTAAGTATTTTAATGTTTTTGATTTTATAATAAAACATAAAGTAAAATCAAAAAATCTTGCAAATACACTTAATAAATACTTAAACTATAAGGCTAACAAAAAGAAATATAGATTACTACCTATTTTTAAAAAGATTACTATATGAAATAGCTACTAAACTAAAAATAAAAATTCTTAAAAATAAAAATAATATATACTAAACTTTTAAAAAAAGGACTAGTACCTATTAATAAAAAAAACTAGCATATTGCAAAATATATAATCAAAGATTGCACTACTAACAATATAAAGATTTTAGAATTTTTAATGCTATAAGCTTTAGGTATAATAACTATAAGGCTTAAGACAATCTATAATAGTATTATAATTGCACCTTTTGCAAACCCTATGCAAATTAAATAAAAAAAACCTTTACTTGCAAACTTATAAAAAAAATATATAATAAAAGAATGCAAATGCACAAGCTAAATAACTAACCTAAAAATTGGGCAAAAATGGCTTACTCAAATATAAAGGATATATATATCCTTAAAGAATAATATTACAACAAGACAAAAAATCTTATATATTTATTATAATAACCTTATGAGAGGACATTTCAATATAAAATGCATTAAAAATAATATTGCCTGCAAATATTTTTAGCATAAAATAATGTAAAATATCAAAAAATATATTAAAATATACAATATTTGCCAAGAACTGCTGTCAAATACTACAAGCCTTATAATATATTAAAGTTTTTAATTTTAATAAAACTATTTGAAGCAGTCTTGTTAAACTTTATTATAGGATTATTTCTTTTATAATGGAAAGGTGCAGTATATAATGCAATAGTAGTAATAATAAATTTTTTAACAAAATAAGCAATTTATATTTTTTGCACAAAAAAGATAGATACACTAAATTTAATAGATTTAATGCTAAATATAATCTTTAAAAATTATAAAATTCCAGCTAAATAGATTAATAATAAAAGGTTATTATTTATTAATAAATACTAATCTATGTTATGCAATCGCATAGGCGCAAGGAGGAGCCTATCTATAGCATTCTATACATAAATAAATAGGCAGACAAAGCACTAAAACCAATTTTTAAAGCATTATTTATAAGCATATGCTAATTTTAAATAATTAGGCAAGCTTGTTACTTATAATGCAATTAATATACAATAAATCTAAATATAATATACATATAGCCTTTACAAAAGCATTTATAAAATATCTAAATTATGCCTAAATATTAATTAGCCAATAGAAATTAGCAAAGCAAAAAATACATTTAATAAAAAAAAGCGCACAAAAAATATTAAAAAACTCCAAAATACACAGAAATAACAAAAGAACTACTATAATTAAAAACAATTCCCTATATTATTTTTAATAAGATAATAGGTAATACTTTGCACAATACATATTAAAATATTATGTCTTAGCCAAAGCTAAATAACTTTTTTTAAACCTTTCAAAATTATTACAGACAATATGCCGACTTCAAATTATCAGAGGAGTATAACAAAACTTGCACCTACCCCAAATTCTGGAATGAAACCGGCTACCAGTTGACAACTTGTTATGGACCAACCAAACATACCAGACAAAACAAGAAAAGGAATAATATGAAACCGTAGTACAACAACAAGATAAGGATATCAATACATAACCCAAGAGAGGGGCCAAAACACCAAAAAAAAAAAATATTAAGGAAGTATTTTGGGACTAATTCAATATTTAGGCACCAGAATAATAACCAAACATTAAAAAAAAATTATATTAGAATAAAAATTATACACCAAAATAAAGAAAAAACATTATAAGACTACATAATATATATTAATGGATATACTATCGAGATAGTAAAGAAATAGTATACAAAGGAAACCATGGTAATTGGATATACTATAGGATATATAAAAAGATAGTATATTAAATAATAAAAACTAGATATATAAAAATGCCTATTCACATTTTACAAATATATTTAATTCTTTATATTCAATATATTTATTTATTTATATTATCTATTATGGGTCAATAAAATAATAATTAGAAAAATCACAATCTAACTAGGCCTTCTAGCTTAATTATTAATATTTAATTATTCAATTAGACCTATTAGATTTCAATTACATAAAGCGTTATCCAAAAGATTATAGTAAATAGGCTATATTAACTATTTATAGAAGATTTACAGACTAAATTATCAAAAAAAAACCAGATAAGAAATTCCATTTAAACCTTCCTTAACAAACAATATAATAGGATAACTAGAAAAGATCCTAAATTAATAATATGTTAAATGTTTTTAATCTTATTATTAAAGGTTCAAATACCTAAACCTAATTATATCAAATAATAAAATTATATCTATAAAATAGATTACAATTAATTATATAAATTAGACCCCAATTATTCAAGAATTTATAGGGATAATTAAATAATTATAAAAAATAATTATAATTATATAAATTATAAAAAGAGGACCTAGATAAAAAATCAAATTATTAAAACCTAAGAATTATAATAATAAGATAAATTATAAGCCTTTACTACTTAATTAAACTTATAATTTCATATGATAAACATTATTAATAATAATATATTTTTAGCAATATCCTATATATAAGGACTAATATTTGATTGGATTAACCTAATAATGGTTAATAAAAATTCAAACACAAATAAACATAATTAAGACAAAATCACTAAATAAATCTGTAGAAACTATGTGAATTTCCAGGCCAAATTAAATAAAATATTTAATATTGCCAACAAAACCAAAACTATAAAATAGAAATTTAAATATTTGTATTAGATTAGGTTAGTAGCAGAATACACAATATAATTCCAATAAATTATATTTTATTTAAGATAGGGATCATTAGTATAGATAGTAATCTATGAGCAAAAACTCACAAAAAATCCAGGATAAATTAATATAGGTTGATTAACCAGACAACATTAATAACCTTATCAAATTATTAATTAAGATTGACAATAGAATCTTTGAATAAAAACAAATCAGAAAACATGCAAAATAATAAAGATCTATAAAATATCATAGATTAGACTAATATAGATCAAATAAAAAACAATTAATCAAGGATAAGAATCCCTATAGATCTTATAAGGCCAATGGAGCTAAACACTATAGTACTAAGATAAAACAATAAAACTAATTAAAATCAAGAATGAAAAAAATTTAAATAATTTAATTATGATAAAAAAAGATATGCAAAAAATTGCAAATAATTAAAAAAACTAAGACAAGAATTAAAAATAATAAATAAAGGAATACTAAAAAACAGTTATAATGAAATCCTAGAAAACCAGGGATAAATATAATATGAAAAAATAATTTAGGATAATAAAAATAAAGATATAATTCTTCCAAAAATTGAATAAATTAGATAAATATTTAAATTACCAAAAATAATATACAAAATATAAAATGAAATCGACAAATAATTATAAAAAAACCTAAGGAATACTTGAGGTAATAAAATAATTCATGAAATAATAAACAATACTATCAAATAATAAGATTGAAAAAATAATTAAGGTAATTCCATAAAAGGACCTAATTAAACCAGAAATATAATATAAAATCAAAGAATTATTTAAAAGGCAAAATATGGTTATTTAAGATTAATGGAAAACTAAATCATAAGGCAATTAAGGCTAAGATATAAATAATAGATTTTATTTTATTAAATTTAGGAAAATCTAATTATAAATAAAAAATTCGAAAAACCAGGATTTAAAGAAATTCCCTATAAAAAGAAATATTAATTTATTATAATAAATTAGGATATATATGTATAAGGTATTAGGAATACTCATGGTATAAAATTATATATTAAATAATATATTATAATGATTATTGCTCAACACATTATAGTATAAAAATTGACAATGGATATTTCCTATAGGAAAATTAAATGAGAAAATAATAAAGGGAAAAGTAATACCAATTAATAATAATAATTAGAGAATAATATATTAAATTATAGGCTAAAATTATGGGTTAACCAATGAAAATACTTGTTAATTCAGGAACTATAAAAAATTTCATGGATCTAGGATTTATAAAAAAATTAAATGATAATTAATACCAATTTCAGGATTTAATGGGGAAGATTTTGGATAGTTTTTAATCATAAAAATAGGAATAATATCAATATTAATATGGAGTTATTTAGAATTATTCAATTTTAACATGACTAAAATTGGAGAGTATAATGTAATAAATACTTGGAGTATTATAGTTAAAATAACACAATCCAGAGATTGATTAGATATACAATAAAATATAATTTATAAAATGTGGAATAAAATTAAAACAAGACTATTCCCAGGCCCCCAAGAATTGGATAGGCGAGGTAAAATTAGCTATGGAAAGGATTAAGTTAAGGGGAATAATTAGTAATCTTAGGTTAAAAAGATAAGATCCCAAGGAACCTATTAATAATAAGTCAATAAATAAGATTATATAAAGCATGCAAATAAAGGAAAGACAATATAATCAGGTATTATATAATATTACAATAAATAAAAGAAAATCACAAAAAATAGTAGAATTAATAATTCTGAAAGAATATAAGTAATTCTAGGATCTCTTTAATCTCAACATCAAGAATTGCCAAAATATGAACTATTTAACCATGAAATACCTTTAGAAAAAAAGGAAGGAACTAATATCCAAATTGATTTACCAATTATTGAAAAGAGAACTAAAAATATTAAAAAAAATATCGAAGAAAATCTATAAAAAAGTTATATATAATTATCGATATTATTATCGATATTATTAATAGAATATCCAATTTTATTTATATCAAAAAAGGATAGAAATTTATAATTATTGATTATTAATAATTAAATGTAATTACAATCAAAAATAAATATTTATTACTATTGATTATGGAGATCTAAAATATGGCATAAAGAATAAAATAATTTATAAAATTTAACATAATAAATATATATAATAGATTATGGATCAAATTAAGAAATGAATAAAAAATAGTATTCAGGACCAAATTTAGATATTATAAATATAAAATCATGCTTTTTGGATTAATAAATATACTAACGATATTTTAAAGATTTATTATAATAAATTTAATATTAAGCAAATACCTGTTTGATTTTATTATCATATATCTAAATAATATCTTAGTATTCTCCAAAAGTTTCGAAGATTATATTAGGTATGTTAAGATAATACTATAGAAATTATAAATAGTAAAATTATAATTAAAGCTAAAGAAATATAAATTTCATGTCTAAAAAATAGATTTTTTAGGATACTAGATTACCCAAAAAGGAACATAGACAAATTGATAAAAAATTTAAATAATCAAAATACAAGGATTATAAATATTCATAGGAATAGTGAATTATTACTAACAATATATCGAACAATATATAGATATTATCAGACCATTATTTGATTTAAAAAAGAGAAAGAATACTAATGGAAATATAATAATAAACATGTAAGAAAATTAAAATGAAATTTATAATAATAATGCTCAAACAATATAATCTGGAAAAAATAATTAAAATTAATATACCCAATTATACAATAGGAGTAATTATATCATAATTAAATAATAATGGAAAGCTATAATAGTATATTATTTAAGAAAGATAATATTAGCAGAACTCAACTATAAAATCTATAATAAAAAATTATTAGCCATAATAATAGTATTCCAATAATAAAGAATTTATCTCGAAAAAACATAGTATATAATTAGAATAATCATAAACTATAAGAACCTTATTTATTTTATAATAATTAAAATATTAATTAATAAAAATAAAGATAAGCAGAAATATTCATTAATTATGATTTTATAATTAAGCATTATAGTGGAAAACAGAATAAATAAATATATTTAATAACTAAATTATAAAAAAAGAATCTAAGAACTAGAATTAATATTACTGAAAAAATAGAAAGATAGCATAATTATATATAATTATTAAATAATATGATTAGTAATTACTATAAATATTAAGAACTAAAATAATAAATTAATATAATATATATGGCAAGAAATTATGAAAAAAATCTTAGATTAATTAAAAAAAAAATTAATAAAATCATAAAAAATAGACTTATCTATTATAATAGACTAATATATATACTATTATTCATAATAAAAATAGAAGTAATTAGAAAATACCATAAATTATAAGAAATATTTTAAAATTAAGAAAATCAAAGAATTTTTGTTTTCCAAATATATAATAAATAATATATTATTAATGCTTTAAAGAATATAATACTTATTAGAGAAATAAGAGAATAAAATATTTCCTATATAAAGAATTATAATTATTTGCAATATTTATAGGAATAGATTATAATGGATTTTATTACACAATTATTAGAATTAAAGCAAATGGAATTATATATAATATTATCCTCATAATTATGGATAGATTGACAAAATATATATATATTAATGAAAACTATAATTAGTAATACAATATATTTGTTATTTAAATATATATTTAATAAACATAATACATTAAAAAAAATCACTACAAATAGACCTATAATTCATATTAAGATTCTAAAAAATATTAATATAATTAATATAAAACATAGACTTAACACAATTTATTATCTATAAGTAAATAAATCAAAAAAATAAACTAAATAATCAAATAATATTTATGAAATTATATGAATTATAATTAAGATAATTGGGCAAAATTATTATCTATAGCATAATTCACATATAATTAATGTAATAATTAAAGAGATACTATTTTATATTAATTTTAGGTATAATCCTAAATTTGGCAATAAACTAAAAAAAACCAAAGAAATAAACCTTAAAATAAAAATAAAAATAACAATTATAAAAAAACCTTAAATTTATAAACTTTAGGGTAGTAATCTATTTTGACTAGAAATATCAAAAAAGACCTAACCTTAAAAAGGGGGAGAAAATATATCTATTATGCAGAAATATCAAAATAAAATAATTAAATAATAAATTTAATAATAAAAAGATTGGACTATTTATTATTAAAAAAAAAATTGGACCAATAAATTATAAATTAAAATTCATAAACAATATAAGGATATACTTAATTTTTCATATTTTATTATTGGAACTAGCACTATAGAACATTTAAATACACAATAAAAAAATTAAAATCATGGAAAAAAAAATATAAAATTGAAAAAATCTTAAATGAAAAAAAAAGTCAATATAATATTTGGTAAAATGGAAAAAATATAATACCTCAAAAAATACTTAAAAACCTATTAAGAACTTAATAAATTGCTAATATTTGATAAAAGAATATTAAGATTAGCAGAAATCCAGAAATCAAGACTCAAATTATAAATAAATTGATTCATAAATAGATTAATAATAATAGCAAGTTAATGATATTATTTATCTTTAATTGTGAGATAATTGAGTTTAATAAGATCTTTAATAAATAAAAGATTTTTTTCATCCAATTTATTAAAATATTATGACCTAACATTTTCAAAGCATATTTTTTTAGAAATTTTTAATATTTTTGTAAAGAATTTTAATAAAAAAAAGTAAATTACTCTTTAATAATAAACTTAATATTTATTTTTTCTTAAATTTTTAGAAATTTATTCTATTCTCTATTATTATGAAATCATTTTTTATATTTCCAACTATAATAGGTATATAAAATATAATTTTGATTTTTTAAATCTATATAATCTTTAAAAGTAATATTTATAAAAATGTTTAATAATATGGTTATTAAAATAAATATACTCAAATTAATAAATATAATTAGCAAAATAGTTAGAATATTTAAAAAATATATTAGGAATATATCATGGAAAATTTATAGAAAAAAATCAGAATCTTAATAGTAATATAAGTATTCTATTTATATTTGTCTTTGGGGACGAAAACCTTGAGGAAAGGGAAATTATTATATTATGGATTAATCAAATATACCAAATAAAACAAAGAATAATACAAAATTGCAATATAATAATAAGATAAGGATATTAATATGTAACCTAAAAAAAGGGCTAAAATACCAGAAGAAGGACAAAATATTAAAGAAATATTTTGGGACTAATTTAATGTTTAGGTACTATAATAATAATTAAATATTAAAGGGGAATTATATCAAAATAAGGATTATATACCAGAATAAAGAAAAAACATATAGGTTATAAGATACCGAGAAAAATTTCATGACATATATTAATATACTATCGAGATAGTAAAGAAATAGTATACAAAGGAAACTATAATAATTGGATATACTATAGGATATATAAGAAAATAATATATTAAATAGTAGAAAGGATTAAATATATAAAAATACCTATTTATATTTTATAGATGTATTTAGTTTTTTTATATTTAATATATTTATTTATTTATATTATCTATTATAGGTTAATAAGATAATAATTGGAAGAATTATAATCCAATTAGGCCCTATTTTTAATTTAATTATTGATATTTAGTTATTCAATTAGACCTATCAAATTTCAATTACACAAAGTCTTATCCAAAAGATTATAATAAATAGACTATATCAACTGCCTATAGAAGATCTATAGACTAAATCATTAAGAAGGAACTAGGTAAGGAGTTCTACTTGAGCCTTCCCTCACAAACAGTACGATAGGATAGCTAGGAAGGATCCTGGGGTAGTAACACAACTGGTGAGGTCTAGGACCTGAAAGGCTACTACAATAGCAACTTCGACCAGTACGGAGAGTTAGAGGCCTTTGGAAACTTCCCCGACTGGCAGTATAAAAAAAAACAAATATATAAATTGAACCTACCTGCACAATATAAAAATATATACTTTATATTTTATGTTTCCCTATTAAAGCCCTATTACACAAGGGAAAAAAAGAATAAAATTCCTAACCCTACAAGGGTCAAAGGCAAAAAAGCAATGAGAAGTTGAAAGTATACTAAAAAAAAAAAAAAAAAAAAAAAAAAGGCAAATGCTAGTACTATCTAATGCATTAAAAAAGTTATTCCTATAATTATAATTCTTAAAAAACAAAATCTAATTTAAAAAGAGCTTAAGATCTATTATAAAAATATAAGGAGTAAAATCTAAAAACAACTACAAGTATTATAAAAAAATGCAAGGGGAAATCCCTAAAAAAAAATATTTATTTCTATAATTGCAAGCTAATGCCTCTTATAGCACTAGTAATATTAATTAAATTTTAAGTCTGCACTTAGGCCTAGGTTAAGATAAATATTATAAATATAAATATAATTTTTTATAGCTTGCAAAGTTAGCATATTAAAATTTTTTATATAATATTTTATAAGTTAATTCTGTAAATCAATTTACTAATGAATAAATAAGCAAACTTTCAAAACTTTTCTATGTAAAAAAAATAGGTTTTAACATGTAAAATTATCCTTGAAATACTTGCAAATAAGTTATAATTTGCTCCTTATAATAATTAATGCTTAGCTCTTAAATTGTTAAGATTTTGAAGCTATGGAATTTTTTTATTAAATACATAAAGATTTATTTTTATAATTTCTAGTAGTTAGCCTGCAAAATTTAAATTTATATAAATTTTTTTATTGAAAATATCCTAGATTATAATTGTTTTTTTAATTTATATTAATGTCTCTATTATTATTTTCATTCTTATCTTCCTCTGCAATGCCAGAATTGTACAAAATACTTTTGCTAATAATAATGCCTTTTTTTTGATTTATTATTTGCAATTAATTATTTTCTTTTTTATTTATTTACCCAAGCTAAGGCTATTAAGGTTAGCATACTAAAAGGGAGGTTTGATTTAATTAGTTGCTGCAAAAACTTACATTTTAAGGTTTTTTGCTCAGTTTTATAGATAATCTAGCTTTAAGGGTTAATATAAGTTTTTATAGGTATGTAAGACTTTATGCAAGTTTTTTTAGCCTATTAATTTTTTTAATAATTCTTTATTTTTGCTATAGCTTTTGCCCTATTATTTGTTTTCTTAATTGTTTTAGCCACTTTTTTTGCTTTAGCTATATATTTATAAATTAAGAATTTGAGTTTTGCATTTTTTGTAACTGTTTTGCAATTGAGCCTACTAGCCCTATTAAGATATTTAGGATTAGGATTAAATAATAATTATTATAGTAATTATTGCTACTACTATTTTTATTAATATAAAGTCTATAATTAAATTTTTAAAAAAAATTTAAATACTTTTTATAAGCTATTAGGCAAACCAATAAAAAAGTTTATATTTGTATTTTGCAAGTTGCATTTAATTTTTTTTTTTGCATATTAGGCAATCCCTTGAGTATCATGTTAAATCGACTGTAAGTATTGCTTAGTATTCTGCTTTTTTTTAAAAAAAACATTTAGGTAAATAATATACTATATAATATTTTTGTTTTTGAAATTTTTACAATTATTCATAGTTTTCTATGCAAAAAATATAATAGGGGTCTCGCCTATAATATTTAACAATATAATTATAGGTCTAATAATAGTATTAATTAGACTATTTGGCAGACATTTTTAAAAAGGATTATTTTATAATTAATTGCTGCTAAAGCAGCTCAATTATTATTAAACTTAATAATTAATATTAAGGCTTGCTTCCTATTTTTTTCTATAGCCTTTTACATTTTATAAAGGCCTAATAGCTATCTAGCAAAAATAGGTTTCCTAAAAATTTATTAGAATTAGCCTGCATTTTCTGTTTTAATCTACTCCATTAGAATTTTTTAGGTTATTAAATTAATTTAATGGATTAAGATTTTATAGATTAAAATCCCAAAGATTTATTTTTTAATGCAAGCATTATTTCTAAATGCCTGGACTTAATTTAACTATTATATTAATTGTTTCATATTTTCTATATTGGTAGTCTAGATAATTATATCTCCATTGGGAAAGATTTTTCTCAGTGTAGTCTTGCAATACTTCAAAAATATTTAGCAATTAAGCAATTATTTGATTAGCTTGATTGCGGATATCTTCCTTGTACTTTTAAAAAGAGTTTACTATGAAAAAAGTTATATTTTAGATATAAATCTTTAAATTTTTCCTAATTATATTTACTGCAATGGTTTTGATCACAAAATTGGATAACCTATTATTGAATATAGAGGATTAATAGCTTGCTAATTGGCATTGCTATTTTATTATTAAAAATGATTTTATAAATATGTAGCTTTGCAGAGCTGCATCTTAATAGGATTTTAAAGCATAAGGCCTAAAAATAATAAATAGCCATACTACATAGTCAGTTTAATTAATAATGATATTAAGCTATTTAAAAAAATTTTTTATTGCTTTTGCAGCGGTTCAAGTGTTCTTTAATAGCTTAGAGCTTGTGCTCCAAAAAGGCTAAAGTTAGTTTTTTTTTAAATATAATTGTTAAATGCAATTATTTTTTAGAAGCATTGGAAAAATAAATCTAGAAAAAGGGATTTATTTTTTTTTTGTGCAGATTTTTTAATTGCTTGTATTTGCTTAATAAGGTTTTTCGCATAATATTGTAAGGATTTAGATCTCGCGGCGTTTAGGTCAAGCTTTGGCTACGGTAGCTGCTTCGACCCCTTCAATTTCTTCCTTATGACGAGCTATTACGGGGAAATTGAAGTTGTAGCTAACTTCTAAGAAGAGTTAGATTTATATAATTATATAAAGTTTCGGGCCCCATAAAGCTTATTTGCTAAACGTAAGGGCTAATTCGCGGTTCCAATAGAGTCTGCTAAAACTAGCAAATAGAAGATATTCCTTTAAAATATTATATTATATTTTTGCGGATAGGGTTAATCCATAAAGGGCTTAATCAAATTTGTAAATTAAAATATTTTTTTTATTTTCCTGGAACCTAATGGGTTAAAGCATATAAACATTATATTTTAATTTCCTATTTAAAAAACTTTAGATTATATTATTTACCTATAGTAAGCTGCGTAAGCTAAAAGTATATCAATAATTATATTGGAAATAATTAATGCATAAATCATTATATTAAATAAATATTATTAATATTATTTAAGATATTGCTAGCAGTAGATAACCTAGCAAGCTTTGTAAATAATTAAATTATTTAAACCTTTTTTCTTTTTATATACTTATCTTTCAGGTATAGGCCAGGTTTTAGAAAGTAATTCATTTTGGCAGATTAAATGCTAGCATTTTTATTATATGAATAAATTAATTTCTTTTATAACTTTTACTATTAAAGAGCTCTAGTGCATATTATAGCTACTTTATACAGTTTAAAAATAATTGATTCTTTTTATATCAATATAAAATAAACCTTTATTAAATTGGCTAGTCATTGCTAGACCTTAATAAAATTATAAAAAATATTAATTTCTTAGTTGAATAATACTAGAAATTTAGGTACAATAGAGCTTAGCATTATTATGGAAATAGCTAGCTTGGGCTTTTTTTATTGAATATTATTTAATTTTGTTGCAGCAATATTATCAATATTAAAATATAGTATTTATATTATTATTTTAATAATAGGGATTTATAATAAAATATTGTTTTCATTTGTTATATTTAAGAAAATAACTAATTTCTTTTTTGGAGCAGGCTTGTTAAAGGAGGCTTTTGGGCTAGTTAAAAAAATATAATCTAGAAGCTCCGAATCAATATATAATATTCTTATAGTATAGTTTATCCAAATATAGATAGGAATCTGCTATAGGACAAAATATATATTAATATTAAATGCAGTTGTACCTAATATATATATAATTGTGGAATAAAAAAATTGAAATTGGAACTCTATTAGTAATGTATATTGCATATTGAATTGTATATATTTAAATATATAATCTAGGCTACAATTAATTATTATAGCTTTAGCCTGCTCTATAATAATCTTAATTATTTACTAACTCTATTTTGTCAAGGCATATAAGCTGCTATAGGTTCAAATATAATATTAAGGGCTAAAGAATAGTTAATTAGAGCTTTTATATAAAGTTTATTATCTAATCTAATGTAGGCAACGGAGAATCTATTAATATAAAAGTGTTTAATTAGATCCTCTATATAAACTAAAATATTGGCCTTATTTTATATAGGGTAAAACTAGCAGAATCGTGTAGTATTATCCATAATTAGTAAAGTATATTTTATTTTAATATAAGTAAGGTCTTTGTCTATTTCACATTATAATGTTTTTCCATTTTTTATATTAATATAAAATTGTCGAGCTAGAGCTATTGCTTTAAATATTAGCCTCTATAAGATTTAATTATTTTGGTCTGCTTGCAGACATTGCAAAATAGAAGATCTTTTAATTTTTATAGAAAAATTCCTGTATTTAGATTATATAAGACAAAATAAATCCCTTTGATTAATATAATATAATATTTTATACTACTCTATTAGGGATTAAGTAATGTAATAAGTAAAAGCTTTAAGTTACTTAAAATTGTTATAGTAAAAAGCAATATCTTTTCTAGTTATGCTCTTAATAATAATAGATAAGGTAGAATGGATTTTTTTTAGAAAAAGGGTGTAGCAGGCCAAATCAAATATTGATATCTTTTAAGCATTTTAGTGCTATGGAATTAGCCTTTTTTAAAGTCTTTATATTAAAGTAATTATTATCTAACTTAATCTAGATATAAAATCCTTAATCTTTTAATAAGCTTAAAAACAAGATATTGCAATTATTTGACCTTGGGACATAATAAATGTTATGAGCTAATAAGAGAATATTATTAAATTAAATTAATATAATGCTAATTCTTTTGATAGAAATCTATAAAATTTTTTAAAATTAATTATATTTTAGATTAGCTTGAATAATAAGAAAGCTTCCTTTTGCATAAATAATTAGGTATATATCTAATCCAGTATCTAATACCTAATTCCCTCGAGCATATTGATTTGTAGGCGCGATCCTTTTTAGGGCTAAGATATTATTGATTTTATGGATAATAGGAGGATTAAGAAAAGCAAAAGGAATAGTTGAAAATAATTCCTAATTAGATTTTATATTATTCTGAGTTTTAGGAAAGCATAATTTAGGATGTGCAATCCAATATTAATTTAGAGTATAATATTTTCTATTGTAGCTGCTGTATTTGGGACTTTTTTTTAATTAATGTTAATCTTAATTTATCTGCTTTTAGGATAGGTATTTTAATAATAATTAATAAATTAGATTTTTGCAATACTTTAATGCTAATAATATCTCTAATTGTTTAATTATTTACCTATTTATCTTTCCAATTAATATATAGGTACACCTGTTACTACATATAGAGACAAGGATTACATAAATAAAAAAAATATGTTATCGCAATCTAAGGAGGAAAAGAACAAAAAAATAAGCTAGGTCGAATAGCTAGGATATGTTGCATAAAAAAAATAAAAAACTTGTAATTAATCTTAAATAACTTTAAGTGCAAGCAGCCTTTAAAGGCTATGCACATATAAATTTTTTATATAGGATAATTAATTTGCAAATAGTCTTTCATAGGCTTAGCGATCTTAAAAGCGGGCTAATCAAAGATTAATAAGTGCCTTAATAAGTTATAAAAAAATGGCAAAATTACCCAAAAATATAGATATTAAAAATAGATTGTATAATATGTTTTAAAAAATATTTGATTAAAATTTTTGCAATAGTCTATTTCCTGCAAAGAAGTTACCTAAGGTATTTTGCAATATTCCTTATGATAAAGGGGGTATTTAATAAAAATATAATTAGCATTTTAAATCTTTAGGCTGCAATAGCATTGATTAATATCTTTAGTACTAATTAAGGAAAAGTAATCTTCCAAAGTAATTTTCCTTATTTAAAATTAAATAGTGGCGGAGCTTGTTGCTTATCAAAGTTTAACATAGAGCTTTAAGAGTTTCTTGCTAGAGAAGCTGAAAATTTTTTTTAAAAAAAACTTAAGGGTTTGCTACTTATTGCTAATTTTATTTTTTTTAATATAGGGTTTAAAGCTGCTAATGGCAATTAATAATAAAAATAAAATGAAAATTTTATGCTAATATTGCTTACTAGCTAATATATTATTGTGCTATAATTAAGTCTAGCAAAAGAAAGGTTTATTCTTGCTTTTGCCCTAATTGGTAAAAACCCCTGGCTTTTAATAAGCTATAATAGTAATTAATTAAAAAGGCAGCATTTTTGGTAGCTTAATTAGTTATTTTATTCTTTGGGATTTTTATGTAGCTAAAAAGCCATTAGATATAAATTTGCCATAATCTTTATTTTTTTAAAGCTATTAATCTAATTAATAATCTCCCTTAATATATATTAACCTAACGCTGCTGCTGCCATTAAGTCTTATAAAATTACAATTATTAATTATTGATAAAGATAATGATAAAACTTTTTGGTAATTAAGCTAATTATTTTAATATAGCATTACTTCTCTCAAGTTTAGCTATATATACTATATGGGTATTTGCTGATTTTATCAAGACCTATTGCATGCCTAAAAAAGAAATTACGGAGACTTTTATCTTTCCTTCGAATAAATTTTTATTAGTATATATTGCTAATTATTTTTTAAGTTATTAATAAGCTTTAATAGTAACGTAATTCCCAAGCGACCTGGCCACCCAAGCGATCTAGCTACCCCAATCAACTAGATGAAATACTATATGATTTTATACCCAAATAGCAGCGTAATTTGACACTATTTAATTGCTATATTAAATTAGGGCATCTAACCCTTATATAACCCCTAGTATTATAATTTGAATATGTTGGAGGTGCCCGCTAGCGCAGCTATATAGTTATATTACCTGATCCTTCCCTAATCCTAGCAATAGCTTTATCTGCTTCATTATTCCTTTATGTAAGAGCTTGACCTTCTTTAATAGATAGGCCTTATAAAGCACTTATTAGATAATTAGATTATTTCTTTTTCTGCTGTTTTTCTTCAGTTGCTAGGCGTAGATCCTGGATTTCTTATGCCATAAGGATCCTCTTGCTTACTAGGCATTCATATTGCTAAATAAAATGATCTAAAATATCTTTATCAGAAGATGGAGGACTTTAGGTTTGTTTTTTAAGCAAGCTTTGAATAATAGTTCTTTGCTTTTCTATATTCTTTAAATTCCATGGTGTTTTAGATAGGGAAATAGTGGAGGTAGTTCCCTAACTTCCTAGTGGCATAGGAGTAGCTAATTAAATAGTGAATCTCCTAAATATTTCCTTAGGGTTAAAAGGAACTAGGCCAGTAGCTCTGAAGCTATTTTTAATAGTATATGAAGTAAATGCTTGCATATGAGCTCCAGGGTAGATGCTTAGGAAATCAAATTTATTAATATAATTGAATCCCTGTCTGTGCTTATCCTGGACTAAGCAATTGTATGCTCCTTTTAAAGGCCTAAAGCAACTGACATCTAGGGGTTGACAATAAGCTGACAAGTGCGCTGGCATGCAGATAGGAATAATATTATTCTTATTGTATATCTTATTAAATTCTAGGGTTAAATAACTGCCATGCCTATCTAGAATGAGAAGGCAATATCGCCTAGTTTTCTAATGAGCTATTTGAGGTATGAAAACCTTTTGAAGCCAGCATAATCTAATCTGGTTTGTAGTCTAGCTGTTATTGCTAATTTCAATCCTCCAATCTTTTAGTAGATTAGGATCCTCGTACCAGCCTTATATATGGGTTTTCCCTTTGAAAATGATGCATGGTGGCAGTGCCCATCCCGTAGCATTGATATATTTAATTAAAGTAACCCATTTGCGATTCCCTGGCTGAGTAACCTGACATTTCCTATAATAGTTTATGTTACTACCTTTGCAGTAGCAGTAAGACCTATAGTATATTTAGTTTCATCAAAGTTATAAATATCTTTATTTGTGATCCTATATTTTATTCTATTGATTTGAACATTATCAAAGTAGGGTTTTATAATCTTTGCATTTTTATATTTAGCTTATTGATAGGAATATCGTCTAGAATAAATGGATTTTAGCTTAGGATAATATTTAACAAAGTTGGATACCTAGTTCTTGCCTAGCTGGATCTTGCTATCTTGATCTATAAGATTATCCATTTCTTGGATGTGGATGGGCCGAGGACTTGCTCCATGTGAATCTATAGATAGAATCTATTGTATAAATGCTTTCTCTTGTGATTCTATTAATTTAGATATATTGTTGGGTGTATTGTAGTGAAATTGATATCTGCGAAGTCTTGATTGGAGTATTGATCTAGGAATATTAAAAACTGCTGCCGCTTATTGTATAGATGGAATCTAATTTTCTTTTAAAGCTTGGATTGCTAATAGGATCCTCCCCTCTTGCTTAGTTTGATTTCTTGATAAAATAGGCTTTTTTGGTGGCATGGTGGATGTTTGAATAATATTGATTTTGATGTGGTGGAGGAAGCTTGTGGGGTGGCCAGGTCGCTTGGGTGGCCAGGTCGCTTGGGAATTACGTTAGCATTTTTATTATTATAAAGTTATATGTCCAGGGGCTCCCATTAAGGCGCAGAGACAAAGGGGAAGATCTGCTTTATTTTGGAAATAGAGTTTAATTTTAATTTTATGCTAACCTTGCATTTTAATCTCTAAAAAAAATATTATTTATATTTTGATTGCGAGGATTGCTTCGATGCTTCAAAACCAATATAAAGTGTCTTTAAAAAGTAATATTATTAAATGGAAGCAAGCGCTTTTTGCTATTTAGGCCAAAATAATTGTAGGCAAAGGCATATACAAATAGATTTTTAATATAATATAATTCATAATGCAAAAGGTCTCTATTATTTAGTATAAAATCTAATATTAAATTGATTTTAAGGTTCGACAAGGTAAATTTTTGGCTTTTTTAAAACCTTGTTCACCCTGGATATACTACATGGAGTAAGTATAAATTAGCTAGGGAAGGAGAATTATTATATATATGCAGCGGAGCTAGAAAGTATTAACTCCTTAAATTAATTTTATTATGGAAAAAAGGTTATAGTTTGGCTGCCTTGGCGCGCATATAATAAATTTATTTAATATTTGCCAAATACTAGTTAAGCTAGACTTTTAAATATTTAATAATCTGTATAAATTTAAGTTACATTTTTTTAATTTATAAGGCAGCTCCAATATACCTTATTAGCTAAATAAATTTAAAATATTTTAAAATAGAATTAATTAGCCTATATTTGCTTAAGGCAAATCGGGAAGCATAAATACATTTCTATTTTTTTGCTAGCTAATGTATCTGCAAAAAAATATAGCAATTTTGGATAGCAAAGCTGCTCCAAATAAGAATATAAAAGTTATTAATATAACCAATAATTAATATAATAATTAAATATTATTTTTAAATATTATCAATCAAATTAGCATTAAAAAAAAGGTAAAAAATTAATACCAATAAAGACTCTTAAAGGATCCTTATATATAAATTAAACTCCTTTAAACAATGTAATAATTATCTTATAATTCTTTAAGAAACTAGTAATCCAATTGAATTCATTATTTTTAAAAAGAAATCTAATATTTGAAGAAGCTATACAGTAATTACTTATAATTAATATTATTAAAGGCTTTAATCTTATTTAAAATTAAAAAAAAAAGCAATAGGCTTCTTTAATCTTTAAATTGTATAAATCCTTGTAAATAAAAAATATAAAATATACTTATAAAAATATTTTTTTCATCCCTTTATATAAATTTATAGGAATAGCTTATATTTATTATTAAATAATTAATCTTTGTAACTATTACAGCTTTTAATATTTTCCTAATTATATTAAGCAAGGCTATATAAGGCAGTATGCTTTAAATTCTATATAATTTGGTTTCCTTAATTTTCTTAAAATAATTATATTAGATTTATAAAAATATTATGGGCAATAGCTGTGCTAAAAATATTTATTAAAAAAATAAATTAGGAAAAAGCTTAAAATAAAGTTTTTTTTTCATATAAAATTTAGGATCCTATTTAGGCTAAAGGCTTCCATTAGGGAAGCATTTATAATTATTTTAATAATTTTTTAAATTATAATTGGCAGAGCTTGCAAAGGCTAAAAATAATAGAAATCTTTAACATTTAAGGTTAGCTAGCAGAGGCTCTGGATAAAGCATTTTTTATAAAATGCGTGCCTTCTTTTTAAGGTTTTATACCTCTAATTATATATTGCAGGGTTAAGGTAAATATAATTTATGAAATCTTTTGCTATTGCATTTATTAGGCTAGCTTCCAGAATTTTTTTAAAAATTATATTCTTTTTTCCATACAGTTATAATATAGGTTTTTATAAATTTAATATTTTAATGATTTAAGCAATACTAGGCCTGCCTAAAATTTTCCTAATCTTTTTTAAAACTTATTTGATAGGCTTTATAGTAGGCCTGCTATGCTTGCTTCTTTAACTCTTTTATTTTTAAGGTATAGTTTAAGCATAAATAATTTATAATTTTAATTTTTGGGATAGCTTTGATAGCTGCATTAATAATCAAAGTAATTGAATATTTTATTATATTATTAAATTCTTATTTATCACTATAAAAGGTCTTGTTTAAGGTTTAAGTATTTTTTTGAAATTCATTAAGGAAGACTTCCTAATTTATAATATCCTATTTCTTTCTTCGAGTCTCCTAAACCTATATTATTGAGAGGTCAAATTTTATTAATATAGGTATATAGTCTACTATATATAGTTATTAAGGCTAATCTTTGCAATAAATAAAATATTCTATAATTAATTAATTCCTTTAAATAAGGTTAATTATAATCTATTAGACCTAACTATTTTTACCTTATTTTTTATATATAATTATGCCTTATAGGACTAGCTGCATTAAACCATAATTAACCTTAATATTAATTAGTTTATTGGCTTTTTAATAAATATAAGTATACCTTAGCTAGGATTAAAATAAATAATATAGATTAAAGTCCCCTAAAATAATATATTCTTCCTTTTTTGTGCCTTTAAATATTTGGCATATTATATTTAGGCTGCTGGCTTGCTCAATTCTTAACCTAAAATTATATATATTATAAATATAGATTTACCTTAAAGATATCTTTAAGGTAAGCATATTTAAATCTTTGGAATAATATTTAATAAACCAGCTTTTAGGGTCGATTTTCCTCAAAACAAATAAATAGACTTTTGGGACTTCTTTATTGTTAAATATAAATTATAATATATAGAACTTCTTTTGCAATATTTATAAATATATTATTATCTCTTTTTTATAGCAATTAATGCTAGGCTTTTAAATTATTAATATTTTATATTTATGTAGCTCTTTCTTACCAAAAAAAAATATATAATAATTTATTCTTATAATTTTTAGCAATTAATTTGCAAAATATAGATTCAATTAATTATATTTTTTTTATTTCATATTATTATTAGGGTTTTCTTCATTTTCAAGATTCTCATATTAGGAGAATCGAAAAGGCTTAAAAAAAAGCTCTCTATATTAGTATTGATTTTATCTTTAAAACTTTTTTTAATTTATATAGATTATTTTTTTTTTTTTTCAAATTATTGATTTTAGCTAGAGTTGCTAGCAATAAGGTATTTAATAATAATTTTAATTAAGGGTTTGCCTATTTTTTTTAAAATATTGTTGCATAATTTCTGCTTATTAAAGCTTTAAAGGGTAAGCACAATATTAGTATCTATGATATTGTCCTACTTATGGCAAGGCTTCTTATTAAATAATTAAAATATTAAGGTATTTATATTATTTTAATTTCGATTCTAGGCTATTAGGGCCCTTAATTTAAATTGATTCTTTTGCAAAATAAAGGCTAAGGCTTGCTTAATTTACCTTGCTTGTTGCTGTTCCTTTATCTCTAAGGTTAAATAAATCTTTGCTAGCATTACTAATTAATATTTTTATATTTTTTTTTATTAAGATTAGGCAATTGGCGCATAATAAAAGGACCTATAAATATAGATATTTTAAATAATAGCTATTTTCATTTACTACATAAAATAATCCCCCTAAAAAAAATACTTTAATTTTTTTAGCTACTTCATTTGCTTTTTTTATTTAAGGAATCCTTGCAAATAGCGCAGTAGGCCATTTATTTATTTTTAAAATCTTTGCATATTTAAATCTTATATTTTTTAATATAATAAATGCATTAAGGGTTCCACCTGCAATATCTAATAATATATTTGTATGCCTAATATTTAAAACATTGCTAAACTTATTAATCTTTATAATAAACTATAGCATTATATAGCTTGCCCAAGAAAACAATTTTTTTAATTTATTATTGCATGCGCAATACAATCATTATTAAACTTTATATTTAGCATTAAGCTTTGCTAGCCCTAATTTTTAAACTTTTGGATTTTCTTTAATTTTAAAAGCTACCTTGCCTAGCTAAATAATTATGCTAAGGACTTTGGCCAGCCAACCTATATTATTAATATAGAATTGGTCCTACAGGGCAAAAAAGGCTAATAAGTATATTTAATTAATCTTAATTTAATATATAGTAATAGGGAATATTTGCTTTTTAATCTCCGCATAATTTTTAAATATTTTTATTTAAGCATTATGCTATATCAATTGCTTAGTATCTTTCAGGCTATTGATTTAGAAAATCATGTTGCTATTAAAAAAGACTTTATTAAATAATATTATGCAATGCATTATTATTTATTCTTTAAATTAGGCAATAATGCAATTTGCCTATTTTATGAGATTTTTTTTTTCTAATATAAAGGGTCCATTATAAAGGCTATAATATCTTTCACATAAATTTGGAAGTCTATTTTTAAAGGCGAGGGAGTTGCTATTAAACTTAATATATTAAATAGCTTATTGCTTTTAGGGTAGGCAATAAGTTGAGTTAAAGCTCAACTTAGCTCAGCTTAACTTACTAAGACCCCTAAGTTGAGTTGAGAGTGCTAACTCAATTCATTGAGTTAAGTCAAGAGGCTCAACTCAGCTCAACTCATGAGCCCGCGAGTTTAGCTCAAACCTTAATTTTATTAGGGCTTGCCCTAGTACTAGTCCTAATAAGGTAATATAATAGGCAATTTCATTAATATACTAGGCCTAATTAGGGAATTAGGTCATGTGTTAGGCTCGCGAGCTAAGCTCGTGAGCCAGGTTGAGTTCGAACCCTTAGCTCAACTCAATGAGCTGAGCCTGTACTCTCGACTCAACTTAACTCAATGCCTACCCTAATTGCTTTTTACCAATAATAACTTATTAGGCACTTAATTATTTTATTTTATTATAAAAAATTTTGAGTCATATAATTCTGCAGAGCTATATTGCAATATAATTTTTTAAAAATAAAGATAATAGCTATATAGTTAGTTTATATAATAAAAGTATTAAATTATTTAAAGACCTGGTTTTTGCATGCCAAATAGCAATTTAATTAATTTTTAATATTGTGAATCTCTTGCTCAATAGTGTTAAGCATAGGCTTATTTTTAATATATTATATAAACTGGCAGATTTAATCTGCCAACTCTACAAATAATATAAAAAGAAAAAAGCATCTTTTTTATATTTTTAAATTTAATAATTTGCTCGAAAAGTTTTTGCATTTAAATTTATAATTTGGGAGGCTTATTATTAATATTTAGGTTAAGCTGCGGCTACAATAATAACTATACTAACCTCTTTAATTTTATATCTATTGCTGCGGTAGCATACAAAAGGATATCAAAGGGATAAGAAACTTCAATGAGGTTTAAATACCCGTGAAGCTTAATTGCCATGTAGGGAGGTATTCGCCAATTCCACAGTTTTTTATAAAGTAAAATAAAAAAAAGATATTAACTAATTCCTATTTATTAAATTAATAAAATTCACCCTGCCGGGATCTTTATGGAGGATTTGGCAAAAATGTCGCTATATTAATATGGCGAGGGTTCTTGATGGCTTTTCCAGATTAAATAAAAATATATTTAGCCTTTTGCTATAATTAAATTTTAGGCATATGCTAATCTTTTCCAAATAATGCCTCAATTATAAAGTATTAATTTTTAGCATGCCATTTTTACTATATAATTTTAAGGGTTAATAGAAACCCCCTTAGAGCTTTTATTTATATAACTTTGTGTAGTTAGTACTATTGCAATTTGCTTATGAAATTAAATATATTGGCTTTTTTTTAATCAATATAAATTTTGTGAAGCAGTTTTTTTTTTTTTTTCATATTATGTAGTTAAAATATTTGCTCCTCAAAAATTTTCTTTAGGCAGGTAAAATAAGGGTTAATTGCAATTGATTTGAACA
>JAPVCB010000028.1:0-269763 GCA_029606185.1 Paecilomyces formosus
GTCTTACAATTGGTCCGTGGAGCTCATCCTATCTTACCAATCTGGCATCACGTAACGAATGATAACCCACGTTTATCTTTGAAAACCTCGTCGATCATTATTTAGCCACATGGAGAATCCGTATGCCGCGGTAACTGCAGTTCCTGTATCCTCGTGGGAGCAGCTTCAAACAAAGTAGTTGCACGGAGAATCGTGTTCGTGTTAGAAAGACCTGCCAGGTAAATACAAACGAATAGCATGGCAGATGAATGAATCAATTCTCATTCAACAGGTTGTCCAATCTCATGAAGTGTAATTAGAATTCCATCCGAGGGCAGTCTGAAGCGGTTGGCCTTGAAAATCTCATGGTAGTCTGTAAAGTCGATTGCAGAATACGGCTATCTGCATGATGGGGATGAGAGTAGCGGATTTATAAGGCATGGTGAGAGGGAAATGGGCCTATTAATCATGGTAGCGTTAATAAAAGAGTTTGTAGACCGTTAACCTACAAAGAAGGCTGAGCTAGCACCTGGTAATCTCACCATAATGAGGGGCAAGGAGACCAAGGCAGATATGAGATGTTTCAGCTTAACTGTTCTGGAAAGATTATACCTTCTATTTCTACTAGGGTAATGCCTAGACTTGGCATTTCAGAGATTCATGTACGGCTTATGTTGGAATAATCAGGCATGAGCCTCATGGAAGGCCTTTTGTATAACATATGAGGATAGACATCGCCCAGGGATCAATCCCTCCTATTGTCGTAGTTGGCTCGAGGTATTTTTAGGTAAAGGATAGAAGCTGGAAATTGCACTCCCCTGAACTTTCTGTAAAGGTTCGTAGTAGTCTGGGTATCAACGAGTCCCAATTCACAGGTTGGGAAGACATTTTGGAACGGCAAACCTTACTCGGCAGAGGATTCGACCAGAAATGGTTCGAGCTCCGAACCAGGACTCGATAACCAACTCTGGCCCGACACTTTCAGTTCCAGCAAAATATTGCGTTACATTATCTGTCAGAGTGATTACTCTTCCTGAAGTCCCTGCTTTGTCTGTGTCACATACAGACTATGTTCGCTGCACTAAGAACGTTGTCGGGGGTAGGCCTGCCGCTCACTGTCGTGAGAAGGCTAATGCCATCATATTCCAGAAAGCGATCATAGTTTCAAACCGTCACTAGCATAGCATAAATCCACTAACGGCTTTCCAGGAGTAACAATAGACATGCCGCCACCGAGCAACGGAACTCTCCGATTCCTGGGACGGATATTCTAAGGCTCTAATTGGAAAATGCGCACCTACCAAAGTTATGTTAGATCTTCTTTGAGTTTCTCAACCCAAACCAAAGAACCATATGTTCCTTTGTTATGCTATTTTCAGTAGGGGGGATTAGACAAACTGGCTCGCTATACAGACTGAGCTGCAAAGCCGTTACCCTTGGTTAGGAATGCCTCCCGTCTGCCAGGGCCTATTAATGGTGTGCGTTGTTTCTTAATCTTCTGGACATGGTCGAGCTGTGGGGTCTATCTATAAATGGAAGATTTCCAATATAACGACACTATTCCTACCATCGTGATAGGTCTCGGTATTGCCAGCAGATCCACAATCCATGACACCGTTGGTCGTCCCGATCATGGACTTTCCGTTCTGCTGTACAACGATCATCAGACACGGAGAAAGCTACACTTCTAGCGGTGATATTACTGTATTCTCCTCGTCGTAAATTAGCCAGACTGAAGCAATAGAGACGTACACCGGTCTAGGATAGCTGAAACGTCTCTAGCATGGTCCGAAAGGGAAACGTGAGCTGCCAAGGATTCAAAAGTCGACGAAGTATAAGCAATCCCGTATGGAGAATCGAAAACTGTCATAAACAGTAAATGCATACGGACATTTGATTGGTTTCCAGAGGACTTTTGAAGAAGGTCTGAGAGGTCCACTTTCGTATAGGCTAAGAATAAACATCTTTGCTAGCGCGGCTAGATAAACGAAATCAATATTCCAGAACCGGACAGAATGCCCTTTTGGGTGATGCGTGGCTGCGCAGTAAGTAATATTGACTGGCTGGGCAAAGGTAAGACTCCATTGTAAAGACACAACCATGCTTGTCGCGTGTATGGGATGTAGTTCAGAACAAAGCGCGATCTCGAAGGGATTAAGGGCAAGCCCCGTTTCGGGTCCGGAGCGCACGTGCCCTGTCGTGCCCTGAGCCTGCTCGGCCTCCCCGCTCCGAGTTGGCGTATGATCCGCGGCATCGCCGATGACTTTCCCTGTCTCTACATCATCCTATCCTGTCCTTTCCTCAGGTGGCTAAGCTATCTGCTTAACGATTAAGGGTCCAGAAATCAACCCCAGTCGTTCTTATGGACCAGTGGGCCGAGTCGCGCTGCCCTCCCCTGGCATAATGCACGACATCGCTCCACGGCGGCACCGTGTCTGGGCCTTGACTTAGGAGACTGCCTCTATTAGCACCCTGTATGGCCATGCTTTAGAGCGCTTCTAAATCTGCCAGTGCACCGCTTTCAAGAAGAATGCTAACCTTCTCAAGTAGCTGGCTCCGGATTTAACCTGGCCTCCTTATCTAATAATACTGAGAAGGGGCTTAGGAAGTCACTCAAAGGATCCAGTTTGACAGGGCCGCGTGCATTTGCAGTATGGTCATTTCTTTATATCCTTGTCACCTATCTGCTTCCCCAGCCCTATTCTCGCACGTGCAAATCGAATGTCGGGGAAGTCGTTCCTGCAATTGTGGCAGCTTCTTGTGCAACGCCAGGGCACGCGGTGGATTCAGTTCACAAATTGAATTGTTAGTCAGGATGGTTCTCGGTGTGGGTATTACTTCGATCTTCTCATTCTAGCCGCTGAGCCACTGGCCACTGGCCACTGAGCAGCCGATCAGCCTGAGTTGTCGATCGTGCCATCTGCCCCTGTCACATGGGGAAGTATGCAAGGCCAGCCCTGGCCGGCGTGTGGTTGGCACAGCTGGAAGATCCACCCATGACATCCCTCCCTGGTTGCAGCAACTTGCATCAGGGTCTCGCTATGAATTCATAGGTTCTGTATCGCATGGGGCAACATGTTAGAGTGCCAGATCGCAAGTCGTGGTGAGAAGTTCGTACCAATGGTCCGCTGCGGTGTCTTCATGGCACTTGAGACCACACGGACACCCTGGAATCGATCTTCACGGCTATCTTAGCTTCCGCTCATGTCACCGCACGCATTATATGTCCTCTGGCGTATGTGATGCCTGTCAGAAGCCTATTTGCCTGCGATTTCTGGAGGTCACCAACAACAATACCTCTGCACTTGATATGGAGATCTTCTAGGATTCCTAGTCTATTCCGACATATTCTAAATCGCTAGTTAACATAATGGTCTGGGCTGAGGCGGCTCTGGCGACTTCCGACTTGCATTCGACAAATTCTAGCGGCCTCTTGGGTCCTTTAATTAGACCGTTACTGCAGCTAATTTCCCGATTTCGATAAAGAAGCTGCAACTTTTTCCTCTCTAGGCCAGGGTGGGAACTTCCACGCAGGGATGGAATTACCACTATTTTGAACGGCTAAAATTGGGGCCAGTGGTTCTGCTCAATCGCTGGTTGGACGGTATTCATACTTGGATGTCGGTACCGCCAGCCAACGTAATTACTTCATATGGCAAGACTCTCTAGTTGGGATGGACCGCTTTCGATTGCTGGGGTTAATCCCGATACCGAGCGAGGCTCGTATACTGTAGAATCTATCGGGCCTGCAGACTGATCTACCGCACGCGCGCCCCGGGGTTATTGGGTAGAAGGCCCGTCTAGACATGGAAGATATCCGTACGTTGGGAGGTAGCGTGGAGAACATGGATCTGCTCCAATACCACGAGGCGGAGGAATATCAATCGAGCTTATTCCTCTCCGTTCCCAGGCATCCATTCGAATTATTTCAAGTTCTTCTCTGTCAGAGCAACTCATTTCTTATAGTGTTGATCTGCCAGGCATTTGCGCTGCTACCACTAGACAGCTTTACAGAGCTGTCTTCCGGCTCATCAAAATTCAAGAAGAGGCGAATTGTGCTATTAATTGAAAGCTCCGGTTTATCAGACCGCCACTTGAATTGCAAAGGTCATCTAATAATCAAAGGTATACTCGTCTACGATATTTGTTGGTGCGGCTCTCTTTATCTGAACTTCCATGAGTAAGTATTGAATTCCATGGTTTTTACCGTTGTGATGATATTGGTCCAAGTCTGTCCTTGAATAATATCTAGTTCCCAGGCTATTCTTTGCCGATTCATTCTAATCCTTGCCTATGGCTTCCCTCCTTCATATTCTTATCCTTTCCCTCTTTTGCTCTTGTACTCACTTTGAAAAATGGCTTTTCACCTCTTGTGATTCCTCGTCGCCCCAATGACATCCCAGAAGTCCATATTTTCATACATCTTCAGCAACTGACATCCTTTGCGTTGCTAGGATACTCCCTCGGCCCGTGACAGCTGTGAATTTGACTGCTGCCGGAATTATCACCCTCGTGGAAGATACGCGAGATATCCCGTGGATGTTGGGAGCCTTCAAGAACCTTGATCCCCAATCGCTTTCGTCCTGAAACCTGTGTTGTGGTATATTTGCCAGTGCTAGTCACCGACACTTTGTGGCTTGTGGATGTGGAATTGAAGTTCCAAAGCTGTGCTTTAGAGATCATTACGGCTACTACATACATCTGCAGTCCAGCAGCCCTACAATGAATCACGGTGAGCCATTTTTCTAAATTTTGCAACTTCAATGGTGGTTCGGTGTTTATGCAGAAGTCGATCTATATGACCGTCTGGATCCTCTTCCCGGGGGCCTTCCTACTCATTTTTACTTTCCTTGTTGACGATTTAGCCCCAGCATTGTGGGGTAGAGGGTCTGGCAAGAGGTGTGTGCACTTGTGTGACAAGGGTACATATTGAACTTACCATTCCCCGGCGGTTAATTGTGCCATTGTCCCCTGGCTTGCAATTTGGACATTCATCTGCTACCTCTGCTGCTATTGATGTGAATGGAAATGTCGAGTATATCTCTTCTTACCGTACTAATTTTCTAATGAGAATCATTTTCAGCAGCTCTCCTACAAAATTCCTTTCGCCTTGATCCGTCCCCAGACAACGACTTTATCGCGTCTCAGCGTGTTTTCTCTGATCCAGTGACATATCCGACCGAGGAAGAAGAGCAGCATCGGAGGGTCGGCTCCCTTAGCCACTCCTTAGCGCAACCAGTGTCTGTACCTGTAACCAACGGTTTTAGGTACAGCACACAACACTCTACTGTGCAGGACGTGCCGTAAGTGGTCCTTTCAATCCTGACTGCCTTGCGCCTCCCTGTTCTTCCTTGTAGCCACTCATTCAACACTCTCTGTCTGGCCCTCACCGGATGGCCTAAATGCTAGTGAACTTCTAGCATCATCGATTATACCGATATGTTGCCGTATCTGCTGCGGTTCATTTCTGCCGGCATCATACATAGGCTGCCTGGGCATGGGCTGTTACGGTGATCACAAGACGGTGCTAGAAGATGCATGTCGAGCCTGCTTGCTGCACTAGCCCTTTGTTCCATTCTCGGTTTATGTTGATCTTGCCGCGCTCCACAGATCTCTGATATTTTGGCCCACGTCCGATCTTTCAGACGGGGTTTGTTGCATTGATTAGCTGACGCCAGTCTAGTTTTCCAACTTCACCTGGGCTCCTAGGAAGCCCTCTGGACTCATGTAATAGTGGCTCTTCCTCGACCAGCCCCATCTCAGCCTCCTCCCTCGCATTTACTTCTCTAAATGTGTTCGCGCACAATGTGACCTCCACAGAGAACTTCCCTCCAGTGCCAGCTTCGGCCTACTCGCACTCGACAGGATTTTCGTGGAATGAAAGAACGCCAGACTTTAGGCATCGAGTACCTACACTGTAAGTCGGCTCACTATAGCTCTTTAGTCTACCCCATGTGAGACAAGTAGCTCATCAGTACGACTGATGCAAACAGTCGCCCGCCCTCTGGCATGTCTCCGTCTTTACAGTCGCAGGCCGCAGCAGTCCCTGTTAATCCGACCCTGATCGGAAGAGCAGACAGCGGCTTCCCAGCGTATACGGTGGGGAGGGGTTCTTTTCCGTCGCCTCATTCGAGTTTCAACGACATGTCTCGATACCCGCATTACACGACGACACCACGAGTTCTTGATAGCTCAGTCGATCGTGCACCGGGTACGATTTATAGTCAGTCGGGGAATTCCTTGCTGGAATCTTCACAACGCTCTGCTCATGCGGTAACAGATGCACCTCCGTTCCACTCCACGAATGTCATCCATTCAATCATGACACCCAGCCATTCGATCAAGCCAGAAATCCAAGCAAGGATCCATAAGGGATTCTTTCAAGTTGATCAAAAATGGACATGCTATCGCCGAAATTATTTTTCGCTGTCTTGCTCGTTTTCTCTCCCTGGGTGGACACCGAGCACGCCGCTATATTTACAGTTACCTAACCACACGACTGAGCCTATCCGTTCCTTTTCCATGTCAATCTCGGCGATTGTGAACGCTCAGGATGGGGAAGTTAGAGAGCTAGTACAGCATACACCTAAACGTGACAAGCAGTCTGAGACGAAGCCAGGCAAAGTCACATTACAGCCGCAGCCCATGCCATCTCTTCTCGGCCACAGTTCGGCCTCTGGACTTGGTTTCGGGACGTCTTCACGTTCAGTCAACATGTCCATGGACTTTGGGTCTCCATATGCGACAGTGGGGCAGACTTCTCAACCGCCCACGCAACACACCTTCGAGCGTATCCAGTTTCAGAGGGCGACTGCGAACAACGGGAAGCGACGCGCTCAGCAACAGTACTACAACCTGGTTGTTGATCTCTATGCAGAAATCCCCAGTCCGTTAGGCAGTGCTGTTAAGAAACAGTGGGTCAAGATTGCCAGAAGAATCTCTGATCCGATGGTAGTTCGTGGGCGTTCCCCTGGGCATTACAAAGATGGTCGGCGTGATAGTTCCACAAGCATGGGTCCGGATGGCAGGACTGGCGGCTCAGGGGATGGTAAAGGCGGTGGTGCTGTACTGCCATCTGGGATAGGGCATGGACCACGTTCGAATCTACCTCTGATGTCGTACGACCATTCCCGGCACAGTGGCTCGCACTACGGAAGGAGTGACTATCGCCAGATGGCGCCTACTGACCATCCACCCCTGAGTGACAGTCCACTGATGTCTTCGTCGTCCTCTTCAGCATTCGAATTTCCCTTTTTGAACGACCCCATGGAACCCATAGAGCCTATGCCAAGCTGCTCATATCCTGAGCAAACCTTCTCATCGTCATCCGAAGATCGCAGGTCAGAGGGTCAGTTTACTTTTCCTGGGCCAAGCGCGATCATCAACTATGACGCACTATCCCACAACCGTGATCATACTGAGGCAAGTTTTGGCGACTCTTTCGACAGTGTCGCGGCTGTTTTGCAAGATGATCGTGTGGAGCCACGACGCTTGAAACGTTCTCACAGAGACATCCATACGACGTTCGACGGCCCTTACAGTCGCCTCGACGCTAGGGCAAACTCCCGACGGTTATGTGCTTGAAAGAACTGCTTTGTTTGACCACATTTCTTACAGGATCGGCGGAGGCTTCCTGTTCTGGTCTATATCATGTATTCTCGATTTTCAGGTCTCCCTTCACTGCTCTGGTCTGACAAACAATATCAACGGGCCACTAGTTGTTCCAGTTAAGTTTGGCACCGGCTGCACGAGTGGGACGAGGCCTCTTCGTTTCTCTACCTTGGTGTTATTATTCTGTTTTCGTTTCCTTATCATCCTTGTTATTATGTATCGGACATTATGGAGTCCAAGGAAAGAAAGAACGCTACGTGGTACGGCTACGGCCTGGTGCCCGACTGTTTCCTTTTTTAACGGGTTTACATTACGAGTCTATTTCCACAAAAGTCATGCCTGGGTTTATTTGTTTCGTCATGTACGGCCCAGAAGGAGATCTGTTACCGTTGGGCAATTAAGATTTGGGAAGACAACAGAGTCTATTGACAAGGTAGATAAAAGTCGCCTCTTGAACCGGCGAACATACACTAGGTATCAGAAATCCATATCTTTCCTGCGGTACTCACTCCCACACTGAATTTTAAGAGGACCTGCTGGTTCCGACATAATTTCCTTCACCGGTCACCCGTTTTCCAGCTGTACAGACATAAATACGGGCGAGCAATTCAATGGTTGGCGAACTAGATCGGTTTAGGGGGTGGTTAAGACCTTTGATATACACGTGATCCGCTGCTCTCTGACATGGACCGACGATCAGCGACAAAGAAGCCGAATGGAACAATGGATGTTACCTGATGTGGTCCTTGCGCCGGTGTGCGTTTGCCGTCATTTCTCGCTGATCAGCAGCGGCTAAAATTGGGACGTCATTGTAAAGTACGAGTGCGCAGCTCCTGGCAAACAACTCGACTGCCCGATCTGAAATGGGGATCAAATCATGAAGAAGAACGGAAGCGGCTCTACCGTACTTACCATACACTGCTCTCGACGTAAATGCCTCAAACTGCCCGACGCAACCCTCTTATCCTTCTTCTTTTGCCCATTTCTAACCCTCTTCTCTTATGAGCCTATCGGGAAAAGCGGAGGGCCGCAGACAGACACCCTAGTCTGATCCGCGCGGATCTACCTCCGTCGGAGAGCCAATGTCACATCCGGGCGCTACGGGGGTTTGCTTGAAGGGCAAGGCTGAGAAGGATGATACCGTGCTGCAGTTTCCATGGCTCTTGTGGCTTCGTTGGGTCTCCTCCTCTCCGGGTATCTGCAGAAACGAGCATCTGCTTCGATTCGAAGGACGGCCCGTTACTGGATGCCTGATAGGAGAACGCGGGTCTCGCGATGACCAAAGGACGAAAAGGAGGAAAGTACTGAGCGCTTTCGGGGAACAGACTACACCGCTGTTAAGGGCGTGGGTTTACGGCTAGGTTATCGTTCTCGGTGAAGACATTCCGCTGTGCTAAACGCTCCCTGTATGATACAACCGCTGTATAGTAGTATACTCCGTACTTAGCATAGTGTAGTAACTATACGCCGTATAGCACCGTTTGGGTAGAGACATGCGTTCTCGAACATAGCATCAGCTGTGGAGATAAGTTAGATAACTAGCTACTTAACGACTCGTTCCAGAACACGCCAGCAAGACTAGACAGAAGTATAGCTCGGTAAGTTCCGACGGTTTAATTAGTTCGTTAACTCCAACGAACTACTTCGTATCTGAACTCGTCTCGCAACGATCCGATCCGAGCGAGACAGGACGCGGGCTGACTCATTACTTCTTATTAAGTTAACTCGTTAGTTATTACGGGTCAAACTCGCTACTAGTTAGTTAAATTCCAACTAACCAAGATTAACTAATAACTGATTACTCGTTATAGTAAATGTTCCTGACCCGATTCCCTCATCCGGTCATACGGTGTCCGAGTTAGCGCCCCAAAAATAAGCTTGAGAGTGAAATACTTTGGCTAGACTCGCTCTCCTTGACTACGTAAGTAACTGGGGCGGGCGGCCTGAGATGATGATTTTAGTAGAAAACATCCAGCCATCCGTCATTCCATCAATCAATCAGATATCAACCCCGATGGGAACGAGCGAGCAGAACCATGCGTGATGGAGATGGAACGGCGAGGAGAGGTCCGTGCTGTAAACGAATGCGAGGTCAGGTCTTTACATCTCGACACTAGGAAAAGTTCTCCTTTTCTGGAACCGATCCGGACAGGGCAGGGCAGGATAGCTACTATTCTAAACCTGGAGACCGGAATCTACAATGGAAGACTCAAGTACGGAGTACGGGGGGTGAAAGAACAAAAATAGCAAGGAAGCTGAGCCGAGGTTATGAAGAAATCAGGTTGTACAGACAAAGGCTATGAAACTTCTTCTTTGCTTTTCTAGTAAAAAAAAACATGTGGCCTTGAACAAAGCCATGCACCGGGGCGGTGAAGTGCGATGGTCGCGGCGGGACCGCCGAGAGGGCAATCAACGTTTCTCCCCAGGCCTTGCTAGGAGGGCTAGGAGGGGCAAGGGAGATTCGATCGCCCAGGGAATGGGGATATCGGTCAGATCAGCAGGCGTGCATGTCGTCCCGTTAACGTAGCATCCGATCTGGTGTCATGATTTGTGTGTTCCACGGCGGCAGATTCAAGTAACAAAGAGCGGAGGTGGCAACGAGAATGCAGAGCGTGCAGAGCCAGCCTCCCCATGAACCCATGAGAGCATGGCAGCAGAACCGAGATCGAATGGTTTCCAACTGGATGGCAGATGCGGTGAGACAATAGCTCATTGCAGACGACAACTTTGACAGCCTTGCACTGGGGGCTATCGAGGACATGCTGATCAGGTCATAGTCCTCGCTGGGCAGGGCATGACATAGCAGCATAACCTAGCATAGTTATGTACGTATGTATGCGTATGCGTAGGTATGTGTATGGATTGCAGAACCAACAACCAAAAGATGCTCGCCACAATTATCCTCGTTATGATTCGAACCACCGCAGCAAAAGCAGCAACCGCGGCAACCAATGCTGAACCTCGCGCCCTATGTCCCTTTTGACACCGTTGATTCTATCCTGACGGATTGGACTGCAGGTCGGGCTAGAAGCTATTCCCTAATCCCTTCCGGTTGGCATCAAATCTCTCCAAGCACAGGCACGCTTCACTGCTGTGCAATATGCACTCGAACGGTGATTCCGTTGCACGAACCGTCGCCCCATCCTAAGCCTCGCAGGCGCCTGTGCCTGCGCGTAGCCGGGGATATATTCAACTGCGTGGCCGATTCAATGCATTGCCGTACGAGGCCACAGCAATTGGATCCCTGCATCGTAGCAAGCAGGCAGGCAAGCAGCTCTCTCCCCTTCTCAAAGAGAAGAGCCTCCTCCTTCTCCATCCCGAGGTCCTTTTCGCGCCCAATTTCTTTGTTTGTCCGCCATGTTTATCTCAAGACGACGGTCTTTCTGCATACCGCCTCGATTCAATCTCCAGCTTCCTCACCGACCATCTGCTCTGTCTGCAGCAAGAGAGTTCCATCTTCATTCTGCAGCTCCAGCTCCAGTCCAATCCACTCTCACCAGAGCAGAACGCGGACCCTCTCGAGCCTCGACCACTCCGAACCAAAACCCAACCATCAACAAAAACCAACATCAACGACAATAGTCCAAAGAGATTCAAGACCCTCTCATCTTTCTCCCTTCTCCACACTCGCCACCCTAACGGCCAACTTGCGGTCGAGCTCCTCCTGATCCTCCTTCGTGGGCGCGAGGCCCAGCGCATTCTCGACTTCTGGCGACGCCCACATCCCGATGGAAGCCCAGGTCATGAGGCCTAGGCCGAAAACGAGGCGCGTCTTGGGGGTAAGAGCGCGGTAGGAGCTGTTGGATGCATCGTAGTTAGTGGCTTTTGTTTTAGATAGGTGATTTGTTTGGATGTCTAGATTTGTTCGAGTTGGAGCTGGTGATGGACGTACCTCCAGAAAGACATCGCGGGGGGTCAGAAATAGAATTGCAGAGTTAGTTATATCTCAGAATGAAGAGAAATGAATTGAATCGGCACGAAAAGGCCGTAGTCCGCAAACTGCTGAAAAGCCAAAGTCAAGACGTTGTCTGTATAGAATTAATCGCAAAACGGCGGCGGAACGAAAAGCGAGCTTTAGACAGCAAGTCTCGGCCCGAAGCTCTACTCTAAACTCCGATCCATTCTCCGAGCGGAAAGCTTCCTCCGCTAACGAACATACCCAGCACAACTGTTTAGATATGATGTGCAGTGGAAATTCTGCTTTAATTCGATATATACTATAGAAGGGACAAAGTAGACCTATATGGTAATCAATTGACGGAATTCTACGATTCTACGTACTACTATTTGATCAGGGGGTGGTTGATGTTGATCAATATATATATATCGACTCGAGCGTATGCAAGCTCTGTAAAATCACTTATTTATGAATATAGATTCATGAGCTAGCCAACAATAGAGCCATGGCAATAACAAATCCGATAGATACTGGACAAAAAGCGAATTGAGTAGCACCGACAAACTTCATCAGCTTACTATCATTCAAGATGATCAAGTGATGTCTCCTACTTGCTACTGAGATTTCCTGCCATTCTGGAACATTATGATAAACTATGAATAACTCGCTAAGTATCTGAATTAGGGAATCTCAAACGGTACGTGTACAAAACAAGCTTTCAACATCATCGTCGCCACTCATTCTCTACGCGTGAGGATCAAATACAAGGCCAACGAGGGTTATTTTGCGGTGAGGAACACATGCTGCGTAACAGGTATTATAACGGCAGAAGATGCTTATCCGCCAGTGTAGAATATATCGGGTCGTTCAATTTAATTTTTGCCGTATGCGCGGTCGATGTCCTTCTGGAAGTGAGAAATGATCTTCTTGCGCTGAAGCTTCTGCGCGGCGGTCGTGAATCCCTATTCATCGCTTTAGTATCCAGGAAAAAAAAAAAAAAGCGAAAGGAGCTGTACTCACGTTATGCGGGTTCCATTCCTCGTCAGACATGACGACACCGTCAACAATCTCAATACCCTTGAGACCACCGGCCCGACCAGCCGCCTGAAGAGTCTTCAGAACGATGGACTTCAGCTTCTCGTTGTGAACGAGAGTCTCAACAGTACCCCCCTCGATGCCGTTCTCCTTGGCGATCTTCTGCAGAGTAGCCTCGACGGGAACAATGATCGCGATCGGCTTCACCTGATCCTGGGCGGCGTACACGCAAATGTTTGCGACAACGGGAGCAGATCGGTAGACGGATTCCAGTTTCTCGAGAGCAATGTATTCACCGTTCAGCGTCTTCACCAGGTTCTTCTTCCGGTCGATGATTTTGAGATGGCCGTACTTGTCGAACTCGCCAATGTCACCCGTCATGAACCAGCCATCCTCGGTGATTGCGGACTTGGTTTCCTCCTCGTTCTGCCAGTAGCCACTGGTGACGCTGCCACCCCGAATGAAGATCTCACCCTGTGGAGGGTCGTTCTTTGTGAAATAGCCAGCATCCTCGAAGTCGACGAGCTTGACTTCGATCGACGCGGGGATATCACCCAACGCATCGGGGTTCCAGGCCAATGGGTCGTTGAGCGCACCCATGGCAGACGTCTCTGTCAGACCATAACCACTGATCATGGGAGCGATGGCCATTGACAGGAACTTTTGGGTTTCCTTGGAAATGGGACCACCTCCGTTCATGGTGATGCGCAGACGACCACCAGTGGCCTCCTTCAGCTTCTTGAATACCACCGCATCGAGAATGTTGGCGCCGATTCCCGATCCAGGGATACCAGTGGTGAGCAGGAAATTTTTCGCAGCCAGGGCGCCCCAGAACATGTTCTTGATGAGGAAGTTGTTCTTGTTGAGGTTGTTGAGCACGCCTTTCTTGACGGACTCCCAGACGGCGGGGACACCGACCAGAATGGTGGGCTTGAACTCGCGAATGTCACCCTTGCAGTTGCGCACTGAGGCATCAGAAAGGGTCTTGGGGTTACCGTAACCCATCGTACCACCCCAGAAGAGGCAGATGTTCTCGAACATGAATTCCAAGATGTGGGCTTGCGGGAGATAGGTGAGCAGACCGTCCTTGGGGCCGATGTAGTCACCTACAATGGCTTGGACACCGGCAACTGCGAAAAAGATGTCAGTTCTACCACGACATCCGTGCGATATTCATTCCACTCACCAGCAGCAATGACGTTCTTGTGCGTCAGAGAAACTCCCTTGGGGGGGCCGGTAGATCCAGATGTGTACATGATACAGCAGAGGTCCTCGGGGGCCGGAGGAACCGGATCAACGGGGTTCTCCTCGCCCAGCTTCCTGAGTTCCTCGATGCTCCTGATCGACAGGTAGTCGAATTCTGCCTTAAGCTGGTCCAGGTGCTCCTGCTTGACCTCTGTGTCCGTGTTGTAGACGACGTGCTTGATGGATTTGACATCACCCAGAACGTTCTTGAGCGACGGGATCAGCTGGGGGTCGAGGAAGATGGCCTCACTGCCGGTCTGCAGCAGGGAGTGCTTGAGACCCTCTTCGCCCAACGAGTCGTATGCGGTCACGAAGGTCAGCGATTGCGAGGCAGCTGCGTGGGACATTCCCAGCCAATGCGCGCTAGGGGAACTTATTAGCATCTTGCAACTCCCAGACGGTCTGGATGGATGGACATATGTCCACATACCTGGTTGCGCCGTAGAGATGGATCTTGGATCCTTTTTCGACTCCCAGGTTCCTCAAACCGGCGCCCAGCTGGAGAGCCAGCTGCTCGTACTCGATGAAGCTCTTGTACTCGTAGCCGCTGAGCTCAAAGTATGTCCACTGCTTGTCGACCTCCTTCTCGACGCCGTCGACGATCTTCTTGACCTTCTTGTTCTCGACATGGGTCTTGATTATCCGACGGGTTCCTACAGCCTTTGCATTTCCAAACTTGGCGGCACCTCTCCGGAACACGTCGTAAGTGGTTGCGACATCTTCGGCCGGGCGCAGGAGCAGCTTGTCCTTTGCGAGTGGATGGCGACGCGGGATCGTCTCTCCTTCCTTCTTTTCGTATCCAGAGGCCTCGACGGTGAAGGGAGGTTTCTTCACCATGCGAGGTTGGATGTGCAGATCCTTCAGGTGTGCCTTGTCGTCCGACATGACGAGATCTGGCCAGGGGACCGGTTCAGCGGGTTTCTAGGTTTCCAGGGTTTCTTTGACGGTGACGGGAGGTAGGTAAGATGCGCTCTCGAACTGTTGTCTGTGTCTTGATGGATCAGTCAAATGCGCTCGGACAGTTTTACACCAATTACAGGCGGGCGGACAAGCATACCGGAGCTACCAGCGGAAACGCGTGAGGAGAGAAGGGACAGGACTGAGGATCACAGGAATCAACGAGGATCGAGGGGAGAGGATGTTTATCTGGCTTTCCAGACAAAGGCACTGGATGCAGCAGGGAGAGGAAGTGATGACGGAGAGGGGAAAGGACGAGGTTAACACCCACTTTTTACCTTGAGCCTTGGGAGCTGCCGGGTATGAAGTCAGCGGGAGAGAGTTAACTCGTTAGTTGGAGAGTTAGTTGGACTGTAGCTCCCTTGGTTACTGAGCGCTTCGTTGGTTGATGCGAGGAATTGGCTGTGGCTGGATCTGGTCCCAGCTGTGTTCAGGCGCAGCACGGGACAGCACAGTCTTTCGACGGAATCTACTCGATTCTCTTCTGTCTACTTGTCTACTTGTCTACCACTTCCATGCACTGAATACTCTTACTTATAGCTATATACTTATGATATCCTTCAGCCAGCCCATATTAACTGAGCCTTATGCTCTGTCCGCCCTGGACGTTCCTATGGAACTGAGCAGCGCATCCAAGCTCTGTAGGCTGAGAGCAACGATTGGCTGTCGTCCCGGCTGGTGGCTGCCGATGCCGTCACCGCCTGCGGAGTCGTTTATTCTTGAACCAGATTGATACTAATACCATAGTTCTTTATTTAATATCTGTTCTTTCTTTGTTTCTTTCTAGATTTCATCTCGGATCTCATGCGTGCATGCTCTAGATCGGATCTGGCCATCCCAGATCTCCGACCGCAGGACTCGCACACCACTCGAGCGTACCTGAATCAGAGCATCATCTCATCGCATCGCATCGCCTCGCATCGCACTAGACTAGACCAGATCATCTCGGGCCACTCCAGCTCCAATTTTTGTTGGGTCTTGGCCCCAACGCTGACTCTTTGGTCGCTCTGCGTTTTCTTGAATAACTATCACGTCCGTTGTTTAACTACATATCCTCGGGAATGTCGATATAGACACAGAGCTCGAATCCCATATGAAAATCTAGAACCATAAGCATTCGTAATTCTGACAGCTGATTGTGATTAATTAACTATTTCCATGTTCATCGCCTGAGTCAGCAATTCGCCAATCCTCCAATCGAGTCTCTGGAAAATCTCGAATCCATATATAAGATAGACGTCTCACGTGCCGGAGAGTCCATTCCACATACAATATCTAAGATATTCATTATTCGATCCTCGTCACTCACATAATACCGCTTATCCCTCGATCCCTATCGAATCTCACCTCAACATTCATTCCTGTCCAATCCTTCCACAGAGACTTCGCCCATTTTAGAAGCAAAAGAACCACAACCTGGCTGCTCCGTCTAGCGAACTACACCCCAGCAGGAAGAATACGAATACCGCACATGACGCACCCTCCCAGCGAAACGGAAGATCCTCTTTAAGCCGCACAGAATGACCCTACGGTCCTTTCTCAACGCCATTGGTCAGGAAGTTGAAGATGCAGACGAGGGTACGCTGAACCTTTGCTGATCATTGCTTTTTGGCCTGTTTTCCTCCCTTCCCAGCCTATGTTTCTCGTATATGTATCGAGAGTATATACTCCGTATATCTACAGAGATATACCATACACCATACATACACATGACCATCCCCGTCCTTTCATTGTCCAGTAGCAAGCAGTGAATTCCCGTAAAAACCACATAAAGTTTAACAACTCCTTGTGAGGAATAATAGAATGCTTCGAGCTCTTCTCCCGTGACATACCCTCTGCGAATCTAGGCTTCGTCGACTCGCGCGCCACCACGATCGACGTGACCATCCACGGAAACGACTTTACCATCCACCAGTCTCCGACCTTGCTCTCCTCGACCCGTGCGGGGGGCACAACCGGCGCAGGTATGCTGGCATATGCTTTTCTTCTCTTTTTCTTCGTTACCTTTTCTTTTTGCCTATTACCCTTTTAGTCCGCCCCTGACACGTGCTTCTACCTCGGCTGTTCATATCAAGAGCCGTAGGTAGGAATCCGGCTAGATATCAGTTCGGCTTCCTTTGATCTCTTATTCTATCCTTCTCAATTAGGTTCAACGGCACTGCTGGATGCATGATACCTCTGTCAAAAACAGAAGGACAGAATGAGAGCAAAGAATCCCGCCGGTGATACGATGCCTGAAAACCACCATATGATATGCTATGCTATGCTATAGACTTCTCTCCGTTCTCGTCTACTTCTATCTACCCCGCAAACTCTACCCCAAATGTCCCAGCATACAGCAGCCAATAAAAAAAAATTACCTGCTCTGCCGTTATACTATACCAAACCCAGCACACCACAACTACATACGCACTATATAGTTATACATACAATAACGAACTAACAAAACTAACACAACAGTCCTCTGGAAAATCACCCCCCTCTTCGCAGAATGGATCTCCAACCCCACCAATCCGTTCTGGACCTCGCCCTCATCTTCCTCCTCCGACCCGATCCTCAACCCTTCCTCCACGGCCGTTGAGCTAGGCTGCGGCATCTCGGGCCTCGTCGCACTGGCCCTGGCCCCGTCGATCAGCCACTACATCGCCACGGACCAGGAGTACGTGCGGAGACTGCTCCGTGCCAATTTTGACGAGAATATCCATCGTACCTCAAGCTCTACCGCGGTATCAGCTTCGGCCTCTTCCTCGCGGGGAGGACAGGGCAAGAAACATAGTAACAGCAAGACGACCCACGCGAAAGGCATCAGGGGAAGTAAAGATAAGAATAAGTTCAAAGATAATATAACATTCACCCCTCTAGACTGGGAGCTCGACGCGCCGTCAACTCTCAAAGAGACCATCCAGACGGAACGGCTTCCTTCATCATCATCAGGACCCGGACCAGAGCCCGATCTGGGCTTCGACCTGCTCATCTCCTGCGACTGCATCTACAACGAAGCGCTCGTGGCGCCATTCGTGCGCACGTGCGCCGACATCTGCAGATTGCGTCCGACGTACGTCCCTGATGATCTAGAAGAGTCTCCTTCTGGTGCAGAAGAAGACGCATCTCATCGACGACCGACCGTCTGTGTGATCGCGCAGCAGCAGCGATCGCCGGACGTGTTCGAGACGTGGCTGCGGGAGACGATGAGGTATTTCCGCGTGTGGCGGGTGAGGGATGAGGTGTTAGGGAGTAAGTTGCAGGCTGGGACGGGGTATTTGGTTCATGTGCTTGTGGTTAGGGGTGAGTAGATGGAGATAAAATAGAGACCTACTTGATATGATTCATCGCGATACGATACATAGTTTCATGCTAGTTAGAGGATCCATGTGTATAGAGAGACGAATAGCAGAGCAGTATACAACCTCATTCGACGGATTCAATTTATTGAACAAGCTATCTCTCTCGAGATAAGCCAGTAATGCATACATAACGGAGCTGTCCGCAGTACCATCACATCACAGTGAGATCAAGTAAGGTTAATCCCACATAAACACAACAATCGACCGCCCATCCATGTGATAATCGTGGACCTTATAATAATAAGAATAATCACCGCGAAGGAAAAAGGAGACTAACATCAGGAGTATCAAGTTTGAGCGGAATGTGATTGGATAAGAAAGATGAAAAGGAACGATAAAGAAAAGCGTAATGTCTGAGATGAATATTGTTGATATCGAAATATGCAACTAATAGTAATAGTAAAAAAAGGAAAATCATTCACAGAATATGTCTGATCGCGTAAACAAAGTAAATCACAGGACCCTCCCAATAACTGGCTGACGGCCAGATGCAAAGCTGATATGAAAACGGAAGGAAAAGAAATGCATATGGAGGAACCGTCAAGACGACTCAAACACGCTATGCAATGGATGGAGCTTCTGAGCAGACTGTAGGAAAAGGAGAAATGACGTCGAGTCGAAAGAGAACTGTTGCGTTGCTGACAGGCTAAACAGCAATAATGCGATTGTCGGCAGATGATGTAGCTGTATTTATTATATCTGCGACGAGTGACACAAACATAGATTGTAATCAGGTCAGAGGACGGTGAATTGGATTGATGAACGCGAAGATGCAATATTAGTCTGTATTAGCATGAGATAGACTGATTATCATCTCATGGTGACTTCTCTTTCAAGTATCGGTAGAATTAATTATTAGGGACAGGCTCTTTGGCCTCGTCGCCGCCACTGTTGATCGGTGCTGGTAGCTGGGCAGATGGCTCTGCGGTATTCTCCTTGGGTGGAGTATGAGATTGGGCTTTTTCTGGCGTTTCAGAAACCGCTGGCGTGGCCGTCTCCCCGGGCTTCTGCTCAGTGTCGTTGTCCAGAATTGAGGAAATGGTCTGCTTCACAGAACCGTTTGTGGCCGCGGTGGGCTCTGCGTTTGTAGTAGACGGCACCTGTGGAGTGCTGCGCAGCTTGCTTGAGGAATCTTCCCTCTTGATACCGTATGGATGCTTTAAATCGTCATCGTCATCATCGGAATCAGAGTAGACCGCGGGCGACTCCGAATGGCTCTCTTCTGTCGAGGCTCGGTTGATCACTGTCGCCTGAAGAGGCGCACTGGGGTCAAACACGGTACCACACAGCTCGAGAGCACGGGACTGGCTTCCCAGACTCCGGTCCTTATGCTTCTTCGTGAGATGGCACATGAAACCGTGCAGTGTGACAAAGTCCGACTTCCCACAACCCGGCGCGGGGCAGTTCAAGTAGACCAGACGCCCGTCAGAGGGACGCTTCCATAGCGCGCGGCCGGCAGGATCATGACTGACAGGTCGTCCATGACGTTCACCCCATGCCTCTACGTTCTTAATCGTGTACTTCTGCTTCTTCCTGACATGACCACCGTTGGGGTCCGTACTGGGAGGCGGCTGAGTAGGAATGTGCGTCACGGGAGGTGGAAGAGTAGCAGGAACGGGCTCCTGCGGACTCTGCTGCTTGAAAAATGCCAACGTCGTGGCGGCATTGGTCTCAGAGAGTCGACGTGGTGGGGTGGCACGAGGGGGAGGAGAATCGACTCCACCGTTATACGAAAGTCCCATGGATTCCCGCTTCAGACGCTTTCTCCGTCGACGGAGTTCCTACGGTCATTATGTGAGCGAGAGTTCTAGTTGTATGCTTAATGACGGTCCTTACCTCTTCCTCTGCTTCTGCACTTTCCGTGATCATACGGAATTCCTCATCTTCGCGCTTCCGGATGGCAAGCAGATGGCTGCGGGCAGCCATGCGGGCGGCATCTTCGTGCTCCAGCTGGCGCAGACGAGCCTCGATCTGGTCGATCTGGTTAGGGATGGACTGTGGTCCCAATGGCGGTCCGGGCGGCGCGGGGGTGCCTTGAGGTCCTGGGTGTGCTAGAGGAGGTTGTTGTTGCTCTACAGGAGGGGGAGGATAGGGAGTGTGCCGGTAGTGACCCTGGGAGGGATCGTGAGGCCCCGAGTGATGCGGGTTGATAGCAATTGGGTGGAAACGAGGCATGTTCATGGTGATGTGGCCATGGACCAGACTGTTGAGGCCATTTTCAGCAACCGCCGGGCCCACCGACGTGGTAGCTGCGGTCATGACGAGGTTGACTATATTTGGAGGAGATTTAGTATAGAATAACTTCTAGTACATTTCTGGTGACACAAAAACAAGAACGAGCCCGTTGCGGACAGATGGATTACGACCGACACCAACAATGGAACATGAGCATTGTCAGACATGAAACATCTTGGAGTAAAAAGAAAAAAAAAAAAGTAACAGGAAAAAGAACCAGGACACGATAACACACTGAAGACCGTCTGACGGGGGAGCAACACTCAGGCGACAGACTTACTTTGCGCGAAGCTGGCAGGTTGCAGACAATCGGAAGAGTATCAACTTAGACCCTGCCAGAGCAGGTGTGTCTAGGACCGGTTTGGGTAAATGGTCCCCCGTACAGTGCAGTACTCCACCCTGGACGATCCTCGCAGATAGGAAGGATTATAATCTCCGTGACCAGAATGCAAAGTGACAAACAATGTGGACAGAAAAAAAAAGTAAGAAAGTAAGAAAGTAAAAAGTAAAAAGTCAAAAAAGGTTATGCGTGGAAAAGAAAAGAAAGAAAGGAAAGCAATGAATAAGAGAAATGAAAATGAGCGCTCAAGGGAGACGCGTGCGGGTGATCTCTGTCAAGCGGCGTAATCTGACCCAACAGTTCATGGGAGAAATCCGCACTGTTACGGCACTAGTTTCTAGGGCCCAGTGTGGTTTTCTTAGGGAAAAACCAGGAACCGTGTAAAAAAAAAAAAAAAAAAAGAAGAGAAAAGGGAAAGAAAAGGTCTGGTGCTGTCTGGGATGAAACCAACTTTTTTTTTTACTCTCTTATTTTTAGCCTGGGGCGGATCTGCTCTGTCACACCCCCACCGATGATAGTAATAGTAATGGTAATAGTAGTAGCTCAGTAATGGGATCGCTCCGTCTGGCTGACGGTGATTGGCGAGAACGAACAACCAAGAGAGGAAAAGAGAGAAAGAAGAAAAGGGAAAAAGACCAAAAGAGCAGAAAAGGAGGGCTGTGGCACAGAATCGAGTCTTATAGGGGCCTAAATAGACCGGGCATCAACAATGTAGTAGTGCAGAAGCGGGTTGCATCAATAATCAGTACAAATGAAACCAAGATGTGAGAAGAAAGAGTAAATTGAGGTGGGGAACGTCTTCAAATGGAATTTCTTGGAAGAAAACGAGCAAGAGAGGATCGACGAATGGAAGGGGGTTCGGCAAAGTCATGCAACCCTCGACGTTTGTTTAGCTGACGGCGAGTCTAATTTTATTGATTCTGGATGTGAGGGAGCGCCGGCGTCGAAGCTGGGTCTGGCGATGCTCTCGGTTGGACCAAGGGGATTACTCGTAAAGCGAGCGAGACGCCGTAGTGACAGAGATCTGGTTTAGTGTCTTCCTAGGGGGAGGGCCCGCTTAGCCCACTAAGCAACTAATTAATTAATTAATCCATTCATACCCGGTCCAGCAGCCCTTCTGAACCAAGACTGACTCCAAACAGAACATCCATCCAGTTCATATCCAGTCATCCCTTCTCCCTCTGGATCTTCTCTGATTATATTTCTGATTTCGTTCTTGCTTACTCGTTACTTACTACTCCTTTCACCCTTTCAGTCCAACCCAGAGAAAGAAAAGAAAAAAGTAATTCGACGAGTGGAGCTGACACGGGAACGCAACCCCAGATAAAGAAATTACATGTATTCAACAACCCTATCTACCTGCCAGCCAACCAACCCAAGTAACAGGCTGTCAAAGGGGCTTCGGTTCAGAATTCCCCGTCTATCATCCAAGTGCAAAGCATATTGCGACCGGACTGGACGAATCCCAGATGCAGGCCCCCTGGAGAATCCGGTTTCACCTCGTAGAGTATCACACCCTATGGTCGCGGAGCATCGGAGTGGATGCGCATAGTCAAAAGACCATGGCACAATAACAGATCTCTGAAGCGATGGCGCGAGCTGGCCATTCATTTTATTCGTCTCTCCTCCAAGGCATATCAAGAGCCTCTGGGTGGATGGCGGGCTTTTAGTTCTGGATGGCGTCCCAGCGTCCGCACGGTGATTCGTTAGTGTCGGCTGTTAATCACATTTCACAACTAAAGTCAATCACCTGGTAGGGCCAGCTTGGCTAGTTTAACTAATAACTTAGGCCAGCGCCAGCAAATCCAATAGACGGGCAGCTTTATCCTCTTTGAAACCATACTGCATCGCCTCCATGAACTATACCAAACGTCCAGACACTGTCCCTCGATTACTTGATTACTCCCAGATGCAAGGCGTTACACTACTACAACTGGTCCTGGTTAACCCTGGCGCGCCAGGGAGACACACACAATCCAATCATTTCAATCGAGAGGAGAATTTCAGTATTTCTATTATCACATACACCGTAGCCAACCCACTTGACGTGGTTCCTGGCTGTTGTCATTAGTTACAATTGTAGACAGTTCCCGGCACCGTTTCTGGTGCCCAGGTCTGCCCCCATAAAATGAAGAAGCGCTCACCCTGCGACCCCGCGGGCTACCCTACCACCCTGATAGAGAAGACAAAGTTGAGAAGGCTGAAACACCGACACCAAGACAAGAGCGTCCATAGGAGGAATCAGTATGTGTACAGATCGTGCATGCCATAAGACAAGGGAAAACACAAGGGAAAATCTTTAAGAAGACATAAAACGAAAATACAAAAAGAGATCCGAATACACGGCTTTTTTTTTTTTATAGATGGTCCAGATCAGGTCGAGAAGTGATCCGCTTAGGCCTTCTTCTCACCCTCAGCACCCTCGCCGGGCTGGGACTGCTGCTGCTGCTGGCCCTCCTCAGAACGAGCCTTGTGCATCTTGTCGAAGAGGCTCAGACTGGCGTTCTGGAGCTCATCGGTCTTCTGCTTGAGCTCCTCAGCAGTGGCGGTGCCCTCACCAGACTGGCTCTTGGCAACGAACTCACGGAGAGAGGCGATGCGCTCGCGGATCTGGTCAGCCTCAGCCTTGTCCAGACGGTCCTCGAACTCCTTGAGGGCCTTCTCAGTGTCGTTCAGGACGCTGTCAGCGCGGTTGGCAGCCTCAATGGCAGCCTTGCGCTCCTTGTCCTGAGCACCGTACTTCTCAGCATCCTCAACCATGGACTGGATCTCAGAGTCGGAGAGACCGGAGCCGGAGGCAATGGTGATGGACTGGTCCTTGTTGGTGGACTTGTCCTTGGCGTGGACATGGACGATGGAGTCGGCGTCAATGTCGAAGGTGACCTCAATCTGGGGAACACCACGGTGGGCAGGAGGGATACCAACGAGCTGGAAGTTTCCGAGCAGCTTGTTGTCGCGGACAAGCTCACGCTCACCCTGGTAGACCTTGATCTCGACGGCAGTCTGGAAGTCGGCGGCAGTAGAGAAGGTCTGGGACTTCTTGGTGGGGATGGTGGTGTTGCGGTTGATCAGACGAGTGAAGACACCACCCAGGGTCTCGATACCGAGAGACAGGGGAGTAACGTCGAGCAGCAGGACATCAGTAACCTCACCAGCAAGGACGGCACCCTGAATGGCGGCACCAATGGCAACAGCCTCATCAGGGTTGACGGACTTGGCGGGGTCACGGCCGAAGATGCTCTTGACGGACTCGGTGACCTTGGGCATACGGGTCATACCACCAACCAGGATAACATCCTGGATGTCCTTGGCCTGGAGGTTGGCGTCCTTCAGGGCCTTGCGGACAGGCTCAACGGTGCGGCTGATCAGAGGGTCAACCAGAGACTCGAGCTGAGCACGGGTCATCTTAGAGTTGATGTGCTTAGCACCGGAGGCATCGGCAGTGATGAAAGGAAGGTTGATCTCAGTCTGGAGGGAAGAAGAAAGCTCAATCTTGGCCTTCTCAGCGGCCTCACGGATACGCTGGATAGCCATGCGGTCGCCAGACAGATCGATACCAGACTCCTTCTTGAACTGCTGAACGAGGTGACGGACGAGGGTGATGTCGAAGTCTTCACCACCCAGGTGAGTGTCACCGTTGGTGGACTTGACCTCGAAGACACCCTTCTGGATCTCAAGGACGGAGATATCGAAGGTACCACCACCAAGATCGTAGACGGCGATCACACGGTCGTTCTCCTTCTCCAGACCGTAGGCCAGAGCAGCAGCAGTGGGCTCGTTGACGACACGGAGGACGTTCAGACCAGCAATCTGACCGGCATCCTTGGTGGCCTGACGCTGAGAGTCGTTGAAGTAGGCAGGGACAGTGACAACACCGTTCTTGACAGGCTTGCTCAGGTAGTTCTCAGCGGTCTCCTTCATCTTCTGCAGGACGAAACCTCCGATCTGCGAGGGAGAGTACTTCTGGCCACGGGCCTCAACCCAGGCGTCACCGTTGCTGTGCTGGACGATCTTGTAGGGGACCTCATTGAGATCACGCTGGACCTCAGGGTCGGTGAACTTGCGTCCGATCAGACGCTTCGTAGCGAAGAGAGTGTTCTCGGGGTTGACGACAGCCTGGCGCTTGGCAGCAATACCAACGAGTCTCTCACCGTCCTGAGCAAAGGCAACAACCGAGGGCGTTGTTCGGGCACCTATTTTCCATGTCTTAGCACGCGAACATCGGACGTGGCTGGGCGACAGCTGCCGGAGCGCTTGGGCTCTGGCGGTGAAGAAATTGACACGTACCTTCAGCGTTCTCAATGATCTTGGGGCTCTTGCCCTCCATAACAGCGACGGCAGAGTTGGTGGTACCTAGAGAATTGATCGTTAGACCTCGATTTGAGCATCATTAAAGCGACGCGACTTGTACATACCCAGATCAATACCAATGACCTGGCCCTTCACCTTCTCGCCTTCCGTCGAGTTCCATCTCCGGAAAGAGGCACCGGGAACTCTGAGGGTAGAAGGACGAGCGAAAGAAGCAGTGCGCGGGAGCTATAAGCATGAGTGTCAGCTCCAAAGCTCATCCTGAAAAGCTTTTCTCGGGGAAGCTTACCGCGCGGGAGAGGCGGGAAGAGAGCATTGTGTTAAATTAAAAGAACTATTAAAGAAACAAACGAAGCTCCAACCGTGCGCAGTAGAAAGGAGAGAGAGGTGAAGAGGGAAAAAGGAGATGGGTGATGGGGAGTGGATGGGTGGTTGATGGTTGTAAAAGAAGTAGAAAGGGAGAGAGGAAGACGATGACTTCAAATCAAAATTTCGTCCCTTAGCGTTTTAGCGCTTCTTCGGGCCGACGGTCGAAATCGGTGGAAGCTGAGCTTGCGGTCGCTGTGGAACGCCGTAGAAGGCTCTTGCGCGCGGCTCTCGTGTACAGAACGGTATTCCCCGGTATTCGCCTCCCGCTAGTCGGCTCCCTTGCCCGGCGTATCGGCGTATTGTCCTGTCACTTGCCTCCAAGCACGGCGCGTGCCGTCATGGCCTGCTCACTCCTAAGGTGTCCGCAATAGTGCGACAGCAAGCCAGCTTCTGATTCAAAGGGCCATATCATATCTTGCAAGCATTGCTATTAACCATATACCTCCTAATTGTACATTATTGACCTGCCGCAACCTCTGTAAATTAAGCATAGCATTTTCTAATAATGTTGCATCTGCGTTGAAACACGCTTTCAACGATGACATTTGATTCTGCACTGCTGTATGTTCATCTCCCCCGGAGACTTGTCAATCTCTGGATATCTGCGAGACAGCTGACACTTTTGCGCCACGACCTTAGCTATCGCCCAACTGAATCCCTGATCCTCCCTTCTAAGCGACGCTTCTTCCCCTTCAAAATCCCAAACTTGTCAGTGTGCCAAATTCTCTTCCCGTGACCGTCCATAGTGTTGACGCAATATGGTCGAATATGTAGTCACCAGCAACTTCGCCACTATATCAGTACCAGTGATCCTGATCGGATCTACGTTGTCGTCGACAGGGTTGTGTATGCAATTCATATATCGTCGCAGAAACGGGAAGGCTTAGCGGTTATCCCTTTCGAACCCAAGTGTCTTACGGCAGGATGCGGTTGGATTGCCGTCGGGGGTTCCGATAATGGGGAATGCGCTTTCATTAAGCTTGACAGCAGCCGTGGGCGTACGACCGGTGATAGGTCTATCTCTCGAAGGTCTGATGTGGACAGTGCCTTGCCAATCGACCTAGAACAGCGGGCTGCGAGGCTGGGTTCACGAGTCCCATCTCCGTGGTCTAGCAATGAGGAAGGCGAGGCAGGAAGGACACCATCCCGCCTCCAGTTACCGGAGGTGCAGCTGCACAAATTTGGCGGTAGTATAGTCAACTCCGTGAGCATCCATCGGTTGCCTGGTACTGAAGGTCTAGGTGATGAGGACGTTGTCGTTGTTAGGTATGGCCTCTAAGTCCCCGGTGCTTCCCGACTGCGACACTAATTTAGTATAAAGCAATAATGACAGGACCGTCACCATATATTCGTTGACTCGTTCGAAGACACTCGAGATTATCCATCATCCCGCCTGCATGAATTTTGCAATCATCTCCCCAGATTCCAAAGTCCTCGCTGCAGTAGGCGATGAAAACCGGGCATACTTCTACGAGATCACTCGTGACATGGAGAACCCAGTCATCTTCTCCAACAATGTGCTTACGGAATGGAATTGGACCCTGTTGCGCTGCCTGGAGTTGGAAATAAGCACGCGGTTCGACGACGGATGCTGCTTTACTGTTGCATTCTCTCCGTCGAGCCACCTTTGTGCAGTGGGCTCTCAGTCTGGAATCATCAGTGTGTTTGATGTTAGGGCGATCCGTGCGTCGAAGGATGAGAAACAGGATGTCGACCCAACCCTCTGTCTCTTCCGTTCGTCTAGGTCGTATTTCGATGGTGGTGCGGTGCGGTGTATGGCTTTTTCGCCAGCCCCGTGGGATCTCCTTGTCTGGGTTGAAGACCATGGTAGGGCGGGTGTCGCAGATGTGCGACAGGCATTTTCCCGCAGACAGGTCCTAACACTGGACCCAAACGAACCTGGATTGCAGCAAGTTCAGACGGGAAACATCTCTCCTGTTACAGCTTCGGGAGAGCCAAGCTCCGATCCTGACAGGAGTGATGCTCCAAGGCCTGGCGATGAAATGGACAACATGCAACGGGCGATGCTGGAGCTTATAGAAGGGCCAACCGGCGAACGCAACACTGGAGGCTCAGACCGCCAAGCATTGCGTGAAAATCTCATCGAAGACCTGACAGAGAGAGAGCGACAGATAATAGAGTTCCTCAATACAGCACGCTGGTCGACCAGGCTAGAAGAAAGTCTTGGGGAGCGACCCTTAAGGATGACCTTCCATCCTCGGTCGAGATCGAGACCGGGAGGCCACGGTTCCACTGATGTCGCTAACCGTTCCACATCGCCATTGCGGCATAACGACGCGCTTCATGACTTGTTCCGCGAAAGTTATGGAGGACGTGCGGACCGTAGTCTACAACCCAGGCGTCAGAGTTCCGTGGTTTTGTCTCAAGGTAATGCAGCACCCATTACTCATGGCTCTGAGGCCATCACTTCAAGTGCAGAGGTGCAGCCAACAATCACACTGAGCTGGACAGCCTCACCATCTGAAATCCAGGCCTCCCCGGCCGATCCGACTCGTCCCCAACCGACGTCAGTTGCTGCAGGCGGCACTTTGGGGGCTACCAGTGAGACTGATACCGCGGCCAGGTCTGCCGATTCGCAGGAGAGATCAAGCTCTATCCCCCGAAGATCGCAACGATTAGATGCCTCTCTGGAGAACAGATTTGAGCCGTCCAGGATACTTACTGCAGAGCTACGGGCCAATGTGGCTGCTGAACGTCTCCGCAGACAACGACAGTCTCCTGGAGAGTCAAGTTCAAGAGCTGGTCATTGGGACCAGAGATATCGCCAACAGCTTATGGGCTTCGAGAGCTCTAGGTCTCCGAGGTGGATAAGGCATATTCTTAATGATCTTCCCGATCGTAACCTAAGCAATCAAGACCCGGGTGGTACGGCTGGTATGGGGTGGGGAGCAGATGGTCGAACACTGTAGGTGACCCGACGCCATAAGCTACATTCATCGGCTAACACCCTACAGATATGTTGCAACCGTGGAGGGCATTTTTGAATATCAACTCAACATCCATGACCGGAAAACCTTCCCCGTATTTTCCTACCGTTGAGCCCGGGTTCATCTTCCTTCTGATACTCATATTTCTAATTATTTTCTTCGGTGTTAAAAGCGTCTGATGATCATGGGATGGTTCTGCATCTATCTTAGTTTTCACATTATCAGATCGGGCATACTGTACTTGGGATATCTCGGAGCCTTCTTTTTTGTCTGGCGTATCGGCATTGCAATGGTTTATTTGAGCTGATGTCTTGATCGACCTGCTCCATCTTTGAAATACTGCTATACTTCCCATTGATTTCATATCATTACCTAGCACAGCGGCATACGTACTTCGCATGGCATTGATGGTTATTCTAAATCCCTATAGCAGTGATGTTCCACTTATGCTCTCTGCCATGCGCCTACAGCCGCATTTACTTCACCAATATAAAAGTGCAGTCGTTGAATATTTATGTTATGTACCACGATCATATCTACGAATCTCGTTTGGAGTCTAAATGGTGAGTAGGTAGTAGCCGACAATTGATCTAGTCGAGCAGGATCTGCCCCATAAGAACGATCGTAAATCGTGTGCAGGGAGAACCTGAGAGTATTGCTCGTCTATATATGCTAGTTCAGTGCCCGTCGATGCCTTGGCGATGGTTCCACACGACGTCAGTGGGGTTTGCCGTAGGTAGAACATACTGCCACCTCACGCCGCCAATATCTTCCAATTCACGTGTGGCTAGTCACCAATTGCCATTCATCATATCTCTGCATTTCCTCCATCTGGGCAGCGAATCGGTCGCTTTTCTCGCGCAGGCTGACTTAAACTTGCGCATTCTACGCAGGCGTGCTCCAGGATAGCGGTATTGCCTGGATAGGTTGCTGTTGCCGTCTCTGTTTCCCTACCTAGGTACCCTTGGCACTTTGCAGGATCGGATCGTCACGACGTAACTAGCACCTTGAGCACAGGGTGTCAAAGAAAACCATATCTTTCCATTCTTGATTGGGAGGCATTTGTGTGTTAGCCGCCAGGGAGAATAATCCCTGAATGGCTACAGGATCCTAAACAATCTTGAAAATGACAGTGGACGCACTAACTTCCAGCTTGGAGCAGCTTCGGTTGCAGGCTGGGAAGCTTGATTCCACGGCCATTGATAATCTGATTGAAAGGGAGAATGAAGTCGAAGACAGCGTGCGCTCGCGTAAGCGGGCCCGTCAGAGTGCTGATGAATTGAAGGCTGAGTTGGAGAATGAATTCTTGACACCCTCGCCGAGGTTTAGTCCTGAATGGCTGAACCGACTGCAGAAGTAAGTTAAGACTGTTTTGGCATTGAATACTGTTTATTTGGTTTTCTGTCGATGGTTTCTACAGAGGATGAAGGTGTTAAGTGTTTTCTTAAGATTTTGTCGAAACGCTTTATGAAGCTATGCAGTACCTTTGGCTGTTCAAGACACAAATGATTGCTAACAGTCCTGCAGGAGATGGGATGTATCGACAGACTATACGGATCTCTTCGAGATTGCTCCCACGCAGACTCGTACGGTCATCCGCTTCACTCGTGAGGGCCTGGAGGGGCGTGTGACCGGCTATCGAGAAGTAACAGTGCCTGCTGCCAGTGCAACGGCCAAGAACTCGACATCACTGCTTCGTCGTCCCGCTAACCGCTCTGACTTTGTTAGGGGCGCGGCTGGATTCTTTCCATTTGCGCCTGGTGGTCTGGATGGTGTCGAAGCCATTGCTGAAATGGAAGCTGATTCTCAAGCGACGGGAGATTGGCAGCGATCCTCTGGCAAGAAGTCGGGACTGGACCGCATTATCAATTTTGGTACTGAGGGCGGGCTTCTTGAAATTCCGCCGGGATTCTCACGCGGATTGAAATTTGAAAAGGCCAAGTCAAAGGAGGCAGAAGAGGATGATCGAGATGTTGAAAACACCCTTGAACAAGAAGAAAGCGATCTCATTCGTGACAAGGAGGAAAGCCCAGCGGAGGTCGAACGAAAGCCAGAGGCGGAAGAGGAAGAAGGGGAACAGAGCGAGGAAGAAGAAGAGGAGGATATTGATTCTCTTCTACCGGTGGAATTTCCCGCTCTGGAGCCTCGTGGACAACTACTCCCTGGGACAATTAAGAAAGGGGGTAGGGAATGGGCTCACGTCGTTGATGTCAACAAAGATATTCCGAACTTCCACGAGCTCGTTCCGGATATGGCGAGAGAATGGCCATTCGAACTGGATACGTTCCAGAAGGAAGCGGTCTATCATCTTGAAGGTGGTGATTCAGTGTTTGTCGCGGCACACACCTCAGCTGGAAAGACGGTAGTGGCAGAGTATGCTATAGCATTAGCCGCTAAGCATATGACTAAAGCCATCTACACTTCTCCCATCAAGGCACTGAGCAATCAGAAGTTCAGAGACTTCAGGAATACATTTGACGACGTGGGTATCCTTACGGGAGATGTTCAGATATCTCCCGAAGCAAGTTGTCTCATCATGACAACAGAAATTCTCAGAAGTATGTTGTATAGGGGAGCCGATCTCATCAGAGACGTCGAGTTTGTCATCTTTGACGAGGTCCACTACGTCAATGACCTCGAGAGAGGTGTTGTGTGGGAAGAGGTTATTATCATGCTTCCAGAGCACGTCACCTTGATTCTACTTTCAGCTACAGTCCCAAACACATACGAGTTCGCGTCGTGGGTTGGTCGGACAAAGAAGAAGGACATCTACGTTATCTCAACGCCAAAACGTCCGGTTCCTCTCGAGCACTACCTGTGGGCTGGCAAGGGCATGCATAAAATAGTCGACTCCAATAAGCGTTTCCTGGAGCAAGGTTGGAAAGAAGCCGATAATATCTTGTCTGGAAGAGACAAAATCAAGGCACAGAAAGCAGCTGAAGCACAGGCCCAATCTCAGGCGAGCCAAAGAGGAGGTCAACAAGGGAGGGGTCGAGGGCAAGCCCCTCGAGGCAACGCACAGCGCGGCGGTGGCCAGCGTGGTGGCGCCCAGCAAAGAGGAAGAGGACAACCTTCGACACGAGGAAGCGGCAATATTGCACGAACAGGACGCGGAACTGGCCGGACCACTGCTGCGCAGGACCGAAACTTGTGGGTTCACTTGGTGCAACATTTGCGAAAGGAAAACTTACTGCCAGCGTGTATTTTTGTTTTCTCCAAGAAAAGGTGTGAGGAGAACGCGGATTCATTGTCAAATCAGGACTTCTGTACCGCTTCAGAAAAGAGTGCTATACACATGGTCATCGAAAAGTCACTTACGCGTCTGAAAGCGGAAGACAGACAGCTTCCTCAGATCCTCCGGCTCCGAGAACTTCTTAGCAGGGGTGTTGCTGTCCATCATGGAGGCCTTCTGCCGATTATGAAGGAGATTGTTGAGATTCTTTTCGCAAGGACTCTGGTCAAGGTCTTGTTTGCAACGGAAACATTCGCAATGGGTCTGAATCTTCCAACCAGGACCGTTGTTTTCTCTGGCTTCCGTAAGCACGATGGCAAAGCATTCCGAGATTTGCTTCCTGGAGAATATACACAGATGGCCGGCAGAGCCGGAAGACGAGGTCTCGATACTGTCGGATCCGTTATCATAGTCGCCGCAGGTAGAGATGAAGCTCCTCCGGCTGGTACCCTTCGGAAAATGATTCTAGGAGACCCGACCAAGCTTCGATCGCAATTCAGATTGACTTATAACATGATCCTGAACCTTCTTCGTGTGGAAGCTCTCAAGATCGAGGAGATGATCAAACGAAGTTTCAGCGAAAATGCCACACAGGCGCTCTTGCCAGAACACGAGAAGCAAGTTCAGTTGTCTGAGGCAAGTCTGGCTAAGATAAAGCGAGAACCTTGCAGCATCTGCGATATGGATCTCGCAGCATGCCATCAGGCATCCATGGAATATGAGAAATTGACATCGGAACTTCACGTCGGATTGACCGCATCGCCAGTGGGAAGGCGTCTATTCGCGCCAAAACGACTTATAGTGTATCGAAAGGTATGACCAAGTGCAGTATTGCTATTGTTTCATCGCTAATCAATCACAGGAGGGTATTCGCACTGCGGGAATCATTGTCCGGGAAGGAGTGTCAACAGCAGGGCCAGTTCCCAGTATCCAAGTTCTGGAGATCGGCTCTCTAAGCGCGAAGCGTGAACCAAGCGATATTCTTCCCTTCCTACCTACATTCCGACATCTGTTCAGATCCTTACCCACACGTTCAGCGGATATGACCTTGAAGACAGTCAGGATACCTCTTACTGATCTAGAGTGTGTCACCAACACGATGGTAAAGATCGGTGGCCCGATCTGGTATCTGAACATTAAGAAAGGTAAATAGAACCCGATTGCTTTTATCTTATTGATACTAAACTCGTCCTACAGAAGCCGTCAAGTTTGGGGATAAGATTTTGTCCGAGTTATGTTCGACATGGTCGAGCGAGACCTGGGATGAACTGGATTGGAGCCGTGTCAAGGAGCTGCAAGTCAGGGATATACTCGAGAAGCGTCAAGCTCAGGCAGCAATTGCTCAGTCATGTCAGTGTCTGGGCTGTCCCGACTTCTTGAAACACGTAAGTGCTGTTATATTGGTCAATATATGCCTTTGCTGATTCCTAGTAGTTCGAAATGCAACACGACGAATGGCAGGTCAAGGAAAACATCTCGCAGCTTAAGCAATTGATGTCCGACCAGAACCTTCAGCTCCTGCCTGATTACCAGCAGCGTATTCAGGTCCTGAAAGATCTGGGATTCATAGATGAGGAGTGTAGGGTCCAGCTGAAGGGCAAAGTTGCTTGCGAAGTAGGTTTTATGGTGACAGATCCCCCTTCATACAGACTCTAACTGGCCACAGATTCATTCTGCCGATGAGCTCGTCCTGACAGAGCTGATTCTCGAAAACGTGCTTGCGGAGTACGAACCTGAAGAGATCGTAGCCCTGTTATCGGCATTCGTGTTCCAGGAGAAGACGGAGCACGTGCCCACCTTAACACCTCGACTCGAACGCGGCAAAGAGGCTATTATCAGGATATCGGATAAGGTCAACGACTACCAAATCCAGCACCAGGTCATCCTCTCCAGCGAGGATAGCAACGATTTCGCTAGCAAGCCCCGCTTCAGCCTTGTTGAGGTGGTATATGAATGGGCCAAGGGCATGTCGTTCAACCGCATTACGGACCTGACGGACGTGATGGAAGGTACTATCGTCCGGGTGATTACTCGTCTGGATGAGACTTGTCGGGAGGTGAAGAGTGCGGCCAAATTAGTAGGAGATCCGTCTCTCTATGCCAAGATGCAACAGGCGCAAGAGATGATCAAGAGGGACGTCATTTTTGCCGCGTCTCTGTATATGTAGCGATAGCGTCAGACGTTATGTTGGTGATAGTGATGAGAAATACCAGTTTAGAGCAGTCTATTCGTGTCCCTGAAGTTGTGCTTGATCATAAATAGCACGGACCATCATGGGTCTCTGGCCACGAGGGTATGTCAACAATAATAGTGGCTCGATGTAATAGCTTGCAGGACGATATTTTCATATTTTCACCATTAACCATGTCTCCATTTACTTAGGGACTGTTGCCTACTCCGATGACCCGGGATCCAGGAACGTGGGCAGGGACCAGAACCCATACCAGTAGCGGCTGGGTTGGTTGATGGTTAGTTTACTAGTAACCCCTGATGACGAACGCTGGCAATGTAAATATTTGTCTTTGGCAACAGCGTTGCTGATACAGCCAGACGGACAGCACCAGCAGCTCTCATCTTCAGCGATTGATCAGTATTGAGACAGAAGCAGAGAGAAGTATATGGTACAGAGTAATAATTTTTGCATGGCCCGTGAGTCGCCGTTGGTGGCTCTCGGAGTTTAGCGTATAGGGGATGCCTTACGGAGAAGGCGTGGGGCGAAAAGCATAAAAATCCACGAGAAAACAAAATCGTCTGTGCACAGTCTCACAATAATCACGAAAGCCCGCCGCACACCCATCACCACCAGCCCTTCTCTGTGACAGGTTGCCTCCGCCTACGGCTTGGGTTCGTCGGGTATAAAACTGGCACGTTTTATCTGAAGTTCGAATTCCGGCGCTGGGGGCCGTAAGCAGGTGCGAGATGGATGTTGCAGCTCTCCGAGACCGCATACAGGCGACGCTCGATAGCAATGCGGATACTCGACGACAAGCAGAGATAGACTTGAAATATGTGCGTCTGCCCACCCTCAGGCCCTCCGTCTGGTGTGACCTATACTTATCTCTATGCTTGCTCTCTTTTTAGGCAGAGAATCAGCCGGGTTTCGCAAATGCGCTCCTGGATATCCTGCAGGCCGAACAGATTAATGCCGTTCAACTATCAGGTATGACCCCACCATGGCCATGATATTTTCTTTTTTTCTGCAACCCTTCCTGTCTGTGTAGCGTCAAAATGTGAGCGACTGCGCCTAACGATTGAGACGTCGTATAGCTGGTGTTTATCTAAAGAACCGCGTCACTCGAGGTTGGGCGCCCGTGGAGGAAAATCCCCTCCGAAAACCGATCCCTGAAGATGAGCGACCAGCTTTTCGCGAACGCCTCATCTCGGTCCTCGCATCGTCGCCCCCCAACGTTCGCGCTCAACTCGTGCCCATTCTCCAGAAGGTTCTCCAGTATGATTTCCCGGAGAAGTGGCCTGGGTTTTTGGAAATTACCCTCCAACTGCTGGGCACCAATGATGCCAACTCGGTATTCGCGGGGTTGCAGTGTCTCCTGGCCATCTGCCGTGTGTACAGGTTCAAGGCGGGAGATAACAGGGCGGACTTTGATAAGATCGTGGAACACTCGTTCCCGCAGCTGCTCAACATTGGTACGAGGCTGGTTGACGAGGAGAGTTTGGAGGCTGCGGAAATGCTCCGGATAGTGGTGAAGGCATACAAGCATGCTATCTACGTGAGTTTGGACTCTGTGGAAAATCGTGAGAACGCGAGCCGGCTGACAATGTCTGCTTTAGTTTGAGCTCCCACCGCATCTGAAGTCTCATCAGGGCACTGTCGACTGGTGCACCCTGTTCTTGAGAATCATCGCCAAGACGCCTCCAGCGAATGCAATGGGCGAGGACGTCGAGGCAAGAGAGCTCAACCACTGGTGGAAGTGCAAGAAGTGGTCCTACGCCAACCTCAACCGTCTCTTCATCAGGTCCGTAAACCCTGGTTCAGGTACACGGAATATTATGTACAGGATTACTGACGCGTTTTAGATATGGCAATCCCACTACCATCACCAAGACAAGCGCTCCCGATTATACCCAATTTGCCAAGTCATTCATCACTACGTTCGCCCCAGAGATCCTCAAGGGATACCTGCAAGAAATCGACAAGTGGGTGTCAAAGGGCCAGTGGTTGAGCAAGCCTTCTCTCTCCTACACCCTCATCTTCCTCGAGGAGTGCGTTAAGCCGAAGGCGATGTGGGATCATTTGAAGCCGCATATGGAGAACTTGATCGCCCACCTCATCTTCCCGATTATGTGCCAGTCTGACGAGGACATCGAGCTCTTCCAGAGTGACCCCCCAGAGTACCTCCACCGGAAGCTGAACTACTACGAAGAGGTTTCGTCTCCAGATGTTGCAGCCACGAACTTCTTGGTGGCACTCACCAAGAGCCGAAAGAAGCAGACGTTCGCCATTCTCACGTTTATCAATGGAGTCGTCAGCAGATACGAATCTGCCCCTGATGACCAGAAGCAGCCGCGCGAGAAGGAGGGTGCTCTGAGGATGATCGGTTCACTCGCCTCCGTCATCCTTGGTAAGAAGAGTCCCATCGCGGAGCAGGTCGAATATTTCTTTGTCCGACACGTCTTCCCCGAGTTCCGCAGTCCCCATGGATTCCTCCGTGCCCGTGCATGCGACACCCTCGAGAAGTTCGAGCAGTTGGATTTCCAGGACCCGAACAACCTCATGGTCATTTACAGAAATATCTTGGAGTGCATGACCGACCCCGAGCTTCCTGTCAGAGTCGAGGCAGCGCTCGCTCTTCAGCCTCTGATCCGACACGATGTCATTCGAACTTCCATGCAGCAGAACATCCCTCAGATTATGCAGCAATTGCTCAAGCTGGCCAACGAGGTTGACGTTGACGCCCTCGCCAATGTCATGGAGGATTTCGTGGAGGTCTTCTCGACTGAGCTCACACCATTTGCCGTTGCACTCAGCGAACAGTTGCGTGACACATACATGCGCATTGTTGGGGAACTACTGGAGCGTAACGCTACCAAGGGTGATGAAGATGGCTACGGCGAATTCCTGGATGACAAGAGTATCACCGCTCTTGGTGTCCTGCAGACAATTGGTACTCTAATCCTAACTCTGGAGAGCACACCAGACGTGCTCTTGCATCTGGAGACTATTCTCATGCCCGTCATCACCATCACTCTTGAGAATAAGCTTTATGGTAAGTCTATCGTGCGCGCATTACACTGTCAGTCTCTAACGACGTTTCTAGACTTGTACAATGAGATCTTTGAGATTATCGACAGCTGTACATTTGCCGCCAAGTCCATCTCTCCGACGATGTGGCAGGCATTTGAGCTCATCCACAAGACGTTCAAGGGTGGTGCTGAGCTGTACCTAGAAGGTTAGTTGTTCATTATCACGTCTATAGCCCGGGATTATATGCTGATATTTTGTTAGATATGCTACCGGCCCTTGACAACTTCGTCACTTATGGTGCGGAGAGTCTGGTCCAGAACCCGGCGTATCTTGCCGCCATCGTCGGCATGGTGGAAGATATCTTCCACGACGACAAAGTGGGCGGTGTTGACCGGATCTGCGGCTGCAAGCTGGCGGAGACGGTCATGCTCAACCTTCGCGGTTACATTGACCAGTACATCCCGGTGTTCATCGACCTTGCGATGAACGTCATCAACAACGGCGAGGCCCGAACGAAATCTTATAGAATCCACCTGATGGAGATGGTCATCAACGCCATTTACTACAACCCCCTGCTGGCCATCCAAGTTCTGGAGTCCAAGGGCTGGACGAACAAGTTCTTCAGCGCCTGGTTCTCGAACATCGACAACTTCCGCAGAGTTCACGATAAGAAGCTGTCGATTGCGGCTATCAGCGCCCTGTTGACTATCAAAGCCAGCGATGTCCCTCCCAGCGTCCAGCAGGGTTGGCCTAGACTGTTGCAGGGTGTGACAAGGCTCTTCCAGACCCTGCCCGCCGCCATCAAACGTAAGTCCGCTTTGATAAGCTCACGTGATATTTCGTACTAATTTCATCCTGCAGACCGCGAGGAGGCCACCCAGGAGTCTGATTTCACCCTTGATGACGAAGCTGAGGAGTTCGATGAGGATAACGACTGGGGTGAGGTCGAGTGGACCGAAGGGGACGAAGCTGAGGGAGGTCTCGACGGAGACGTCGCTGACGAGAGTGCCGCGTACCTCGAGTTCCTCAACCAAGAGGTATGTTTTTCTTGCCGTTCTTCCGCACCATGTCCTTATACTAATGGACTCGATCAGGCTCAGAAGTTTGGCTCTTTCGCCGATGATGACGATGACGACGAGCTAGACGAGGAGAGCCTCTTGGAGACACCTCTCGACAAGGTTGAGCCGTATGGTCTGTTCAAACATGTCCTGATTAGTAAGTTTCTCCCCTTCTACGAAGTGCGACGTGGTACTGACACCCCCGGCAGACCTCCAGCAGGAACAACCGCAACTATATGAGACACTTACGAAGATCCTGAACCCGGAGGAGCAGCAGATCATGCAGGGAGTCATCCAGGAGGCGGATGCGAAGGCTCTGGCCGCTGCCAACGCGGAAGCTGCCGGTGGTCTGCCGGCCAACGGGGTCAGCCAATAAGGCAAAAGCTTTTCTTTCTTGTCAGAAATATACATCAGAGGAGGGAGGTTGTCGCATGAAACTTATATGGCAGCAAGGAATGCTGTCTCACGGCTAAAATGACGGGATGTCGGGTTTGTCTTATTTTTTGGTAGTATTTTTCTTTTCCTTTTCTCTCCGTTCGAGTTTCCTCTTTTCTGTCGGGGCCGAATACCCACCGCCATGCAGCTACGGAGGCTCGCACGCTCGGTCATTTTTCGTCTAGATTGGACGGCGAGTGCCTCGCGTGCTGTTGTGTTTCCAATTTTCTCAAAAGCCATTTGCACCGAAGCACTTTGGACTGCACAGATTCCCCTTGCGTATTCCTTGTCCTACTTCGGTATTCGTCATGGAGATATGAGATTCCATTCAAGGAAGCTGCTTCGTAACCACTAGTCCGTAACTATCGACAACAGGTCCAGTAATAATCCGTAGAACGACAATTGTCGCTGTCTAAAGCCATAAAAAGAGCTATGCTGTCGTCCTAGGCGTCTCTTTACTCGATACATATTCCGGGTTACTATATGTATCGGTTAGTACTACCTGGCATTCACTTTACCACAAAGTACCCCGTTCTCCGATATCTCAAGAGATAAGCGAAGAATCTAATACCAGTCTTCTTGTGACTAGTATATTTTGATATTTTATTTTGTCCTTCTGCTGCTATGTAAGCTGTGGATAATGTTGGTAAGCACGCGACCGGATGCAAACGAGACAAACATACCCCGCGCAGCCACAGCGGGAGCTCTGTTGACATAATGATCCGCTCGCTGCGATGGCGTCATTGATCCAGCTGTGGCCAACTCCAGCTCTTACAATGGAACAGTACGTGCAATTGAAGACGGAGACTAAGAAAATATTATATTAAATCAATTTATCAACGTAAACAGTATAACTGGCATGATTGCTCATTGTTACTGTAATTCGGAGCAGAGTCCACCGAGGGGCCACGGCATTCCTGGTGCTTACCGTAGTGAACCAGGTACTGGGAGGATGTTCTCATCCGCAGTCCACTCTATCCCAAACAAACGTCATGATGATGAATGAGCTCAACTCCCAACCAAGCTCATCCTCTGCTTTCACCGGTGAAACAAAAAAAGCAGTGAACTGATTCGATTCGAGAGTGGGTAAAAAGAAGCAGCAGAAGACAAAAAAAGAGAGGCCCTCGCAAGCTCTCCACCTGTGGAGAGGGGAATACCATAGGTTAGGTAGGACCATGTTACAGCAAGTGGGAACTGGGACGAGGTCTAGAATTAAGTAATGGGAGGATCCACGGGGAGGGAACCGGAAGGGGTATTAAAGAGCTGGGGTTTCTCGTCTCTGGACGATTATTGTAGAGTGCAACCAATTACTATACTACTTACCATCACTACTATCACTCTCCAAAGAATTAATTCTCTTCTGAGAGAAGAACGTACCACAAAGGTGTGTATATTATTTTCTCTCTTGCTCCTTATTCTATTCTCCTTCCACCTAGCATACGGCATCATTGTCTACGTCACGATTCTTCTCATTCCATCTCTCACTTAACTACATACACACCACCTACCTACATCTATACCCTCACACTCAACCCTCACTCATACAAAACTAACCCACCAAACCAGACCACTACACCACAATCACAAGTAAACACGCTCAACCTCCTCCTCCACACAATGTCCGCCCAGCGAACCGGCCGTCAGTCCCCCGACCCCGAGCGCCAGTCCGGCGCGCAGCAGCAAGACGTGCCCGCCTCAGGCCACACCCGCCCCGAGCAGGCGCCGTCGCCCGAACACGCTCAGAAGTCCTCGAACGAGACCAAGGAGCACGTCCTGCAGAGCAACCCCGTGCATCCGCTCGAGAAGATCGAGGCGGAGAAGTTTTCGAAGACGCATTGATAGGTTCGCCACGCTAGCTACTCATGTTTCTAACTTTTAAACGAGGATTGGATAGTTTTGGTCTGGTCCATATCATAATGTTGGGATTTCGGTTTCTGATGTGATGAGACGATTGTTATGAATGGGTGCTACTGTTACTGTACTGCACTTAAATATCTATTCAAAAGATAATTGATTCTATTGTTGGTTACTCTGTGTCCTGCTACGTAGTTTGATTCATTAGGCTGGATCGTAGGCAAGATGTTTATAGTTCCGCTGAGGTCGACGAGAGCGACCCTGATAATGTCCTACTTGTAGTTGAACTGCCCGTTGAGAAGATGGTGATTGATATCTTGAATTGCGATGCTACTAAAATACTCTGAACATGGCTTATTTTCAAAATCAAGTTTCCATCATTCATTAAATACTACAGGAAAGGAATATCGCATAATCAAGCGTCACACAGGGTCATCACGTCATGACAGCAATTTCATCCATAGCAAGCTCGGGCCCAAAGACAGCGCAACGAAAGAAGGAAAGAGAAATGAAATGCGGTTCTCATTAATCGGAGAGGCTCTTAAGCCTTAGGAGCTTCGGCAGCAGAGGTGCCCGTAGAACCAGAAGCGGCACCAGCAGCAGCGTCGCTAGAGGTGGCCTCAGCAGGTTTCTCATCCGTATCCGAGGTCTTTCCACTCTTCAGATCGGCCAGGCGTCTGGCTTCGGTGTGAATGTCGCGCACCTGCTTGTCGGTCTGGGCGTAGAAGTCGCGAAGCTTGCGGCCGGTCGGCGTACCGAGAGCCTTCTCGAAGTAGGAGTTGAGACCCTTCCAGCCGGTGGTAGCCTTGTCGGTGATCTTGTAGCTCTCATCGAGTCCCCTGGCGCGCTCCGTAGCCTGGTACTTCTTGTCGAAGTTGGACAGAACAGAGGTGAACCGGTTGGAGAAACCGTGCTTCTGGTCCAGAGCGATGGCCTTCTGGATCGCCTGGTCGCTGACTACATAGCCGTGTGCAAGGTATTCGGCGATGATCCGCGAGCGTGGCTTGTCCTCCTGCTCCAGTTCGTGGTGGTTCTCGTCCTTGGCCTCACCAGCGCTGGCGGACTGGGAGCCAGCGATGTCGTCGAGGCTGTGAGCCGCCGTGACGTGGACGGTGGATGGACCCAGCTGGGTGTTGTCTAGGAGAAGGGCAGTCTTGGCAGCACTGTTTCATAGAGAGTCAGTATCTGTATAATTTATCGTTGCTTCGTCTCTGGCGTGATTGCGGGGTAACTCACGTCTCCTTCTCAAAGTGAACGGTCGCGGACTTGGGGGCATTTGGCTCGCCAGACTCAGGTGTGACAGAGATAGAAGTGATCTTTCCACTGTAGAATTTGCCATCAGAATAATGCAATTGTATATGCGTGGGATCAGATACTCACCAGAAGCTGAAGAAGTCGCGAACTTCCTTGTCGCTAGTAGTGGGGGCGATGCCCGAGACGTGAACAGTGGTGGCTTCCGACATGGCGATAGAGGTAAAAGGAGTCGACTAAAATGATTTCAAGGGGTATGAATAGGATGACTGGATAGATGCAGGATGCTTGCTTGTTGATCGATGTCCAGCAGAGATCGTGAATTTATACTTGCTGCGCAGAAACATGGCGAGGGGCTATGATCTGGTGGCCGGTTTCAGGACGGCTGCTGCGCCACGCGTGACGTATGGAAATGCACTAGCCACAGCCCGTCCACCGCCTCGCGCCCATTCAGGCAACTGCATTCCAGCATGTGAGGGCCCGGGCAATTCTCGGATTCGACGCATTATTGTACTATTATCAGCTTGCTAGGAGAGACAATACGCGATTCATTCTATCATTGCTAGTTGTTACTCGTTCCCATAACAAGACTGCCCCGAAGATTCAATAGGCAAGACCATGACAACATCAAGTGCGCCCGAAATCACTCACGCCAAAGAAAGTGGCAGAAGACCGGAGAAAAGGGCTGGATCGTAGAACCATTTCGCCTGCGAACGATGTTCTTAGTATCCCGCGCCGATCATAAATTCGCTTCCAATCCCCAATAGGCATAGAACTGCAAAAATAAAACCAACATGACTCCGTAGCAAACGCTCTAGTGGGCGTCGTCGAGAGCTGCATCGCGCATCCGGTCAGCTAAACCGGAAGCTGCAGTAGAGCTCTCGGCCTGTCCGTTCACCGGCTGAGACTCTCGTTCGCGATAGGACTTTAGGTTGCTCTCGAGCTCGCGCACCCGACGGCGTAGCATTTCGTTTTCTCTTTTGATCGATTCGAGTTCCGCGCGATGATATGCGGCCTCCTCGAATCGAGGCCCGCCTGTCGTGGACGACACGGATGTCGTGCGCGGGTGCTCCCCAGCACCAGGCAGAGACTGCGAGAGAGATGAACGGTGCGAGTGTCCGGGGAAATGCGGGAAGTGCTCTCCGTGCTGCTGTTGCAACGAGGACGACAACGACGGAGAGGACCGTCCGGACTGGCGCTGGGAGGTGATCGATGGCTCTCGACTACGAGTCACCCGAGTGAAATCCCCCGATGGGCGCGTAGAGGGCAATGGCGCATCTCGAGACGGTGCAATACCGGTCACGCTCCCGGTCCGCGCACTCTGAGCTAGAGGCAGATGTGCGCTCAGGTTGGAAGAGGACCGATGTCGACGCGAAGCCGTGGGATGAATCGCACCGGATATGTAATGCGACCCATGCACGGCGTCCATAGAGTCATTGAGGTTCGTCGATGTCGACGACGCCGTGGAAGCGACGGAAGCGGTCTGCTGGCGCAGCTGAGAAAGCTCCCTCGACAGACGATTGACCTGGGGAATCCATCGCTGTCAGTGTATATTCCCATCTACTCTTGATATCTTGAACGCAAACTCACGATTCCTTCCTGTTCTTTCTCGAGCTCGAGGTGTAGCTCTGCCGCCGTCAGCGGACGGGGGTGACGAAGGGGGCCTGGTGCCATTGGTATTAGCTGGGATTTTACAAGAAGTGATCCAGAAGATGCCGCAGAGGAAGTATGTACCTGATGCAATGGCAATACCGTTTGCTGGATCGCCATGCCCCTGCAGCGAGGCAGCTGCATTAGGCGGACTGAATGGCACTGGAGGAGGCCCCATGACTTGAGATACTCGTCGAGAGGATGTTGGAGGAGAGGAGCTCGTTGCTGCGGTGGATGCAGAGGTAGCTGCTGGCGGACGTGGAGATGGAGGCACAGAGTTCAAATCGGGCGCCATGGTTTCACAAACGGCGGGTCTGGTAGGCAGCTCACGCAGGGACCGATCGTCCCGTGGAAGAGCGGGATATGAAGCTGATCTTATAACGGTCGTGCACAATGACAGCACGACAGGAGGCCGATTGGAAGTTGACCCTGTGGTCGAGATTCCACCAGTTTCAGATGTACGCAAGTATGGTGGTGGAGAGCTATGAGCTGTCCAGGTATCCGCAGGTCATGCAATTTCCTGGACAACGACAACGCGACGTGTTGGATTTTAGGAAGCTATTATCTCAAGAAGACTGTATGACCAGATGCATCTTGAACCGACAGAGCAGCTATTCTTACTCTTTACGAGGAGGGGGAATGCACATGAGATGTGGTTGTTCGGGCGCAGCTTGCAAGGGTCTCCAGACGCTAAAACAGCCCAAGTGCGGCCCTTCAGCTTCTTGATTGGCGTCGTTGTCTGCGCTCCAATCACTCGGGATCCCCTGCGTGCCCCTGGCCATCGTTCAATATTAATTATCCACCGTATACGCATTGCATTGCGAATACCTACTTGTTCTACAAGGCGTCACTCGATAGCAGCTAATATGTTGACACTCAGTGTCTCAGCACCCTTGATTCATTCACCATCACTGCCCATGGCGTTGCTGGATGTCTAAGAGTGTAGTCATCCATTTCTTATCAGTAGCCAAGAAGCTCAGCAGATCGTGGATCTCGTTTATCTGTCAAAACATAGGATGACGACATGCACTGGAATGCCCCAATGATTATCCTTTCATAATGCCTCATATGATACTCGAGAACTGAACGGATCTCAGGGTATCAGATAGCTCACGTGACGAGTCCTGACAATAGGAGGAGATTTCTGTAATACTGCGTAGCACAACGAAGAAATACCGCCAATCAATTATCCAATGCTATGTGGTTTGGAGGTATTTTCGATAGTCAATGGTGTACTGAGGAACCCCTGACATCGCGCATCGCTTCCCCGGCAGACATTCCACCTCTCATTGTTTAGCAGTGCTTTCGACGTCACCACAAGCGGTTGCTTTCATTTAAGGCGACACTAAAACTATAATTCGAACAATCAATGCTTTTTAGGGTAGGAATATTCAATACCCCACGGTCCTAGGACGCTACGTCGAACCCTATTGTTTGATGCCATTGCTTTCCCGTCTGGAGCCGTGCTCAGTGGATCTGCAACCAGAATACATCGGTGCGCTCAGGATAAGCCGGTCAGTTTTAAGCTGGTTGAAAGTGAATAATAAGGCTAACCAACTATTACTCTGTGCTAGCCATTGACCCCAAATTACTCCGTACTTCTTGTGACTCCAACAAGACCTTCCGGAACCCCGGACGATCGTAACACCGGCAGATGATCGACCTTCCTTATTCGGATTGGGAACGCGATGTTACCTGAGATGATAAATAGCACCATCGCGCCTTGTAATAATGCCACGCGATGGCCACGCTCCGATCTGAGATGGCTAAGCAATAATCGCGCAGGACGCTAACGGGCCGCATTTCACATTTAAGAAGAGAGATCTCCTGCCAGTTACGTAGTGGCGTTTGCGTCTCCTCCCCAGGCGTAATCCGACAGGACAAGATGGAGTTCAAACTGGTCGCGTTCCTGCTTCTCCTGCTGCAGCTCGCGGCGGCTCGAACCTTGCGATCGACCAAGGCGATCCGTAATAAGGTCAATCCCCGCAAACTCAGCTGCGATAAGACAATTAGTTGACCATCTCATCAGGCACAGCTCCAACCGGCCGTATTCCAGCAAGCAGATGTAGATCCCTCGGAACTGTACCCTGCCTACAATCTATCGGTGCCCATTGATCACTTCCACAACGAATCGAAATACGAACCGCATAGTGCTGGAACGTTCAACCTCCGTTACTGGTTTGATGCTAGCCACTACAAGGCAGGGGGTCCGGTTATCATCATTGCGGCGGGGGAGACTGATGGAAGCGGTAAACACATGACTCTCGTCTTATTATGTCCGAGGTCACTGCTGACCGTGAGCTACAGATCGCCTACCCTATCTCCAGAAAGGAATCCTCGCTCAACTTGCGCAAGCGACAAATGGTATCGGCGTCGTGCTCGAGCACCGGTACTATGGACAGAGCTTTCCTACGCCTGATCTCTCGACTGAAAATCTGCGATTCTTGACCACGGAGCAGGCATTGGCGGACACTGCCTTCTTCGCCCAGAACGTCGTCTTTGAGGGACTTGAGAATCATAATCTCACTGCGCCAAATGTCCCGCACATCATCTATGGTGGCTCATACGCAGGCGCCTTCGCTGCTCTCTCGAGGGTCATTTATCCGAATATCTTCTTTGGAGCCATCTCGTCTTCCGGTGTCACAAAGGCCATTTATGATTATTGGGAGTACTTTGAACCGATTCGGCAGTTTGGCCCTCAGGATTGTATTGCCACCACGCAAAAGTTCGTCCATATCCTGGACAACTTCATCAGCCGGAACGACTCAAGCCACGTACAGAAATACAAGGATCTGTTCGGACTGGGAAACCTCACTTACGCCAATGACTTTGCGAACTCTCTCTCCTCCCCGCTTGGGACGTGGCAGAATCGAAACTGGGACCCGGCTCTGGATGATCCTACCTTTTTTAACTACTGCGGGAACATCACTTCGAGCTCGTTGATTTATCCCAAGACGGAAAATGAGAAGTCTTCCGCCCTCGAATTGATCTCGGCTGGCGGATACAAGAATGAATCTTCGACTCTCGCCAATCGTCTGCTCAACTTTGCTGGATATCTCAATTTGACCGAAGTGGGACCTTGTCTAAGCGGAGGTTCCAGTGCCGACGCTTGCTTCTCTGAGCATATAGTGGACAGCTACACGAAGGATGACCTCAACCAGACATGGAGAAGCTGGGACTATCAGTGGTGTACACAGTAAGTCTCCTGATAGCGATATCATCCCATTTGCGCATCACTAACTCTTGTAGATGGGGTTTCGTCACCACTGGCAGTGGAGTCCCTCGCAACCAACTTCCCTTGATTTCACGCTCGATTGACATCCCGTATTCCACACTAGTATGTCGGTACGCCTTCAACGTCACTGCTCCGCCCGATACCGAATCTATCAACAAGTACGGAGGATGGGACATCAGCTATCCCCGTCTGGCTATCATCGACGGCCAAGCAGATCCGTGGAGACCTGCCACGCCCCATGCAGATCAGGCGCCCAAGAGACCTAACACCGTAGAGAAACCGTACATTCTCATCGAGGGTGCTGTCCACCACTGTGAGTATCAAATGAACGTACATTGATCTAGAGATAGTATCTAACATTATTGAAGGGGATGAAAATGGGCTTTTCCCGAACGAGACCACCCCTACGCTCCCACCGAAGCCTATAGCAGACACCCAAAAGGCCGAACACAAGTTTGTGAAGGAGTGGCTTAAAGGTATATCCCACCAAAATCGCATGTGTTCTCGAACGTTGTAACTGACAAGACTCATTGCAGAATGGGAGTAAGTATTTCTCCCCCTTACAGGTCTTCTGTCCATTCTAGACCGGATACGAGATGTATATAGCTTCTGTACAAACCCTGCATATGCTATTGCAACTGAAAATAATAATCGTTTCCTATGCCGAGGACCATGCTTACAACCAGTGGTCTGCAGTGCATCATCTCGGAACGTGAAAGTGGCATCTCAAATCATTGTTTCATAAGTTTGTCGAAGAAACGGCAAGCCTGATATATGAAACAGTCAACAGTGCGCTCGGAATGTGCTATGCTGCAGAGAAAAAGGGCATAGAATGTTGTGTATGCAATAGATCAGTAGTAATGCAAATGTATAGAATGAGCACCAGGCGTACCCAGAGTTTGTGTATCACGTATATCTGTTGCCGGTTATCCTTTAATTATCCTTGAGGCACGGTTGGAGAGACGAAGAAGCTTGAATTCCGTGTCTAGAGCAGCTTTCGCTCTCACGTGGTGCAGAGCCTTGATATGGAAAGAGCGTTTTCACGGGACTAAAGTGGATTGAGATGGTGGCTCAAGGAAAACTTCACTTCTTCGAGACTTATTCGTATGATAGAAACACCACAGTTTACAACGCATTCTTTCGGTTTACTCGATCAACAATAAAATGACTATATCCACCCACTCGGGTATATGCCAGCGTTGGCCTCAAACCTGAGACTAACTCATAAAACCAACAGGCGCCAAATCACCATATAATACAGAGATACATTGTGCAAACTAGCCTATAAACTCGGCCTCCCAAGTGCAAATGATCGCGCCATATCCCTATCCGAGTACATTGGAGGCCTATGCTGATTTACCGCCAACGGCACCATCTCACGCATCCAGACGAACAACTCTTCCAGCCACCCTTTCTCAGGTCTATCGACGGGAAACCAAAGATATGCTTGCCGCAGAGCAAACATTAATGCAGTTGCCCCTCTCCCCCCAGAAGCGAAGAAGATGTGGTATTCGGCGCTCCGACAGATTCGACGGCAGATATCTTCTGTTTCCTCGTCTGATATGAGAAGATACTCGTGGCCTATCCTCGAAAGCAATACCATGGAGCCATAATAGAGGACCATGCAGTGTGCCAAGATGAAGTGTGGATAGTATATACTGGTTGCTGAGTGCCCTTGATGACTTTCTCTGGGATCAGGGCATGGAGGAAGCTGAAAACCCTGGGTGTCCCACTCCTGGCGCTGATCTTGCGGGAGAATAGGCACTTCATAAGGCTGGCCTTGGGCGTAATTATCGGCCCATTCAGCCTTCCACTCTCGGAGACGGCCGACTATATCCCTTGCTTGGGAAACGAGCTGCTGCTGCGATTCATCCATTTCAGACAGCGCTGTGTATTCCCAGAGACCCCGCAACTCAATCTGGGAATGCAAAGAAAGGACACTTGCGATATCGGCAACATGATCCAACAGTTGATGGAGAATAGTTTTTGTCTGTGCGTTCGTTGACCATGGCAGCGTCTTCCATTTATGATCTGAAAGGAAGGTAGGCTGCACTTTTGTCATTGAAGCAATTATCTGAGCAAAAAGGTCACCTGTCAGTTCACTGCTCTCACCTTTGAAGACTTGTCAGAGATTGGGTCTGTCTTACCCCATGTTCCCGAAAACAGAGAAAAAGTTCATGTTCGATTCCCGAGGCGAATCCGTTTGCGCCTTTGAGTTGAAAGAGTTTCTCAGCACCATAGAGGTGATACAGCCACCCAGAAGGCGTACTATAATTGATCATCTGGTTGAGCAGATATTCGTCAGCACACCGTGTTCTACGTGGACAGAAGCAACTGGGAGGTCCATATGAAGTACCTCGAACAGCCATAATAATAGTGTTGTGCACAGGCTATCCGTTGATACTGTCCAGGTAGAGATCGACTGACGGAAAGTTGCCAGAGTAGCTGCGTACATGGAGTGTCCCGTGGCTGTTATCCTTGCATCACCGTACAGCTTCCCGAATGATGCTGTGGCAATAGCATTCAGAGCTTGTCTCGATTGTGGAAGAGACGATGTATTCCGTGCAACGCTATATAACCATCGCGTATCATGGTTTCCCGGATCATAATTGCACCGCCAGTTGTCGTCCGGTGCAAAGTGGGAAAGAAACGTGTCGAGGAAGACGTCCTGGAAGACGTCGAACGTGTGAGATGAATCCGGCAACGTTATATCGTTGGACATATTATTTGGATTTCCCGGTGAATCCGTTTCTGAATCTGAGTGATCGCTATGATTACTGGGGATATGGCAATCATCAACGGACTCATCGTCTCTCCAGTTTTCCTTGCTGTCCTGATTGTGTCCCAGATACTGCCTGCCGTCACTCTGTGAGACGGACAAATCATTCTTCCCACGAAGATGGGAAATAATCTTTCCAACCTCATCGGCAGATCCGAAGGCAATCTCATTGAGTGTCCTTAAAGCAGGGCTTTCTTCGTCAGTCGTCGACGACTCATATGATGCTTGGTCATCCGGATCAAGCTTCTCTAAAGCTTCAAGCTTGTTTTTCAATGTCGCTATGACTTCGGCTTGTCTCATATACTTGCGACTCTCAACGCTGGCAACATATGTACACTCAAAGCCATCGCCACGGCGGCAGCAGGCGGAGCACGGCTGAACCCTGTCGCACTAGGGAATCGAACTGTGAGTTTGGTTAAGCACACTCGTCAAGACTATATTGACTCACCTTTACTTTCCGTTTCCGGCAGTTTATACAAGAATACTGTGTTCGATTTTTAACCACTCGAAGCCGTCCGCGAGATTTAGTGATATAACGTTTCATATTGTTTTCCGTAGGGGAGTTCTGCCCGAAAATCAAAGGGCTGCTATATGTTGAAATTTGACCCATTGTTGACTTTTTCCTCAGCAGAAGTGCATCGACCTCACGACCAATACCCAGGAGCGTCGCGCCTCGTTTTCATTAAGCTCCTCGGCCTTCCCCCATCCGATTTTCCGGTTCAGCAGGGCAAAACAGAGTACACTTATTCCTCAAGACGTACCCTGGGGCCGGGTCTGGTCTGGAGGCGATGATCCGCGCCCATGGTAGATACCCTAGGACAAGGGGCCACTGATACAAGACTCGATCTTCAAAATTACAGGCGCCATAGATGGAACCTCTGAATGGGCAAATAAGAAGAAGTGGGCGATGCTAGACGACACCGAGTAAACGTGCTGGTTTGTATCTCGTCTCTACCCCTGATAACCGTTATAGTGATTGTGCATTAGCTATTCCTTCTGGTCCACAAGCAAGTCGGACGATGCTGTTGGTCTGACCCAAAGATGACGCCCAGGGACCGACGGCGCAAACAAGCTTTCGACATCATTTGCATAGAAGCACTGATTGTCCCGACGTGACGGCTGAGCCTTGTGTGGCACGGAGCACCTGGAGATAACTACTCCGTAGCTGGGGCTAGGTACCAGATTCCCAAAATTGGGCCCATGCTACGGGGAGGAGTCTAGGCCCATCGCACCAACAAATGGCCAGCGCTTCGGGATTTGATATTTTCTGTCTACTCCGTACGTGTGACTGCCGACCAGAGGAACGTTCAATTTGATTATAGTGAAGTTGTTGTCCCATTATTTCGTCTTTTGTTTCAGTCGTGCTGAGTGTTGGTCGGCCGTAAGAGAACATGACGCCGAGAGAAAGGTTACATGCCACCAATAGATTATTCCCTCAATCAGATTGTCAGATCAATCTGTATACTGGGGCAGAACTTCGGAACACCCCAATACTTATTGCCAAACCCATGTGGTCATAGTGAAGAGAACGGGCGAGGGGAATCCTTCAGGCATACCTAATGCGGAAGTACATGGGCTGATTCAACGCTGATCCATCCATTCACCGTGATATATCTGGCAATTACTCAGCTTGTTGGAGTGCTGACCAGCCTAGTAAGAAACAAACTACTCCGTACACTCGATAGTTATACCGGTTTACCATCAGTGATTTAGACCCCAATGCCGCAGATCCACACGCTCGTTTAGCGGGCCCAGTCACCGGGTCCCCCATCCAACTAACACAGGCCAAAATACTACTTATTCTAGATCAGTTCGCAAGATCATACTGAAGTTGGTGAATCAACCAGAAAGGGTGGCCACACAGAAGGTGAGGATCTACACACGGGGTCAATGTGCAGGAGGTTCGTTGGCGAAATTTCTTGTCTGTGTGGCCCGATCTCAGTACATAATACTACATATCCTTCAGAGCTGACATACCTTACAGTAGTGAGGCTTGGAAAGCGACAATCAGCGGTACTTACCGCCGTCCATATTCCAACTATACGGATGTATGGATTAATTTAGGCCACTTTACGTCTGGGTCTCGGGATTTAATGAGGACCGACTTCAGAGCCGAGAGGTGGAGAGCGGGGGTTAGCATTGTCAAGATAAAGTCTAGCGCCTGTGACTCTCTCTTCTGGTTCCTGAGCAATGACCAGGGTCTTTTCTAAAAAGGGAAGCTGTTGGATAAAGCCGAATACGCGGGAGTGTTACGGTCCGTTTTCCTGCTGCTTGATGTGTACCTTAAAAATTAGCAGAGAAGCTGACAGAACCGGCCAGCAGAGGAGAACCGCGTAAGCATCTTCTTCTTGGCTGTTGCACGAAAAGCGTTGCAAAGATAGCATTACTTGGTATTAGTCGCCGCCAAGGAGATGGTGTCAACGGAGCGCAATGCGCGGAAGTTGGTCCGGTCCCCGGCGTCGGGCCCGTCACGAGGATGGGCAAGCATCTCAGCACTAGATCGACCTTCGCGCATTGTCTCACAGGAATACCGGTGGTACTGCTTCGGGATTGCCTTTCAACATGGCTTTGCGCTTTGCGCGGATTCGCACAAGGACCGAGGCAGATTGCTTTGTTCGCCAGTCTGCTTTTCGGAACGTCCAGGCCGGGTTTCCAACTTCGAGCCGGTGTTCATAGTCAAACTGCATTTCGCTGACCAGTTATTTGCAGAATTGCCTTATTGACTGGGAGGCAGCAAGCGCTCACTGCACGACAAGGTGATGTCTCTAGCTCTGAAGTCGGCACCTTCAACTTCCGAATCACAGGACAGGGTGATATGGACAAATTAGAGGTCCGCCCGAGTAGTGTCGATAAGAAACTGATAGAAACTGATAACTGGCAGGCACCATGTGGAATCGCTAAACATCACTCGGCATCTCTGGGGAGGATGTTTCAGACACGTGCAGATATACCCTACCCTCCAACCAGACAAATCCCGAGGTAGTGGCGATAGATCTCATCTTGATGTGGCCATTGTGTATCGAGACGTCTTGTTCTCGAGGCCATCCATGCATATCAGGTATAGTGCGCGTGATATAGTCTGCAAACAACCGCAATGCCACCCATATGAAGCTTGGCAAACTTCATGATGCTGCAATATCACGACGGCGATACTTCTACTTCTTGCTTTTGGTCTGGTTAGTTACCGAGATAGGATAAGCTGTTATTGCTTTTTTCAGAGCTTGCTCTGTCACATGAAGAACGTGTGGCTGAAGAGAGCATCGTCATACGTACAACCTGCAACATATCCGATCTGGAGAAGGAGAGGCCTGAGCTGTGTATTAGAAATACAGTGTGATGTGATTACTACATAACTTATGCATTAGAGTATATCGCCCATAAGGGTATTTCTCCTTTCTGCGAAATGCATTTATTCAAATGAACCTGGAAGACCTTGATTCAACCCTAAGCAAGAAAACAATGAGTTAAGAGATCGATTTGTTGTTCCTATTTTTCATTTCAATCTGAGAATATGCAAGTACCAGGCATAGAACTTGGCTCTATACACGGGATGAAATGCGTAAACTAGTGAAAGTCAGGATGAGCGTTCTGTGTACATACTGAGTTCGTGCCATTTACGGATCCCAGCGCTGTTATGGTTCTCGGGTATGTGTGAGGATGAATGAATTTGGTCACCGCGTCTGCATTTGTTTCGGCAGACATCCCCAACAAATATTGCTTGCCAAAAGAAGTCGGACTTCGGTGTTATTATCAAACAACCGGCAACTCGATAGATAGAGCCGTTAGCCCCGATTGGTGACATCTTCAACGGGCAAAATGATGCCACTGATAGCCCCACGTGACACCACTACCAATATGTCCAGCATTGATAAACCATCATAATTAAATGTCGTCGGATTCTCGAATATAAAAAGCATCAATCCAACCGCTTATTGCGTATTCTTGCAGTATCTGCCCTGGAAGAACTACTGGCCTGTCGCAAAGAAAATCCAGCGTAGAAGGAACCGATGAAGTTTGCCACTCATCGATTCCGAGTACAGAGGCCGTCCAGTCCAGAGACGTTGAACTCTCCGGCGCTGGAGGGTAACAGTGCAATTCCAGAGACCGATGTTGAATCCGGAAGGAGAGAATATGGAATTGCGATCCCTCCACCGGCATGCACTCGTTGCAGACAGCACAAGAAGAAATGCAGCAAGACTCTGCCTTCGTGCAAGTCATGCATGGACGCGGGACGGAAGTGCTCATATTTCGATTCGCGACAGTCTTTACTAGCGCCAGCACATGTTCTACAAGCTCGAATACAATGGCTCACACAGTATATCGAGGACAATGTCCACGCCAAAAGTCCAGAAACCTCAGTACCTGCGGAGCAAAGAAAACTTTCGGGAATGGCTCCGACTTCTCAAGGCGGAGATGAGGCACCATTTTTGGGGGAAAGAAGTGCTGTCAGGCATGATTCTGCCGTCAATGGGTCTTTACCAGAACATGAACATAGCAACGAAAGTAAATACGAACGAACATTAGGAATGTCGTTGGTCAATCTGCAGCCGCCAGTTATAAACAACGACGACTTTGGACGGAACCCAGCTTCAGTATCAGCCCGGATGTCGCCAGATATTATATCCCTGTCCTCGGAATGTATTGATGCATATTTTCATCATGTACATCGTGCCTACCCGTTTGTCGATAAGGAAAGAATCATACAAGAAAAGAGGTCGAATACAGATGTTTCCTTGATCAAAGGGAATCCGGGTTCTATGGTAAGGCTCGAGTATATCCAGCCACTGAATCGAGTTTCCTAGCTCAATTACCAACATATCCAGCTCTACCTGGTATCAATCAGATATATTAACTGCTTACCAGCTATTATTCCTTGTCCATGCAATTGGCTGTACCAGTCTTGAACGATCCGGCAAGATTCCTTCCGAAGTGCCTCGAAAGCTGCAGGTGCCGTATCTGGACATATTGCAATATTGCATCATGGACGGAAGCGTGGACTCTGTTCGTGTACTAGTATTACTTGCTCTGTACTCTCTCTTCGATCCTCGAGGGATCCAGACGTGGACTATAGTCGGGATTATCACGCGCCAAGCTATGATACTATCGCTAGCACGACGTGAAACCACGTTTGGTGCCTCCTCCATATCGTCCGTTGAATCGCTACATCGTCTATATTGGAGTGTTTATGCGTTAGACCGCATGGTCGCCATGTCTGTCGGACAACACCCCGGCCTGCCCAGTGAAAATATAGATATTCCTCTTCCAGCGGTCACGGTCGACGAATTTGCCTCTCCCCATCGTTCAGATATCTCATCGATGCTACAAGTCAGTCACCACGTTATCCAGTTACGGCGTCTAGAGTCCAAGATACTTGAATCTGTTCACCTATGTGACCGTACGAAAGTGAGCTCGATGGGCTCGTCGGATCGGACTGCCATTCGAGACAACATCCAATACGAGATCGACAACTGGTATAGCGCTGGCTGTCTGATAGCACGCCCTGATACCCGAAATGTAAGGATCCACGATACAATGGCCTGGCTGAATGCCCGCTATTACCAGCTTTTGCTTACGCTGTATTACCCTTGCCATTTTAACCGGCGAGCGTGGCCTATTACGAACGAGAAGCTTCTCAGCTTCGTGGGAAAATACATTCACTATGACCATGTCCTACTTGAGCAGCGGCAACTCCCATTGAATTATATTACACTGTGTCGTCTGGTTCCAGTGTCCTTGGTTCTAATTCACTGTTTCGCCTGTTCAGTCGACACAATCTTCCCGGCGAAGGGAGAGGTTCAGAGTTGTATTGCAATCCTAAGGGCATTCCCAGACAATTGGAATTATGCGCATTCTCTCGCACAGTTAATGACTGATTTTGCTCTACTCGTCTCGAGCTACGAAAGCCGAACCGCAAGTGGCCTGGTTCCTTCTCGGACAATACCGTTGACACGTCCCGTTTCTGAGCCATCTCTAAAATCATGGCTTGAAGCCCTCCGAAAACAGGTCGTTACCATTGGAGGACACATTATGGGTAGATCGAATTGTTTTCAGTACTTTGATGAGTGGGACGAAGTTGCGCAATCTGTATTACCTGAGAGCCACCATGCGCCTCTTGATTATTTGTCTGATGAACCGCCATCAATCCAGGGGCTCCTCAATGACCAAATGAATACAGAAATAGAATTTGGTTTCCTGTAGCTGGACATATCGTCAGCCGCACGTCATGGTCAGAGTTTCTTTTTGTTCCAAATTCCTAGTGATATTTCCATCCTGTTATCCCTCAGAATACACTAAACGGACATCATGAGCCAATATGTTGCAAAATTAAGTGTACGACTTCTTCATTCTTCTCCAAATGAACCGAATGATTGGCACCCTTGATAATCTCCAACCGAGAATTGGGAATCAGCGACGCGATCGACTCCGACTGTTGAGGAGGGCAGATCCAGTCGTGATCCCCAACAATCACCAGAGTCTTCGCCCTAACTGTAGTAAGCTGCCTTCTGTAATCAAAAAGCTTCTCCGGTTCGGAATACAGATCATCTATTATTCCAATTTCAGACAAACGCATTTTGACAAAAGAGAGATAGAACGGATAAGATTACTTACTGTGCGATTTCGCAAAGAACACCGTCTCGAGGTTTCGTTCCAAAGCTGCATCTGCGTTGAAGTCCTCACTATAGAGAGGCGCTGCAGCATGCATCACTAATCGAAATTCTATATCGCTCTCGAATTTGCCGAAGATCTTTTCGCGGAGCATTTTTACAGAAAGACCCGGGGCTCGCTGGAGCCTACCTTCTAGGACCGACACTGCATTTTCTTCATCTGAAATAGGAACATACATATTAGCTCATTAACAAGAATAGTCATAACTGTAAGACGGCCACGAAAAATAATATTCCACTTACGATGATACGACGGCGCCGTCCCTCTCAAGATAAGATGCGACACGTGGGACGGATGCGTGATGGCATACTGCTGCGCAAGGAACCCTCCGAAACTGCCTCCGATTATAATGCATGGTTTGTCATCGCCAAGACGAGGATGTCTCCTCAACGCTTCAATGTCTTCAACTATTTGGCTAAAAGTATATGGCTCGGTTCGAGAACTCTGCCCATGGCCTCTGAAGTCGAATGACAGCACTCGGTAGTTGGAAGAGAGTGGTGAATACGCTTTGAAATCGGACTTGTGGTCACCTGTCTCGCACGATCAGGACAGGATGCTGTGAGTAGGAATATACCATTCTATACTCACCAAAGCCACGACCGCCATGTAATGTAATGATGAGAGGAGCACTAGGAGGCCCGGCTAGCCGATAGGCCAGTCGAGCACCATTGACATCAATATGCTCGACCATCATGCGGTCAGTATAAAGAAAATGTGACTGATGTTTTTATGTGATGTAGCCAAAGAACGAAGCCGAAACAGAAGCCGTATGTGAAAAATTCACTATTTCGTAGATAGTGTATCCATATAGAGGCGACAAGACTAACAAAGAGGGTTGCGGAATTGATTAGATGTTAATCAAATGCTCTCAAATGCACTTCTCGGCCCCTCCCCGGTACTAAATTGCCATATCGGGAAATAATTGACAAGGCGCGCATTATTGGCAACCTGCCAGGTCGCTCATGTCCGCGAGCTAAAACCAAAACTGGGATTCTTAAATGCAAACAATGTCAGAATGCCAACCTGCCATCCTTTGCGTCAGGGCCTAGAAAATGTCGTGATTCTTTAATGATTATATCCTTATAGGTGAATACTTTATATAGTATACAACACGGAATGGTAATGAGGATCCAGATCTTCTCGAGAATATACACATAAAGACCAACGCCAGCCGGGGACTCCATGCAGGAACCTCGAATCTAATACTGCTTTGCCTGGAAACTATTCACCAGGCAGGTTTCAGCCATGGCGCAGCACAATAGATCGATTGCGGAGGGGTATCAAAAAGACTCCATAGCAGACCGGAAAGACCCCACGATAGCCAATATATATACGTCGTCTTTCACAACAAACAACAACGGATCAGATAAAACTAAAACGTCAAAATGGTTCCATTGGCACGAGCCTGGCACATCAAAGGAAGATAAGCTGCTTATTTTCAAACTTGACTGGTTCCTCTTGAGTTTCAGCTGTTTATACTTCTTTATTAAGCAGCTCGACCAGAACAATGTCTCCAATGCCTATGTTTCCGGAATGAAGGAGGAACTGGGATTCGGCCCGGGAAACGAACTCAGTTGGATGAACACTTATTTCAATATCGGCTCGATTATCGGAGGACCGATCTCGAATCTCGTCTTGACCGTTGTTCGACCGCGGTATTGGCTCCCAAGTTGCTTGACTGCCTGGTCTCTGTTCGTGCTGTTTCTATTCAAATGCCAGACAGCATCGCAGTTTTACGGGTTACGCTTCTGCATCGGCCTGTTTGAATCGGCTGCCTGGCCGGGTGTCCAGTATGTTCTTGGATGCTGGTACAGAAGATCCGAAATGGCGCGCCGAAGCGGCCTATTCGTCATGTCCGGCGTCTTGGGCCAGATGTTTTCCGGCTATCTCCAAGCGGCACTATTCAAGAGCATGGATGGAAAGAGAGGAATGTCCGCATGGCGATGGCTTTTCGTTTTCGATTTCTGCCTCGCCATCCCCGTGGCAATTTACGGGTTCATCTTCTATCCTGACACGCCTCAGAACACGACGGCGTTTTACCTCTCCGAACAAGAAAAGACCCGGTCTCGAGAACGAATCGACGAGGAAGGCCGGACGCCTTCGGGGAAACTCGACATTGGCGTCTTCAAACGCGTCCTCACATCCTGGCAATTCTACACTTTCACATTAGGCTATTCCTTCTGGACACTCACCGCGGGATCCTATATACTTCAGTACTTTCGCATCTGGCTCAAATCCCTCGGTACATACTCCGTTCCGCAGATCAACAATATCCCAACGGGCCTCGGAGCCGTCAACTTCGTCTTCATGATTTCGACGGGATACGTAAGTGATAAGATTGGTCGCCGTGCGCCCGTCTGCTTCGCAGTGGGTTGTTTGTTGACGCTTTGCTATGCGGTTTTCACCGCGTGGCCGGCGTCAAATTCACTGAAGATGGCAGCCTTTGTCCTAGCTGGCTGCTATGGTTGTTATACCCCACTTCTGGCTGGATGGGTTAATAGTTCCTGCGGTGGCGATCAGCAGGTTCGCGCGTTCACATTGGCTTTCATGGTCAGTGTGGGACAGATTGTGGTTATCCCTTTACAACAGCTTCAGTTCCCTAGCGGCGAAGCGCCGAGGTTTGCTCAAACGCATGGGTGGGTTACAGGGCTATGTTTTGTTATCTTGTTGACGCTGTGGACGGGCGTTGGAATTGAAGTAATGGAGTGGTTGGCAGGAAAGAAATCACAGCTTGGTAAAAGAACAAATAATTCTGAGACTGGTGTATGAGATTGATGTTAATATTAACGATTGTGCAATTGAGTTTGCGGGTTGGATACTACACATTGGCAGTCTGAGAAGCACGGAGCTGCTTAGGATGACTGACCAGAGTACTCGAGCGAGAACTCCTCGCAGATTGAGCTTGGTTTTCTCGGTAAGCCAGAATCTCCTGATATGATGCTTGGCCAAATTCCATTGCATGATAGGCCACAGCTACTGCGAAGTACGTCACTCGAGGCAGGTATACTTTTCTTATTGCTGGCGTGCTCGTGATAAGCCTGTCGCGATGGCCATCGCTACTGCTACCGCTGTCAAACACGAAAGGAAAGGAAAGAAAAAGATGAGACAATTCCAAAGCGTTGCTCCTATGTAAGAATGGTATGCCACAAAAGAACGTGCGAATGCCTCGTGATGGTAAAGGATGGAGAAAGCAAAGAAAACGAACATCTATCCCCCACCAAGAACGGTCTATACAAAGCCATGGACGCCCGCCATCCTCGGGACGACCTGTTTCCGACCACACTCCACAATATAAGAATGCTATTGGGAAACGAGTGTAACAGATGTTGGAAATAAAAGGAAACGTGGTACTCGATGCTGCATGCGCCTGGCCGCCCCACCTTCATCCCATAGCCTACCCTGTAGGTCCGATGAAAAAAGAGTTCTCATAATAAAAGAAAGACATGATGTAGATGATTGTCCTAGCTGAAAGGGACATGCTGCCTCTTTAGCTTGCAGTTTCGGTATTCCCGTTAGCGCCCATAATCTCGACCGAATTCGCCTCCAACTCCTTAGATGCAAGGTTATCACCATTCTCATGAGCCAAGTTTGGAGCAGGCTGGATACCGTTCGGTATAGATTGAACCTTGTCAAACTCCGGTGCAGTCTTCTCGAGGGATCCTGACTCTCCAGGAACATGGGAGCCCGAGCTCTCCGCCTGCTGTTCTGAAACGGTATTTTCAACATGCTGCGCACTTGCATCATGCTTATCTTCATCACCAATAACAGCAGCTAGGCTGCGGAAATTAAACATAGGTTCGAGAGACGTATTGCTACCACCAGGACCAGCAGATCCGATATGCTCTCCCGAGGTGGACTCAACAAGAGATGAAGACGAAGAAGATGCACTTGATACATGTCGCAGATGAGAACGCTTTGCAGGTTCCGTGGGCGACGGTTGGGCCGCGGACGAGGAAGACAGGTCGGGATCAGGTTTGAAAATCGACAGCTGAGGACCGGCCGTGGCACTGTTTGACTGCGAAGGTTCGGAATCTGCGGATGCGGTCTCTGCAACGGCGGGCGACACGCGGTCAACGCCCTTTCCCTTGCCCGCGGAAAGAGCCTCGTCTCCGGTTATGATGGATGACGAGCTGCTGTCAACCCTCCCCGCAGAGCTGCCAGGCCGCACATTCAGCGCGAGACTGCTGCCACTGTTGCTGTCACCTCCGTTCTTGCGAAGGGATTTCTCGGCTTTCTTTGCTTCCTTTTCCCTTCTCTTCGCCTCCTTCTTGGCCTCCTTTTCTGCCTTCTTGCGTCTCTCCTCCTCGCTGGCCAAGCTCATTCGGATCGCCTCCATCATCATCATCTCTTCGAGATCATCAATCCGCGTTCGCCGGGAACTCTCGCGCGGTGGTGCCAACATACTGGGCGCTTCCTCTGCAGAGTCGCTGTCTTGTCTGGTTGAGCGCTGTCGCTCGGTCAAGAACGCAAGCGCATTCAACGCAGGAGAGCCTGTACGAGTACTCGCGGTTCCATCGTCCGTCCTCCTCAAGCCTCTCCTACCAAGCAAATTCCTGGACTCGCCGCCATTCGACGGGGGATGCATCAGATATGCGGCCGTATGCAACGCTGTTGCAGCTGCAGACCGTCTTGCGGCATGCGCTCTCGCATTGGCCAGTTTCTGGGCCCAGTCCGGACGGATCTTATCCGTAGTGACAACAGCAGGATCACTGGCAGACAAAGAAGTGGCACGACGACGTCCCGTCTGCTGGTTGGCGCTGTCGGGGGTAAGGGATGACGAGGACGAGACTGGAGACACTGGATATGCAGACTGGCGAGCATTTGGGTTGGCAGCATAAACAAGTCCTCTGCGGAAAGGCGGCGGAGTATATGTAACACCAAACTCTGGCTGAACGCAGAACGGACACGCTGAAGGTTCTGAGACTAGCTGGATATCTGCCGGAGAGTCATCTGCGCTTGGAGGCGCATTAGGATCGGGCTCGCCATGCTCTGGAGGGTGGGGGTCAGGACGTTTGATCTGCACGAAACATTCCGAGCAAATAGGCTGATGGCAGCATCTAGTGGTGTTGAGATATGGCGGGTAATAAAGGAAACAGATAGGACACTCTGCGGCATCTTTGTAGAGATAGGCTTCGATTGGTTGTCCATTTACGAATGGATCCTGCGGAAGCATGATCTCTCGTGGAGTCATGTCATTTTGCGCGTTATTCTTCGTCAGTGCAGCCAGCGTCTTCGCTCTGCCTCTAAACAAAGGCGAAGTTGCAGAGCCGGTAGCCGAAGCGATCGGGGATGTTGGAGAGGGCAAGGATTGTGCGGGAATGCCCCCTTGTGAAGCATCGGAATTGTAAGACGGCGTCCGCGAGGTAATAGGGACCGTTAAGCTGTTGATATTCCTGTCGGAAGAATCGGCTCCGTCGGGGACTTTCTGGGGAAGCTTGTACTGCAATTCCTGGGGAATCTCGTCGGGTGGCGGAATGGGCATGCCTCGCGCGGCAGCCATGAGCTGATGCTCGGTCCACGAATCTGAGAAATCATTCAGACCCCTCCAGAAGGGCGCCAGTCGACGCTCGATCTACAGAGTATTTAGTATTCATCCTGGAATTATACGCCCGACAGTTCGCAACATACCATCAGCTGTCGAACCACCGCCTTGTTGAAATCCTCAGTGCCCACGTAGACGCCCTGAGTGACTAGATATCCTCCATCGACATGTTCCTCGCGCATGCTGCGCTCTCGTTCCTTGAGCCGGGCCACACGTTCCCGTTCCAGTCGTCGAGCCTCTCTTTCCTGCTTGGTTTCTCGACGATGCTCCAGCATAGCGACATCTCTATCCGAGCTTCCGCCAATTCCGAGGAAGGACAGATCGGGCCTGCTTGTCCGCGCTGCCCGTGAACCGTCTCCATGATACGGCGACCGGCCGTTCCCTGAGCCGGAATCATGACTGTGATGACGGGTACGACGGTAGTTGGGGGCATGAGGCGGTCGTGCCTCCTTGGTTTGGGCGTTACCCATCGTTATCCGGGTCGGCCGTGATGGATTGCGCAGGCGTCCCCCGGACGGAACGACGGGATGAAGGGCGATAAATACCGGAACACCAGATCAACAAAACGACAAGAGCACGATGCAGCCTCCTCCCGCTATCGACTGGCGGTCGGGAGGGTGGTGTCGAGTGACTGACTCAGTTGGCGCGACGAGGGGTAACAGGAAGATCCTCTGCAGATGTCGATAAGAAGCCCAATGTGGCCATGTGAGCGACCGGGGTCGGCTCCTCGCGAGCGGCGATGAGATCAGATGCGGTTAAGCAGGCGGATGGAATGTGCGGGATCCAGCCGGTTGGGGATAGAGGACGAATAGATGGATGGACGGATGGATAGATAGATAGACGATCGTTAATGACCGGATGGTGCAAGCTGTTGTTAGTCTCGAGAGAGACGTTGATAGTGAAAGAGAGAGAAAGAGAAAGATGGAGATGGGGGATCGTCGGGGGGCGGAGGATGGGATGCGAATCATGCGATGGTGGTTAAGCCTGTTAAGGTGATGACGGGCCCAGGCGTGTATCACTTTCCGCTTGGCCAGCCAGTTCCAGTTCCGGGGAGAATCAAGATGGAGGAAAGGCCTCCATCTGGGGCGAGATGGTTATTGTTCTTGGGTTAGGATCGGGGCTATCCTCGTTAGCTGGTTCGTCATTGCTTTCACATCCGGGAATGGCATCAGGAAACACACCGGATTCACCAATTCACATAATCTCTATGGCAATATTCTCTTTAAAACAGTGACAATGAGAATAATGCCTAATACCACAAATCAATTAAATGCTCATCCAGCATCATCGACGTAAGCCTTTCTAGTCCATTTCGCCATGTGGCTGAAGACAGCCACTAGCGTCATGCGCCACACTTCTTCTTCTGTAAAACCAGCGGAAAATCTGGAGACCGACTGAATGTACATACAATAGTTTTATCAACGAATACTCCTGGGCAATTGGGTTAAGCTGTCATATCGAATGGGATCATGCTGCGATGACAGAGACTACCAAGCGTCTGCACATCACTCCTCTCACGCCGGAGCTGCTCGACTCCGTCCTCGCGCCCTCGGTGCGTTCCTCCGCAGCAGACATTTCCTTCCATTCGATCGAGACCTTTCCCGAGAACAGCTACGGCTACGTGACCCTCCCCGCCATGGAGGCAGACAAACTGAAGAAGAAGCTGCACGGCTCCATCCTCAAGGGCAAAAAATTCAAAGTCGAGGAGGCTCGTCCCAAAAAACGATCCCGTGAGGAAGAGAAGGAAGAAGAGGCGGTGGGAAAACAACCCACTCCCGAGAAGAAGAAATCGAAGAAGAGAAAGTCGGAAGATGGAGTGCTGGAGGGATATGAGCTACCGTCGGATCGCCATGTGAAAAGAGGCTGGACGGAGCCTGCCAGTGCCAAGAGAGAGAAACGCCAGAAGGGAGACAAGAAGAGACAGAAGGATGACAAAAAGCCCAAGACACAGGCCAAATCAAAGTACACAGAAAATGCAGAGTGTCTCTTCCGCACAAAGACGCCCGCCAATCGAACCTCCGTCGAGCCCGACCAGAAGAAAGAGAAAAAGTCCAAGAAGAATAAGGCGCCTGACGAAGTCACCATTCACGAGTTTTCGAAGACGGTGACGCACCCGTCATTCCTGCGGGCTGATGCTGGCTCAAAGACCGTGACTACGGAATTTGTGGAAGGAAAGGGCTGGGTCGATAGCGAGGGCAATGTGAAAGAGCCGGTTAGTGAAAAAATCACCAAGAGCAGCAAAAAGCCAGGGCAGAAGGAGGGTGTCAAGGCGACCGTCAAGTCGAAGAAGGGGCCTTCAGACACGACGCCCAGTAAGAAGAAAGCAACCGAGGCGGAGGAGTCAAGTGAGGAGTCGGACACAGATTGGACGTCGTCCAGCGGCTCCTCGTCGGACGATGGCTCTTCGGATGATGACTCTTCGGATTCAGAAAGCGAGGAGGAAGCTTCTGATGAGATCTCTGATGACGAAAGCGAAAAGTCGACCGCGTCCTCAGAAGAGAACAAGAAGACTTCTGCCCACGAAGATAATTCTTCCGTCGCAAACCCAGATGACGACAAAGTTGACGATTCAAAGGAGGACAACACGACAGACGAAAAGACTGAAGTTCACCCCTTGGAAGCCCTTTTCAAGAGACCGGCTCCGAAAGACCGGGTAGAAGAAGAAAAGGTCCCCGAAGAAAATACACAATTTACCTTCTTTGGCGGAGACGATCTCGAAGATGAGGATGGTGACATTCAGATGACGGCCATTGAACCCCAGACTCCATTTACGAAGAGAGATCTCCAAGAGCGTGGTTTACGCAGCGCCGCACCTACCCCTGATACTGCTCTGCATAATCGGACGACACTCATCTCACATGACAATGAGGACGAGGACGATGAGGAGATGGGCGACGATGAATACTACGAATGGTCATCGAAGAAGGACACCGAGAAACCAGATGCTTCGGGCCCGAAGGATGAGAGTGACTTTGCTGAGTGGTTCTGGGAGCATCGGGGTGAAAACAACCGCGCATGGAAGAAGAGAAGACGTGACGCCGCAAAAGAGAAGAGACAGAGAGAGAACCGGAAAAAGGGGATGAAGGGGCGGTCGTAACGCTGCAGCAGGTGTCATTTATAGACCGTATACTAGTATACTATAGAATTAATGAACTTCGGGGACCCGAATTACATGAACGAACGAACATAATAAAATAGTTAACTATCGATAGTTACCAAAGAAAGCAGTATACACCTCACGTGCCGCCAAGACCATCGCGTGGGCCCGAATCCGGGGAGCTCACGCGCTTAGCCTGACTTATCGCGCTTGTGCTGCTCCGTCTCCGATGTTAATGACGACCATAATGAGAATACACGACCACACACCGCATTGATTATTCCAGATGCATTTCTAATTGACCAGGCCGCTTCACTTATCCGTACAGAGAAGGCGGAATTCTGTATTGTGTGAGCCAGACAGAGCTCCCCACGAACTCCGACGAGAACTGTCCAAGATGATCCTCCGACATCGAAAACCAAGCGCTCTCATCCTCCTCTTTGCGCTGATCGTGTCGTATCTCCCTGCCCTAGTATTAGGATCCAGTACGTCACATATCCTCGTTCCCTCTACCATTGATATGATCCCCTTGGTGTCCAGAAAGTGGAAGAAAGAGAATAGAACGAAAGCTAACAATAATCTGACACTCAGCCCCCGCCTCATTCTGCAAATGCACCTGTTTCTCCAACAGCACCATCATCCAGCTCGGTCCCGCAGACCCGCACAGCTCATCGACGATTCCTGACCTCGACCGACGGAACACGAACATCTCAATCCCTGTTCCATCCGGTTCGACAGATCAGTTCTCATTGCTGGAAACCCGCGAAAAGGACAAGAAATACAGGGCGCCAAACTGTAACGATTGCAATCGGAAATTCTGCCTCGAGTATAACCTGCCCATTTGCAAGGGTGCGAAGGAGGAGGATGTGTTTACGACTTGTTTTCGTGAGTGGTCCTTCACGCCTATACGGTTATTAGGTTTCGATATTGTTGAGTTGTTTCAACGAATATGCGAATGAGGACATATTGGATGGTGCCTTTGGACTGGAGACTAATACGTTGTGACACGTCCACAGAGCGAGATTCAAGAAAAGACGAAGCGGTAGTGTTCATCTTTATCTTTGCGACAGGAGGTCTCCTCGCCTGGGCGGCTGTGAAGCCGTGGGCGCAGAAATGGCTCGAGGTATGGTTTATCATGGACTACTTACAGAAAACATGGAATATGTGCGGAAAGCTAACACTTTTCTGGTTATTTAGGCCGCACGAGAAAGGAGATCATACGCTCCGGTTCCTGAGAGCGGGTAGTTGATATTTTTCTTTTCCTTAATGAAAATGAATCTCTTTGATATAATGTGCGAAAGAATGAGAGTAACCAAAGGATATCCTCTTCTCCCCACAGTGGATGGAAACGATTGGGACTGTAAAGGGCCTGGGCGATTCGTCTTCGTTGATTATTTGACAACAAAACTGGGCGTTTGGACACTTGGATGTTTTCAGAGTACCCATGACATGGATTACACGCCGCGGACCTCGAAGTTGGGAATATCCACCACGACTCGGTATCCTCAGCGTCAGCTTCATACATATACATAACATTATGTTCACATATACAAGTCTTGTTATATTTTGGCCATGCTCATAGTTTGCATTTCAGTTAATAATCTGCCGTTGATAGAAATAGCTGCCATTTCAGCTGGGATATTCGGATGAAATAGGATGCAGGTGGGATCTAGGATTACTATTGAATAAAGTCTACCCATGTCTCCACAGGTCGATCGCAGGATGAGGAACTGCTTGTACAACATCTATACCAGCAGGCCAACAAACTACCAAAGCAATCTTAGGTTAGGTTGGTGTGATGATCTCAATCGTCCAGGGAGCCACTTTGTTTCTTACAACTTTCAGAGAAATTAGTCCCAGCGAGATTTCGTCACCAATGATGAGCTGGTGGCTTAACTTTCAGATCGGTAGCTCTCGGATAATCTGATCACGATCTAAATGGCCTTTTCTCTAAGTTGGGCAGTGGATTTACGCAATTTATGTCATAAGATCAGAGACCAATCTGCTGAAAGACCTAATAATTAGGTCTCGTTTGCTTTAGCTAAAACTCCATGTCCAGCTCCACAATTATGCAAATTGACAAATCATGCCAACTCTATCCCACGACAACAACCTATCGTTTGCACCATACAATTATCTGTATGCAATCTCTTCATGAATCAGTTGTGGAGCATAGAAGCTCGATCATCGAACTCCTTTCTTGTCGGCTAACCAGTAAGCTTTGCCTGGGCCATCGTTATCGTCATTTCGTGGCACCGGCCCCGCTTTCTGATCAACTTTGTCGGGCCGTTCCTAGCTGGAGAGATCAGGAAGAGAGAACCAACTCTAATTTTTTTTCGTCTTATTCCTAGGAAATTAACAGCATGTCCATTGTGCGTGACACTTTTATGTAGACGCTGCATACCAGGTGGGTGCGCTAGCTGCCAACCCAGAGGTGCGGAATATAGGTTAATATCCGCCGGTGGGGTTAAAACGGAAACAATGAAGCAGTTGGCAATCTAAACCTTAAACAATGTGAAAATATCGATAATAGAAATACAAGAGAGCCTGAATCTCGAACAAATGTCTTAGTCAATGACGCTATACTACGTATATTGCATTATCTAGTTCGACAATTTGCAGTGGTTCTTTATGATTGACTAAAGTTACAACAGACGATCACCGAATGCTTCCGAGATCTAGCCTCGTCTCTAATCTCGATATAGTCAATTGATTCGTTTGATCTTGTCTATTCCTTTGACGTAATCCTGTAGTCAGAAACTATGGAAAAACGAGGTTATCATCTTCCCATACGATCCAATGGTATATATATCAGTTTCTGCTCTTCGTAGCATCGCTATCTCTTTCCTCCCACACCAACTCTTCTCACACAAAGCCTTCCCACGGACCTCTGTCGCGGAATCCTCGTCAAAGCATCTAATCAAGAAGCCACAATGATCGAACCCGGCCGGCAAGGATCAACCATCACATTCAACGAAGACCTAATCGGGAAGATCACCCCTAAGCTCGGCCCAGGCGAAGGCAATATCAAACTGAAACCAGAGGAACTCAGGACTATATTCGGCATTGACCCTGACCGTTTCGGTGACCTTCCACGACAGTTCGTCATCCCGCGCCTGGAGGCCAAGTTCGACGGCGACTCCTGGCACACCGTTGAAGGGGACATATGCATCGTTGAACCGCTCGAGTGGATCCCCCACGTCCGCAACAGCAGTCGATTGCCTCTCTCCGAATTCGAGACGAGCATCACGATCACAGAGAAAACGGAGGAATCGTCGAAATTCACTGCGGGGTGTGCGGCTGAATTGGAGCTGCAAGCCGGAGGGTCCTTTTACGGCGTCACGGCTAGTGCCAAGATTAGTTCAAATGTCTCCTTTTCCCGGGAGACGAACGTGAACAAACAGACGGTCGTCGAGACCACTGGCAAACTGGGAAAGAAAGCCGTCAACGAACTCGAGGTGTTTCCTCTATTGAGGGTCAAGGTGGTCAAGAAGCAGCGAGTCTGGTACCGTGTCGACAACCACTGGACGAAGCTGTACTGGGACGACGAGTTCTGGTCAGACGAGCATGCCTGGTGGGACAAGACGGCGGTTGGCTCTGGGCGGATCGATCGACTGATCAAGAATCTGGCTCGTCACCCGGTGCCTGTGGACGGTTACATTGCTGATGATCCCACGTGCATGCTGGCTTTGCCTCAGGTCGATGGCCAGGGGAATCTCGATATCACGACTTTGTTCAAGCTGGAGCACTGGGATGATTGGCACGTGTACCAGAAATACAATTGGGAAGGGGCAAATGAGACGATGAAGATTGCAGTGCCGAAGGGAGGTGCGTTCCCAACTATGATCACCTGGGCGCCGGCGGACTAGATTGAGCTTGAGGTGGATTGCTCGTGGATATAGATGGTTTACAAAGAAACCACGATACCTTTTGCAGACAAGCTTATTAGTAAATAATGATGCGTGTAGAACAATATAATTAGTTATAAGACTGTTTTGTATGCTTTGCGCGAAATACACCCTGCTCATGTACTTGGTTATTAGTAAATAGCTAACTCTAATATACTTCCAGCAGGTCTTACTGAACTTTGCGGAATTATGTCGCGCTTCTGCGGCAGAGTGTAGCTTGTTCCATATGCAGTCATTCCATATTACGCTCTTGGTGAGATTGACATATTTCAGTCATACAGAAAAGTTATACGTTGCGTGATCCATACAATGGCCGCCAAAATATAACAAGAGGCAAGCAAGCAAGAAAAACGAAAGAAAAAAGAAAGACCATTTTTAATAATGTATTTGCAATATTCGTAACTACAAGAGAATTCTTCAATTCATATTGTGTTGTATCAAATTGCATTTGCTAGGTGTGCTTTTTGCTCAGAGTATAAAGGGATTAGCTTGATCCGCCCTCTCAGGCAAGTAAAAGGCGTTTCCAGGCGGCAACAAAGACCACCATATGGCATCACGTGGACTTTCCCTGTCCAGTGAACAGGCATTGTTACCGAATTGGACTATCAAGCAACCCACAATCTCGTAATGAAGTCTGATAAGAGACCCTGATAACCGACATCATGCGGGGAGTGTAGTGTGAACGGACGGGACTTCGTCAACCGAGTTAGTGGCCAGCGGGGAAGACGATACGTCGATCAGGAGAGAGGTCCTTTGTTTTGAGGTCGAGACTAAGATGCGATGGGTTACCGCTCGTGACTGGATCTTTCTATGACTCCGAGTCAGGGGGCTGGAAGCTAGAAGCGAGCGTTGTTGCAGAATTGAAATCCGGGCTGCGTCTGCTTTGCTTTGCTCCCGTTCGGTGATTGGGCGGTGGCAGCCGTTTGTTTACCGCCATGACCTGTGGAGGCATACATACGGAGAACATACATACATACATACATACATACAAGGTCACTTACCTACACGAGACGCTATCGTAGTCTTCCCGTAGTTCCCGTTTGCATTGAGAGATGGCCGGGAACTGTAAGAGTTTAGGCCATAGACTATTCCTGCGTAGAAGCTACTGTTCGAAAATACTTTGTAGATGACTTGGGTCAGGTCCGCCCCGCTGAGGGTAATAATGCGGGGCTGTTGTCCATCTCACCCAGGTTGTTTTCCGACTTCGCGGTTCGTAGACCCGTGAGCTTGGAGTACGCCCGAAACACTGAAACATTTTCTGTCTGGTGTGCCGTATAGAGTGGAAGGAAAAAAAAAAAAGAAAAACAGCAGAAGAAGCTCACTAACGACGACCAGCTGATACGTCCAAATTTTCACTAATAGTTCCTCCGGATCGGCATCGAGGAGGGAGCAGTAGGAAAAAATGTTACGTACGCAGCGACAAGAGACTTGAGACTATCTTCTGCTCGAGTCAACCCCGCCGCGAGCGAGAGCAGACGCAGGAGCCAAAACGACCAAGTCCCGCGCGTGCGGTGGAGTTGATTTACCGTGCACCGTGCGGGCGAGACCCAGGTCCAGTCGGCCACTGCGCGCGCAGGGCTGGAGCAGGAACAATAATACCAGCAATACAATGCCGCCAGGACGAATCAGGTATTCGGGTCCTGGCCCAGCGCGCTATCTCGGCCTGGAGCGAGAGCCGCAACACCGGGCTAACAGACACTAGTGATTTGTCTTAGCTCTTCAAGTCGGGTGACGTACCGTCGGTTTTCTGCTCTTGTGTTGTATTTTTTCTGGCGGTGAGATCTGATCGGGAGACAATGGCTGTGACCTGGACAGTAATGGTTTGCAATTGACGAGAAGGGTTCGCTGGTGAACTGCCTGCAAGAGAGACAGATGGCAAATCCTGCATCGAAGCGACCGAGATATTGCCGTTCCCGCCAACACAACCCCTCAAACAGGACAATAAATAGTAGTACTTCGTGTGGAAGTGTTATCTCTAGTGCGGAGTATCAAGCATGGTAGTACCAGTAGTACAATACTCTAAAGTACTTGTACTGTACTAGTACTCGAGACAATTCCTCGGCCCATGCGTCCATGCTAGTTTCTCCGGACTCGGCAGCAGTACTCCCAGATACTAGATACTAGATACTACTGTCATAATTTTTATTATTATTAGCTACGGCTAGACGACCTACGTGCATTGAGAAAACCACCCGCAGGAATGCATCCATGTTGCGGTGTCGTTGAAGCACAATCGGGCGAGGGGACAGGCTGGGTCGGAAACGGAGATGGTTCGAGAATCGATGCGCTCCCCGGCTTTTGTGTTCCCAGTTTTGCCACAAACGGAAAGTCGGCCCTCGTCCTCGTTGGCGCAGCCACTTCCGCCGCGGGCGAAAGCAGAATGCTTGGCGGCCAGAAACAGTCTCTGTCAACACATCCGTCCGTCTTCGATGAGAAGAATGGTGATAAAATCAAGAACGATGGCGAGGTTGGAAGCAACTTGGAGATGACTGTATATAACGAAGGGCCAGCTGGGAGACTGTGGTTGTGCTCCGTATTGAAAATTGAAGTGTGCAAGCCTGAAACAGTGAAACAGAAAGGAGCTCATGAAATCCCTCACACCATCATCTCCAGCAGCTGTTCTCCAGCCTGTCTGCCTGTTGTGAAAGAAAAAAAGGCCTTCTCCACCGCGCTACCAACTTCCTGGTTCCTGTGTCGCTCTCACTCTTGCCCTCTCCACCGAGCAGAGGCCTCTTCCCGATCCTTCCAGGCCAACCGTGCAACGGCTGCAATCTGAACCGGGATTGCTGACCGTTCTGCCAGCGCCTGTACCGGTATTACCGTACTGTACCACCAAACGCCCGTTGCTGGCTCGTCCTCTCATTCGTCCTTTTCCGCCGCGCGCGCTCTAAGTGGACCGGGAGGGAAAGCGCACGGAGCCCCGCCTCGATCTATATGTTTGCCATCTCGTCTCCCTCCGCTGCCTCTGCTTTGGCTGCCTTGCAACACTTCTCCCCTCAAGCCTGTCGTCGCTGCTGATCGCGTCTCCTTCTTCCCTATCACTTTTCATTTATTTGCGACATCAGGGAGAAGCCTCTGGAAAGACCAGAGGAGAAGAAAAGGCCAATACAATAAAATAAAACCAAGAAAAGCAACAGCACGCGGGAAAGAACGTGTCGGGTGACGAGACGAGAAAAAAGTTTTTCCACAGAACACCAATCTCATATCTTTAAAGAGGGAGACTTGCGTGTGTCTGTGTGCTTGGGGGATTGCCGTAAGAATCATATTTGGTTCAACAGAAGATGGTATTAACACGTCAGGCAAGACCAAACCCTTCGGACGACAGCTTCCCAACGATCCAGTTATTCCTCCTAGGTACGTCACGCGATGTCCTCGTAGAATAGTAATAGCTACCAGATGCTGACGGGTGCGATCCACAGCAATATGTCGCGTCGCGGAGCCGATCGCCTTGACCTCCATCTTCCCATACTCATGGGTGATGGTCAAGGACTTTCACATGGGTGATCCCAGCGATGCCTCCTTCTACGCCGGAATCCTCGTCGCCGCCTTCTCTGCCGCAGAGGCCGTCACTGGCATGTTCTGGGGTGGCCTCTCTGATCGAGTCGGTCGAAAGCCAGTCTTACTCTTCGGCTGCGTTGGCACCATGATCTCTCTCCTGGTTGTTGGATTTTCCAAGAGCTTTTGGATGGCCTTGTCCGGAAGAATTATCGGGGGTCTCCTCAACGGTAACATTGGCGTCATCCAGACCATGGTGGGCGAGCTGGTCAAGCGACCAGAGCATGAGCGTAAGTCGTGCACGCATACTCAAATGAAGCGCAGTGACATGCTAACCTCTTCTAGCTCGCGCCTATGCCGTCATGCCGTTCGTTTGGTCCATAGGAACCATCATTGGGCCTGGTAGGTTGAATATCACAAAACCCGTACGAAGAATCATCACTGACTCGATGTTACAGCAATTGGAGGTTTGTTGGCAAAACCCGCTGAAGGTTTCCCCTCCGTCTTCTCCCCGCAGGGCTTGTTTGGAAAGTTCCCCTTCTTGCTTCCCAACCTGATCTGTTGCGGCCTCCTTCTGCTCAGTATCATAGGAGGTTTCCTGTTCTTGCAGGAAACTCACCCGGACATGCAGCCGTGGAGCACTCCCGAAGATCACGACAAATCCACCGCCGAAACGCCCTTGCTGCCTCCTTATGGGGCAACAGCGAATGCGAGTGCCGATCTGCGTGCGGAGTCGTACGGAACATTCAACCAAGTCGATATGCACGAAGATGAGCAGTGGAAGGTCCGGGAGGATGGCACGATGACTCCCACCTCTCCTTCTGCTTCGCCCAAGATCAGGGTCTTTTCCGGACGAGTTGCCATGCTAGTGGTTGCCCTGGGTATCTTCACGTATCACTCCATGACCTTCGACCACCTGCTCCCGATTTTTCTTCAGGACGAAAATCCTCTCAACGTATCCGCTCTTAGCCGCTCGTTCCTCAGCATTCCCGGCGGTGTCGGCCTTTCTACACGGACAGTCGGACTCATCATGTCTGTCGACGGCGTGATTGCACTTATCATTCAGAGTCTCATTTTCCCTCCGCTGGCGGAGCGACTCGGTATTTGGAGACTGTTCGTCGTCGTCACTGTCCTACACCCGATCGCCTACTTTATCGTCCCCTTCCTGGTATTCCTCCCGCAGAACCTTCTCTTCCCCGGCATCTACTCCTGCCTGATAATTCGCAACATCCTTTCGATCATCGCCTATCCGCTCCTCTTGATTCTTATCAAGCAGGCGAGTCCGTCTGCTTCTGTACTCGGTCGGATCAATGGGCTTGCAGCATCTGCCGGAGCAGCCTGTCGCATGATTGCTCCTCCGATTGCTGGTTTCCTCTACGGTGTTGGCACTGAGATTGGCCTCACTGCCATTGCCTGGTGGGGAAGCTCTCTGGTTGCCCTGATCGGTGCATTCCAGCTCTGGTTCATCGACCAGAAGAAGCATACCACAGTCACAGTGACATCTGCAGCTCCTTGCCTGGCTGCCGTCACTCGTCATTCTGTGGATGCCGAGTCGCAGAAAGATATTGTTCACATTATGGTCCGGGAGCGGGCCAGCAGTGATTCGGAGACTTCCACCGTTGACGTCTAATCCTCTCCAACGTAGCCATTGGCTCATGGGCTCTACACCTCAGATCTATGTTACAGATTCAGCGACGTATTCGTTCTGCATCTCTTCACATCGTGCTTCTAGATATAATGACTTCGGGCTTATGGGAATGACGATGGGATATGGAAGAAAATGGGTCTTAGGCGTTGGGACTGTCGAAATATTCAGCCTTGTATGAACTGAAGCGTCCTCATTCGGTACTCGATTTGATTCACAAGGCATTTCCGGAGTTATGTTTAGCGGGCGTTGTGATGTCTTTATGTTTTTCTCATGAGCGGATGGCGTTGATTGAGCGGGAAATGGATGTTCTGTCTTGTCATTCTGTTCTATAAATATGATTTATAGTCTAATACAAAAGTTTGAATGGATCGCGACCAAGAAAATTGAAGAAATTAACAAGGCCTTGAGTAGTAATTAGCGTATATACATGACGACCGGACCAATCGGATTACGCCAATCGACACCGGAGCTAATCCGGGATCACCCAACGCCTCCGGGAATCAGATCTCCGTATAGAAATTCGTAGAAACAGCTTTCTCTAGTCTACCATATACTGGAGAGCCGACAATCCGATATCAGAATGTTGCCATTACGGAACTGTGAAAAGGCAGAACTGTGAGGTTCCTATCTAGCTATCCTATCCTGTAAACATACGTGACGGCTGATTAGTGTGAGAAGCGACCGATGGAGAAAGTCATATATCCTTTATATATATATCCTTTATATCTAGATCAGGAGATTATAACCCTATTAGATAGACTGTATATGGAATTGACAGCTGAAGTTGGCGAGCAACTCAGATTGCCTGAAACGGCGGATCCGGAAGGAGCGGGAGATTACGTGAGCTGGTCCGGCCTGCCCTGGATGTAACTAACTAGATCAGGAACACAGCTGCTGCTTTTTAGGCAGACGGATTACCAGCTCTTCTCAAATCTTGCTATTCGCAAGAGCAGCGCTTCAAGAATCATGCATCAAATCATGTACAGACGTCGCATTATACTGTTATGTCCGAGGTCGTAGCCACTGAAGCCCGCGTTATCTGACCGTCTACTACTATATACTTTCTGATCAGCAACTTACTTACTCCAACCTATTCAATTGGACCAGACCGTTCACTGTCGAGTGAGAATAATGGTTCCATGGAAGCGCAAGAACAAAAATCGCCGACGCGGTGATCAATCTGTGGACAACACAGAAGTTGTCTCAAAGACGCCAGTTCCTGAAACTCAACTGGTTGCGAAGGCGGCTCTGTCCATCGCATGCGACTTGCGGGATGCGGCGCAAACACCACTCCCACGCAGCGATTCCATACCAACAGGAGAGGCAAGGGAAACCATTTCACAGCCTGGAGAAACTCGACAAGAAGATCCCCGCATCAAGGCCAAACGAGATGCAGAGTTCGGGCCCCTCTGCCACCCGTCACATCTCTACGTGAGCCAACATCCCGGAGGAGAGATTCCGGATCTGGTCATCGACGAACCTCCATACTTCTTTCTGCTGACTACGTATATCACCTTTCTGGTCCTTATTGGCTTGGGCCACTTCAGAGATTTCGTTGGACGATGCTTCCCTTCGCAATCCAACCGACACTTGAGACATCACGATGGATATGCTCCGCTGTACAGTGATTTCGATAGCTTCTACACCCGGCGCCTCAAACTGAGGATCAATGATTGCTTCCAGCGGCCGACGACAGGAGTTCCCGGCCGCAATATTACGCTTCTGGATCGCACCACGAAGGATAACCTGCACTTTCAGTTCACGGGCACGACGACCGATACCCTGAATTTGAGCTCTTACAACTATCTAGGGTTCGCACAGTCGGAGGGCCCATGCGCCGACAGCGCGGAAGAGTCCATCAGGCAATGTGGAATCAGCATGTCTGGGTCTGTTGGGGATGCGGCGACATCTCAATTGCTGGTCGAAGTGGAGAAGCAGATCGCCCGCTTTGTCGGTAAGGAAGATGCCATTGTCTTCTCCATGGGCTTTGTGACCAACGCGACAATGTTCCCTGCCATCGTGGAAAGAGGTTGTCTGATCCTGTCGGACGAGTTCAATCATGCATCAATCCGGTTTGGCGCCCGTCTTTCTGGCGCCAGCATTCAGGGCTTTAGACATAATGACATGGTCGACCTGGAAAGGCGGCTGAGGGAAGCCATCTCGCAGGGCCAGCCGCGAACTCACAGGCCGTGGAAGAAGATCCTGGTTACAGTGGAGGGTCTATATTCCATGGAGGGAACCATGGTCAACCTGCCTAGAATTATTGAGCTCAAAAAGCGGTACAAATTTCACCTCTACATTGACGAGGCGCACTCCATTGGGGCCGTTGGAGCGTCAGGGCGCGGGGTTTGTGATTACTTCAAGATCGATCCGGCTGAGGTCGATATCCTCATGGGGACGTTTACGAAGTCATTTGGTGCCAATGGTGGCTACGTTGCTGCGGATCGCGCAGTTATCAGCAAGCTGCGACAGACCAATGCAGGACAGCTCTTTGGCGAGGCGCCTTCGCCTGCTGTCCTGGCGCAGATTTTGAGCTCTCTCCGACTTATCGCGGATGAAGATCCTGAACATCCAGGAGAAGGGAAAGAGAGACTACAGCGACTGGCATTCAATTCTCGATATCTGCGGCTCGGACTCAAGCGACTTGGCTTCATCGTGTACGGGCATGACGATTCACCCATCATCCCCTTGATGTTGTACAACCCGGCCAAGATGCCAGCTTTCTCGCATGAGATGCTTCGACGCAAGATCTCGGTCGTGGTAGTGACCTACCCGGCAACGCCCTTGGAGCTGTCTCGCGTGAGATTCTGCGTCTCCGCTGCTCACAATAAGGAGGATCTCGACCGGTTACTGCGGGCCTGCGATGAGATCGGAGATATCTTGCAACTGAAGTTCTCCACGGGCATCGCAGGCGGGCTGCGCGAACCGCTTCCCGCAGGCACCGGTTCGAGCAAAAAGACCATCAAGCCTCCCCGCTGGCGGCTGGAGGAGGTCATCCAAAAAAGCGCCCACGACGCGAAGCTGCCTTTGTATTGAACGTGGGCTGAACTGTCACTGATGATGGTCATGCCGCATATGACGCTTCACACGACATGGATAGATTCTTGTATTCTTGTATTACAGTTGTACAGTACATGCTAACCTATAGTAGTAATCATAATAAAAGTAATATCACATAGCAATGGAGTGCATGTGGGATGGATTCAAGCAATTGCGGACATTCAGTTGTATATCTTACGAATGTTCTCTAGTATTTTGACCACGCTAGTACTAATAAGGGCCTCAAGTATTGAAATATACGCTATACCTACTACAGACTAGTAAGTATTGTCAGATGCTCTCAGATTCTGCCATGGCACACCGCCCGTGTTTCCGGACTAGCTTTGTTTACTCCGCTTCGGGCAACCCAGCAACGAACTCAAAATAAACCAACACCAGCGCCTGTCAGTTCTGCTGCTGCGATAATATTATCTCTCCAAGCAGCGCCATTATCATTGTGGGCGACTACATCGATTTTGTGTTTTTCATATCCACAAACACGATCTGAACGACTTAATCCACTACCCCACCCTGGAAAGACTACAGCGCTAGCTAGCCCTGTCCGTTGAAGGGCTGTTCAATCGAAATAGTCGAAAGACAAAGGAAGACAGGAAGAGAATGCCACTCTCACCACTATCTCCTCTCGGGTCCTCAAATCGCAACTCGAGGATACACTCACCAGTAGCGCCCGCGCCGCCCCCTCACATCAACATGGAGGCGTTCCGGGACGATTACAAAGAGAACATGGCGCCAGACGGGCCAAGTCCCGCGAAGAAGACAATGATGTTTTCCGACACGGGGTATGGATGTGAGGATAATGATGATTATGAGCGGGAAGGCGAGAGAGAGACTGCTCCGCCGGAGATCAACTACTCGGACGTGGATGCGGAGTCGGAACAGCCGCCTAGTTCGCCGTTCAGGTTCGATGCGCGCGATGACACGGTTGATACGCAGGCGCTGAGACAACGGCAGGCGTCGCCTGCTGGGTCTGAGGGCTTGCCAGCTCCGAGGAAGAGGTCGCATTCTGATCTTCATCTTGAGGAGGATGCGGAGGAGGAGCGTCGTCGTAGTCAAGGCCCGGCGATCGCCGTGGAGGACAAAGAAGAGCACGAGCACAAAGAACAAGAGGAGGCAGATGCTGAGATTGATTTCGATGATGAGGGGAGCGTCATTCATCATAGGAGTTTCAGAGAGAGCGGTAGACGAGACGTTGCCGATAGCATCATGGAAGATAAACGCAATGAGGGCATGAGCACGGTCTGTCAGGAGCGTGCGCCTGAACAAGAAAATGTTGCTCCTCATCAGAGTTCCGGGGATGAGAGTGATGAGTTTCATGATACCATGGACGATACGTGCTTCAGTACCTTCTCGGCTGTGCCTAATGTCGATATGACGATGTTCGCGAAGCTCAGGAAAGAGTCGCCAACGAAGACAATCCGCGATACACCGAGTGCTGCGGCCCAGCTTCGCAGCTCAGCGTACAAGGCTGCCCCTTCAACAGCACACACTGCCAAGCGGGATGGTAGAAAGGGCGCTCTTCTTTTTGAGTCGACCACGCCTGCTGGCTCGCCGACACCGCGGAAGAGAGATTCGGGCCACGCGGCTGAAACTCCTAACCTGCTTGACTTTACAGACAGAATGGAGTTCCTGACGAAGAGCTCTAAGCGCTATGACCCGGAGAGTAACCGTTACTCCCCTCGTCGCTCGCCTATGAGACGGACTCGGGAATCCATGCGGACTCCCGGGAAATATCCTCTCCTCGACTTTGATATTCCACCGGCCCCTACGCCCCGGTCGATACCAACTGTCACTCCTCGTGAGCTTGAGACTCTAAAGTCTGGGTTCATGTCTGAGATTTCTTCGCTTAAGGCTACGTTGAGTGGGAAGGAGGCAGAGGTGGCAAGCTTGAAGCAGGCTATTGCGGACGCTGAGAGGCGTGTGGGCGAGGCTTTGGAAGAAGTCATGAATGAAGCTGCCCGCAAGGAAGCCCTGGAGGTCGAACAGGCCGAATGGGAGCGGAGAGGCCAGGAGATGGAGAGTGTGCTACGCAGCGTCAGGGCTGAGATCGTAGAAGGCGAACTGGAACGGGAGCGGCTAACGAAAAAAGTGGAAGAGGCCGAACGGTCCAAGGAAGAGCTGGAAGGAAGAATTGTCGAGCTGGAAAGTCAGCTCACTGCAGCTAGGAATTCCAACACTGCCGAAGCCGGTCCAGCCAGCAGCGATTCCGGTGATAAGAAGAGCCCTGATGAAGTGGCAAAGGAAGTGCAGGATGCTGTGGAAAGAGTTGCTCGCGAGCTCCACACTTTGTACAAGGGAAAGCATGAAACAAAGGTCGCAGCGCTGAAGAAGAGCTACGAATCCCGCTGGGAGAAGCGCGTCCGAGAGGCCGAGAACAAATGGAAGCAGGCGATGGAAGAAAACGAGCGTCTCAAGACAGAACGAGATGCAACACTGTCGGGGCCTGTCAATCCCAACGCCAGCATGATGATTCGCGACAATGAAGAGCACGAGGCAGAGAAGGCCGTTCTGGAAGCCCAGATCAAGGGCCTGCAGCAGGAAATGCGTGCCTTGAAGAATGACAGCGAGAGACTGCATTCTGAACTGAAGATGGAGAGAGCGGAGAAGGGAGAGCTTGTTGCAGCAGTCGATGAGTGGCTGGCTATGCAGCAGCATCAGCAGCAGCAGCCGCCGCCGCAGCAGGAGCAGAGGTTGTCTGAGCCTCCCAGCTCGCGACAAAGTTCCTTGGAAGCTCCCAGGAAGTCTGCAGAGCCCGAGCCTGAGAACTTCAAACGAAGTTTCAGCCGCAGCGGTGCGAGTGGCATCAGACCGCCCTCCACCGGCTCTGCTGGCTCTGCTCCTGGCGAGCGAAAGCTGGGACGCTTCGGTGCTCTAGCCAGCGGCCATTCCAGGGGCAACAGCGGCAGCGGCAAATCTGCCATCGCTGCCGCTACCCCTGGTCGCAGCGGCATCATGAGCTCGATTGAGCGTATGGGGCGCGGCATCTAGGACTTCCCTTACGTTCAAAAAGCTACTCAGCGACTCATTCTTATCCATGCATATATTCTTTCTCCAGATGGGGAGCCCAGCCATCGCTTCAGGCGCGTTTGTTGTCAGGGTATACCTAGTTACTGTCTTCTGCTCTAGCCGGTGTTGGTTTGCTGTCTTGTACATACATTGGGATGCGACCCGGCTCCGTGATGACGAGTACGATGTCTTTGATTTATGTCTATGTCCGTAGTAACGATTTTCCTTATTTTATGGTGGTATGCTCAATAAGACTTATTGGATACATGATACACTTTGTCTTTGTAGCTCGGTATTCCAGGGTACTTTGAACTAACCAACTGCTGGTTTACATATTTGCTCGGAAGTATTCTGAGTAGCTGTATTATCGCGCTTTTATTTCGAATTAATCCCCCAGGTAAGGTTATTATTATAGGAGTGTAGATTCTAATCAAGTCCCACGCTTCCAACCCTGGAAGCTCAGCCATAGATAGGGATCAATCACGCTCATTAACTTGCCAGCTACCTAAATTAAGTAAAATAACCAACTACCCTTCCGATCCAAGCACGCGCTCAACTTCCGCCGCGACGTTATAATCGAATCTTTCTCGAGATGCTCGTTTGCTACTTGCGAAGAAACCTAAGATATGGCACTTAGTTAGTGTCTGGCCAAGGTACCGCCAAGCGAAGTTCATAAGTTCATCGTCTTAAGAAAATTGGACTTTTGCAAGGCGGGGGAGAGCTACCTGTGATCCAAATGGCAAAATACATAATAAACTCCTCCACGGTGGTCATCTGGCGTCGTCTACTTTGCGTCCGTTTCGCCTCTTCTAGAATGGCCTTGACGCGCGGAAGGCGGAGGTCCATATGTCTCTTCGCTGCGAGTTTGATTGCTTCTTTCTCTGTTGTGACTTGCGTCGGTAAGGGGTTTCGGTATGCTTTTCGGAGGTAATGTGCTAGGAATAGCGAGAAGGACTCCACGTCCTCGAGGGCCTGGGAGGCGCCCTGGCCTGAGTTCGGGGGGAGAGCGTGCGCAGCGTCGCCGAGGAGGATGACGCCGTCGCGTTCCCAGGTGGGGAGTTCGGGGGTCGTCCAGACGGGATACATGCTTTCGACGGTGACAGATTCGATGATGGTTTTAATCACGGGGTCGCGCCAGTTGTGGTGCCGTTGGCGGAGTTGGCGAGAGATGTCGTCCTTGTCGATGGTTTTGGGGTCGGGGGAGGTTGCGATGGAATAGGTCGACCACCACATTACGGTGTCGCCTGGTTCGGGGACGTGGGATGGAGAGTCGCGATTTGGATCGCTTGGTGAGCTGGAGGAGAATGCGTAACCGAAGAAGCCATTTCCACCAAGCGTGAACGTCATGGTGCCGGCCTCGACGTGGGATTTGATATCTGGCGAGACGGGGACGAAACCGCCAACGCCGACGAAGCCTCTGTGGGAGGTTAGTCTTGGAAGATAGAGCATGAATGGGGTAGGCGTACTCGTATTGGGGAGGGTAAGGGTCGCCAGTGCTCTCTTGGAATAATGCATTTTTCGCTGTGCTTTTCAGCCCATCTGCTCCTATGACCAGATCTGCCTCGACAGGCGGACTATCATCGGCGAATCTCACGATGTTCCTGCCGTCTGCATTTGCGATAACTTCAGACACTCGCTTGTTGACGATGATATCGTCCGGAATGCGATCTCGCAGACACCTCCAAAGTGCGTGACGACTCATCGAGACGGTGTTCATGACGGGTTCTGTGCTCCCCGCAGCAGAACCCCGGAAGAGCTCCCATCCATACGCGCTCTGCATCTTGAAATGCGCAACTGGATATCCCGCTCGGACGACATCTCTGAGGAGGTCACCATCCAGACGAGCAAGCACGCTGAGCCCATTCGGACAGACGCCCAGTCCACCGCCCACGATCAGGGTGGACGAGTGCGTCTCGCCATGGGCCGGACGTTCTCTGAACGTGGTGTCTCTGGCGGTATCGTATGCTTCATAGATGGTGTAGGTGTGATCTTCAGCCGGTGGAGCCGGTCTGGGCAAATGCTTCTTCAATGCTAGATACGCACCGCAGCCACTGATCCCTGCGCCGATGATTACGATTTTCATGCTGCGTGCTCTACCTAGCTTGCGCAGCGCCGCGTTCGAACTAGAAATGGGCGGATGTTAAATGTCGAATACCAAATTACCAGTTGGTCATCTCTAGGGTTTATTAGTTACATGGTCAATATAGCAGACTCTCTGTTGCGACGTCGAGTACATACCCTACGGTCGAGACATGTCAGATGCGACGTTGGTCCCGTGTCGTGGACCCCGCTGTTGTCAGACCACTCAGTACTCAGTCGTATGGCAACGTCGCCCTCAATTGCAATGTTTCGAAACGGAGCACGAAAATAGGAAAAGAATCAATTGAGAAGAACTGGTTAGGCCATCGATTTCTGTCCTTGTAAATCGTTGTTCTAGCAGTGCAAAGCAAATGTAAAGGAAGGCTGCGACGTTTTTATACGATGTGGTCCGTGCGTGGTACAGATCCGCCAATGGGAAAAGACATACTGACTGGAATTGAGATGTTGATTCAGAGAAGTGATGGCAACGTTAAAATAGAAACGAACTAATTATAAGTCGATAGTCTGTTCGCTGGTTGCAAAGGGGTGGTATACAGAAGAAACACTGCGCCCAGGGCAGCCGGAAGGTGTAACGGAATGTACCGGTACGTACAGCATGATAAATCAGAAAACTGTGAAATAAATGCACTGGAATCACTGCGAGACCGCTTGAAATGTGGATACGATCCTGTCATGCATTTAGTGTCGTTATATACTCGACTCGTGGCCAGGAATCCTGGATGGATGACTCGATCTTTGACTGAGGATCGAATCTAAAGAGATGCTGTAACTAGCAAGCTATATAGTTAACTCCCGAGATGATTGAGTACCTGGCTAATGGCAGGAGACCAATCTGAGGGTCCCGAGGGCCCTAAAATCCTGTGAACAGGAATCAGCTTGGAATCTTCGTGCAGGACAGCAAAGAAGCCATGGGGAGATAATCAACCCTGTACGTACATACTAGCGGACTGGCTATACTTGATTAAACAGGTCTTGTTTGTATCTTCTTGGTAATATATTCTCGCTCGTATAATTATATTAAAGATATATCAATGGTGTATTTATTTTATTTTATTTTAGTCTATTTTGAGATTCTACAACAGGACATAAAACAATCCAGAGAGCCAGGCTGTAGTATCCCATAATATTGATGAGAAAATACTTCAGCGACGATAAAATGTTCCTAGACTTCGATAAACGTTCCTAAACCGTCCTTCAAAGCCCATCCTTTATCTTGTATAGGCCTCCTACACCGTTTGGTGAACCAGCACGTCGCCTTCAATTTGCTATCTAAATAAGTAGTGTCTAGCTAGTTGGCGGCCCTTGACAGTTACACTAACATGCCACCGCTTTTATGTCGTAGGCCGATAACTGAGCCAATGATCTCATCCAGCCTAATCTCATATTTACAATGGCCCAATTAGCTATTGTGTCTAAAACGTCGCAATTAGTCGCTGGGTCTCTTGCCTTCACTTATACTTTGTCCCGAGTCTTAAACTATGGTAAGCTTTCCAGTGATGCCGTAGAGACTTTTATTCTACGGTCACTATCCCGTGGAATGCCCCTGATTCAGCAGGGATCTTCGATCTTCAGCTCCGTGACGTCGATCCTGCCGTCGCTCGCTTTCCGCATCATGGATTGGTGGTTGACCCGCGCCACGACTGGACAGTCAAGCGCGCTCAAATCACCAATCAGTCGCCGATAAGGTCTTCTCCAGCCGTGTCAGACTTTCCCCAGACTTCGGAACCCCGCCGTGGGTCGGATTATTGCTGCGGGGAAACGGGTCTATATTACCTATCTTAACGAGAATCTCGGTAGCACATGCGTATGAGATCTAGATGTTGCCGCCCTGCACGGTTTCAGTTATCGTCCTGGTATATTCCCTGCTGCAATCCATGTGGCTAGCGCAAGGGTAACACAGCAGTTCCTCTTCATTCGCAGTCGTTGCCCGGTGCTCGGGCCTTCACTAGAGACGATCTTTCTCGCAATTGACGTATTGGCGCTTCGGGTCACTTTCTCTCGCCGAGGTAGCCTTCCTCGTGGGAATCTTGTTGGGGGAGGTGTGCGTCGTGATCAAGCGCTAGTCTGATCTTATTTATACGCATCAATATCTCCTGCTCGTCAGCATACGAGAATCACAACGATTTTGTTTCACATTGTTTGATACCCACACTTAGATAGCCGAAGACTTATCAAAATGTCAGACACCAAGTCACCCCCTGGCCATCTTGGCAATCTCACCGAGGAGCAAGAGGCTAAGCTCCGCGAGGCGTGGACTCTCCTCGGAAAGTTCATCGGCATGAAGATCGAGAACACTGCTGCGCCAGCTGAGAAGACCGCCCCGAAGAACGAGGCACCTGCTCAGGAAAAGAAGAAATCACGGCGGAGCTGGTTTGGCTTAGGAGGAGGCAGTAACAATGACCCTCCTACCTCGGACAACGCGTCGACGCACTCTACTGGAATTTCCATCAGTGATGGTGACGATAAGTATGGAACAATGAAGGATTTCCAACAGACGATTGCAGATAAGACTCCCGAGCAGCTGCGTCAGACTTTATGGGCTATGGTTAAGAAAGACCACCCAGATGTGCTGCTGCTTCGATTCCTGCGCGCGCGGAAATGGGATGTCAACAAGGCAGTCATAATGCTTATTTCCACCTTGAGGTGGCGAGCAGATCAGTACCACGTTGACGACGATATAATGCTCAACGGTGAAGAGGGTGCATTGAAAAAGGCCGACGACTCAAACGCTTCAGACAAGAAAGTTGCAAATGACTTTATAGCGCAGTATAAGATGGGAAAGAGCTTTGTACACGGCATTGATAAGGAAGGGAGGCCAATTTCTATCGTCCGTGTCAAGACGCACAAGATCGGTGCTCACAGTAATGAGGCTGTGGAGAAGTTCACGGTGCATCAGATCGAAACTGCCCGATTAGCGTTGCAAGGAAATGTCGAGACAGTGGTGAGTTAGGTTGATAATGAGCTCTGAGATCGAGGGGCTGACTAGACAGGTCCTTATCTTTGACATGACGGGATTTACACTCGCAAACATGGTAAGTGATGCCCTTCTATGTCTATGGAATTATCGTTCTTGAGCTAATTGTTATTAGGATTACCAACCTGTGAAATTCATTATCAAGTGTTTCGAAGCCAACTACCCGGAGTCTCTCGGCTTTATCCTGATCCACGAGGCCCCGTGGATCTTCAACAGTGAGTCCCAACTCGCCCCCAAGAATACTGCTTGGCCACAAATGTGCTAATAAATATTTCAGGCATCTGGAAGATCATCCGAGGCTGGCTCGATCCCGTTGTGGCAGCAAAGGTGAATTTCACATATGGCGTCAAGGACCTCGAGAAGTTCATCGATCGTGGAAACATCATCAAAGAGCTTGGCGGGGATGATCCATGGGAATATAAGTACCTCGAGGTACAGCCTGGAGAGAATGATAGAATGAAAGACACTGCGAAGCGGGACGAAGTTCTTGCCAAAACCAGTAGCCTTCATCAAGAACTGCAAGACGCCACGAAAGAGTGGATTATGGCTGCCAACAACGGCGACCAGGAAGCCGTCAAGACGTGGAAAGCTAAACGCGAGGAACTCATTGCGAAATTGAAGGACGTGTACTGGGACCTTGATCCCTATATCCGTGCCCGCTCATACTATGATCGCGCTGGGGTTATCCTGCCAGGTGGAGATATTGATTTCTACCCAGAACGCAAGGGTAAGGATGCTACAGCTAAGGAAGTGGCAGCAGAGCCTGTAACAGAGACAGTTACAGAGAAGGCTGCAAATGGAGTTGCAGTCGAGGCCAATCCTTCTACTACGGTTACAGTCGGTTAAACATTGGAGGAGTCGCGATTGTTTTTGAATGATATCACTTGTGTCTGCGTTTTCGCATTATGACCTTATATCCCTTCTGATATTAGTCTCGCAGGTAGAATATGGAAGTTTCGCTCGGTTCAAGTCTCTATTCTTTACTCTACTTTCGATTCATGCTTTATTTGCAGATTAACTAGAGAATGCATCCATCCCAATGCTCAGATTTCCATAGTTCCGAATCAACTTCTGAAGGATCGACATCATCTAAAGACACGTTTTTATGGGAATTTGCCTATAACAAAGCATCTCGTTCACCATAGCAGATACCCGCTCGCATCTTAAATTGACAGTTTCTGCGATTTGGGTGTGCCGCTCTTTTGGAGGCAGGTCCTTTACCGCTAATTGTAATCCTCTTTGCCGGTTGGCTTGTCGCCTTTTGATTAGCTCGATTATAAATTTGCCGGGACTCTGTGGCGCTTGCAGAGCAAAAGTCCAGAGTATCACTGCGGATGATCGCGTCCTCCCCGCATTTTGTCGTCCCCGGTTCCCGACCCAGATTACCGGTGGGATAGAGTATGGAGGCCCCGCAAAGTCGTGATGCAGATTAGCGTCCCGGGACCACTCTGTCCAGCACTTCTTCGTCTTCGTTGATTATGTTTCTCTATCTACTTTCTCTAACTACATTATGCTCTCCACTAAGACCAATTTAAGAGCACAGCAAAGTGCTAATTCTCCGCGGCATCAGTGCCCGCTGTGCCCGAAATTCTATAAGCGGCGTGAACACTTACAGCGCCACTTTGGGACACATGGATCAGCGCGTCCATATAGTTGCGCATGCTGTGGCAGTTCGTTTCAGCGGGCTGATGTTCTGAAACGTCACTCGAAGACCTGCGAAGGTAGAACCCCCGGACTTCCCAACACACCAAACGCCCGAAGACGCGCCTGCGATCGTTGTGTCCGGCAGAAAAGAGCTTGCGATTCTGGCCGTCCATGCCAGAGCTGTGTGAAAAGGACAGTAGCATGCTTATACACGCAACCTCCTAATCAGAACGAGTCTCAGAGCCATGATGTGGAAAATGGCTTCATTAGCGATTGTGATACTCTATCGTCAACTAATATCATGACACCCCTCGGGTACTCAATGCAGGAACTTGATAGCTCGGTGGGAAAATCCGATACATTTCCAGAATTAAGGGGACCAGACTATTCGAACAAGGACTGGGACGATCTTCTGGCATTGATATCAGAGAGTCAACTCTTACCGGAGCCCACCCTGTCACAAGCTTTAAATCGCTGTTCCTTGAACTTTCTGGACCGTATTACGAGAGAAACTGGCTTAGTTCACAGTTTCGACTGTGGGACCCAAGAACAGCGGGAGCAGGTCCTGATGAAACTGGAGCTCCAACTGTCGTGTGGTCTCCTTCAAGCATCCGTTTCAACCCTTTCATCTCAGCCTATAACAGAAGATGAGTATATGGACCTTCCAGGACAAGAAAGCTTGGGGCTCTTGAATACTTTGAATTCTTTTTCTCAAGTCTGGTTGGATAATCCTCTGTCCTTGAAAACACATGAAATTCTTCTGCTCGTCAAGGCAGTAGTCGAAGTGAAGCCACGGAATAGTTCAGTCCACTTGAACTGGTCTCCGGCGTTGGAGAAGGAATGTTTACAATTCTTTTCACCGCCAAAGCTGTGCAAATTCCTCGGATTGTATTGGGCGATATGGCATCCCAATGTCAGTTTTGTACATCGGCCAACTTTTGATCCCATGTCAGCGAAGCCAACTCTCCTGGCAGCGATGGCACTTATCGGTAGGTGATATTATAACGTGACATCGTGAACATTTAGCTAACAAGATGCAGGAGCAAGTGTTTCCCCCAGCCAGACAGATAATGAGAACGCACGCGTATGGTTTGATTGTGTAGAAGAAATTGTATTCACCGACGAGGATTTCAACAGTGACCTCACGTACTCCACTGTGGATAGGATTTCTGTCCATCGGCGCAACATACAGTCGCTCCAGGCTGCCTACATGGTATGCCTGTACCAGAATTGGGAGGGCACTGATTGCAGTAAAAGCCGTATCCGTCGTTATCGCTTTGCCACTCTGGTCTCGGTAAGGCCAAACAAGAAAACTGACATTACTTTGAGTGCTAATATTCGTTATAGACGGCTCGGGACATAAATATAGCAACGGCGACGCATGTGAATTATTGTAAAACCCAACGTTATGACTTCCGCTGGAGTGATTTTGCAGCTCGCGAAGAGCTTATTAGGTAGGATTTGAGTGCTTATTTACCATGGCCACTGACACCTCCCCTAGAGTATTTATCTGGATCTTCTTGCTCGACACGGCCTTCGTAATATTTAACAATGCTCCTCCACGGATGACAATCAAGGAGATGAAGATGCATATGGCCGTTCCCGAGGCCTGTTTCCAAGCAACGTCCCCGAACGAGTGCTTCGAAACTATTCAGTTCATTCTTCCGGAGGAAAATCAATACTGGGATATTTCGTTTCGGTCGGCCTTCGAGAGCCTGTGCAAGAGCCATGTACCACCAAGGTCTCTCCATAACCTTGGATCTCTGGGGCCGTTAAATTTATTTGCCTTAGCTTCAGGTAAGCCTAGCTTGAATTGTCCCGTATTGGCTTCGGTACATACTAAGCTGTCTGCCTAGCAATTCATTGCTTAGTATTCCAGCATCGAAACTCGTTTGATGGATGCCAGCTCCCAGCTGCGATCCACAATTCTCTTAGGAACTGGAAAGACGCCTGGGATGTCTTTTCCAGCGCGTACTCATCGAGTCCTTCAGCCCACGTCACCGTAGATAGCACTGATTTGCGCCCGGATATCATGTGGAAGAGACTTGGGTTTTCTCGATTCTGTCCCGAATATTGGTCACTGGCTTCCCTCATAGTGGATCAGCTTATTCTACGTGATACCTCTGAAGAAAGAAGCGACCAATATGCACAGGGCCAGGGGTCCAATCCCCTCGATAATTTGGTATCAGAGAAAATCCTCGACAAATACGATCAAACAAGTATGCGTCAGGTTAACGATCTCATTGGCGAGTTCCAGAAGTTTCAAATTGTGTAAATAACGCGTAGAATAATGATGGAGGAATAAATGTGTATACTAGTTATGAATCAAATTGCTGATATAACTCTATACGTGCTATCATTTCGGAAGAATACACTTGAACATACCAGTTTGACTTCATTGTCACAAAGTATTCATTTCCTTGGGATTCTCCCCCGATTACTTTCTTAATTTTATAAGTCTCATTTTGTCTAACTCGTCTACGAAATCAGTGCATAACTCGGGAACGACTGCGGAAGCAACTTCTCCCACTTGAAGCCCGCAACTACCCACCTCCGCGTCCGGTTAAAGCTTCCCCCACATTCTGCTCCGCAACTGGGGTACTCCGATCTACCACATGGAGTAAATATATAAGAGGTAGAATTATTTCATTTCACGTATTGCCTCATACTATTTTGGTATAAGCATTTTTTGAGTGTCTTCAAGATTAGAAGTTCTAATAAATATCTCCCGCCTTGATATCGTATAGCAACTCAAAGTATCTCAGTCCCCTTGTATACTACCCAAACGAGCAAAAATGTTATCGACCATTGTCTTGGCAGGGCTCATAGTGGTTCTGGCTTTTCGACTCTTGTCGATGGGACGGCGTCCTAAGGACTACCCACCTGGTCCTCCAACTCTGCCCATCATTGGGAATATTCATCAGGTGAGACCTGTTTCATATATCTTTTCGCTCATAGGGTATACAAAATGAAGAGCACTAGCTAATAATGGAATGAAAGATGCCGTCGAGAGACGTTCACTTGCAGTTCGAGAAATGGGCCCGCGAATACGGACCAATCTATAGTCTAATGCTGGGCACCAAATGCTTAATTGTACTATCAAGTGCGGAAGCCGTCAAAGAGCTCCTGGACCGGAGAAGTGGAATCTATTCAGACCGCCAGGAAATGTATATTGGACAGGATATATGCAGTGGTGGATTACGTTTTCTGATGATGGTATGCATATCCCAGTATCATTAAACCAACTATAACGCTTTACTAATAATAAGGGTAATAGAGGTACGGTCCGACATGGCGCATGGTATGTTGAACGCTCCAAGTTATTCTTGATATGCCATCAAAACCTAACTCTTGAATAGTTCCGAAAGATGGTCCATGGTCTATTGAACGTGAGCTCATCTCACAGTTATGTGCCATATCAGACTTTAGAGAACAAACAGATGCTGTATGAAATATTGACGCAACCAAAAGATTTCCTGAACCATATTCGCCGCTACTCTAATGCTCTCACTACGACGATTGTTTTCGGATGGCGGACTCCCACATACGAGGATGACAAGATGAAGCAACTCTTTGAAGGCTTCTCTAAGTTTGCTGAAATCAATCAGACTGGTGTGGCAGCTCTGGTGGACTTCTTCCCGATCCTGCGGAGGTTGCCAGACTCCTTACTTGGAACCCAGAAAAGGGCCAAGCAACTGCATATGGCAGAGAAAAAGCTATACCTCGGTCATTGGCTCCGGGCTAAAGATGACATACGTTCCGGAACTATTAAACCCTGCTTTTGTGTCGGCATGGCCAAAGCTCAAGAACGGGACGGATTCAGTGACGACCAGGCGGCCTATATCTCAGGGACTCTCCTCGAAGCGGGTTCTGACACAACTTCCAGTACCCTGTATGCCTTCGTACAAGCAATGCTCCTATTCCCGGAAGTCCAGCGCAAAGCACAAGCCGAAATCGACCAAGTGGTAGGCACTGATCGTTTACCCACCATGGATGATCTCCCAAATTTACAATATATTCGCGGATGCATGAAAGAAACACTGAGATGGATGCCAACTACAATCCTTGGAGCCGTTCCTCATGCTGTCACTCAAGACGACGAGTATATGGGCTATCGAATACCAAAAGGTGCTGGTGTGATGAATAACGCATGGGCCATCCATATGGACCCTAATCGGTACCCTAGTCCTCGGTCGTTTAATCCGGAGCGATATAAGGACGACTATCAAAGTTTTGCCGACGCTGCAGCTAACCCAGATCCGATGAAACGAGACACCTTCACGTTTGGTGCTGGTCGACGCATTTGCTCGGGCATGCACGTTGCAGAGCGTAGCCTTTTCCTTGGCATGTCTCGGATATTGTGGGCCTTTAATATAAAGCCTACTTTGGATGAGAAGGGACAGCCGATTCTACCAGACCCTGATCGCTTGACACAGGGTTTTGTTTGTATGCCAGAGCCATACCCCGCTACAATTACCCCACGCTCGAAACACCACGCTGAGATAGTAGAGAAAGAATGGACAGAAGCTAAGGCAAATTGCTTAGATCCAGAAACGCAGCAATGGATGAAGGTGCCGCCGGAGATAAAGGCTCGTTGATTTCCCAACACATGTACAGAAAAGAAATGTTACCTGAGTCGGAGTTTCGAATCTTCTATACATGCCTAGCAGATATTAGAAAGATCCGAAGGCAATACTGCGGGAAATAAAATGAGTGACAATTATCCTGGGCATCAATGAGGCCATTATGTACACTGCCACTTTCACCTGATAATAAGTGTCGTCTATGTTTGAGTAGCATGACAACGCATAAACTTGACTAGGTTAATCCTGATATGCAGCGAGGGGCATCTGAGTATCTGAAGAGATATCTCTGGGTTCAGTTAACTTGCTCTTTGTACCAAATTGTGTACTATCCAATACTGCGTGAGCAACTCCAATGTGTAGATTAGACTATTTCCTTGGTTGTATTACCTATATGGTGGTGACCAAGGCGGGGCTAGTTGGTAAAATCCGTCAAATCATAAGCAGTATCGATGTCAACACCAGCGGCGGTTATACGCCATAATGCTATCGCCAAATGAGGCAATTTTGCTCGGTGGCTTTAATAATGTACAAAATATGGAGGGGTATAATATCTTACTCCAGCGCTCCTCTCTCCTCAAACTCGATGATCGGGGTCATTCAATGGCGTCGTACTGATATCGAAATCTCTACGTACTATTACTATTGAGAAGTACTATCCAAAAAATACGGTTATTTCGTCTTCCCAATTCATATCTTGAAGCTTACTGGATTTCAAAATGGCTACCTCATCTATTCGACCAGGTGGCCCTGGCCTCAAAGGACCATGGGATTTCCCCGATAGTCCGCTCAGCCGTGCTGCACGCCAGCCACTTCTTCTAGGCCTCTTTATCTCGCTCCAAGACATCCACATCTCTGACCATCCCACGAGCAACAGTTGGACATTCGATTATAATCTCGATGTCGTCCGACGAGGAGAGGAATTAGGTTTTGACCTGGCATTCAGTCGCACACAGTGGCTCCCCAAGGGCGGCTACGATGGCGAAGCATCGCTTGACGCTTTTGTAGGCCTCGCAGCCATGGCCGCAGCCACGAAGGACATCATGCTCATCTCAACAATGCACGTTCTGTACGGCCCGCTGCACCCATTGCATATTGCCAAGTACGGAGCGAGTCTGGATCACATCGCGAAAGGCCGTTGGGGTATCAACATCGTGACGGGCCATCGTGCTGTTGAGCATGAGATGTTTGGCTGGCAACGCATCGAACACGACAAACGGTACGAGATGGCCGGTGAACTTTTCGACGTGGTCAACAGTCTCTGGCAGGAAACGGAAAATCTTTCATATACGGGCAAGGTTTCGCCATGGCGACTTGAGAATGCCTGGATCACGCCGAAGCCCCAGTATGGTCGGCCACTACTTGTCAATGCTACGGGTTCTCCAGCCGGTATTGAATTCGCGACCCACTATTCTGATCTCATTTTCATCACGTCGCCGGGGGGTGCTCATATTGACAGCGCCTTGGAAAAGCTTCCTGATCACATCAATACCATCAAGGCTGCTGCGGAGGCTGCGGGTCGGAAGATCAAAGTCCTCATTAACCCTATCATCGTCTCGAGGGATACACCAGAGGAAGCGGAAGCATATCTGCAGAAGATTGTGGAGGGTAAAAGCCAACGAAAAGGAACTGTTTTTGAGAAATACGACAGCGACGCGCATGCCTGGAGAGGTCGTCAGGATCCTCGAAATAAACAAGGGTTTGGTCTGGGTGGCAATATTGAAATCATTGGCTCACCTGAACAGGTTGTTGAGCAGATTCAAGCTTTGCATAGTATCGGCATTGATGGTGTGGTGGTCAACTTTTATGATTTCAAGGTAGACTTGGAACATTTTGGTACCAAGATTCTGCCATTACTGAAGAAAGACGGTCTGCGTGTCGATTAGTTCCATTCGATTATGTCAAAACATCTTCCGATAACTATTGTGGTGCAGATGGAAATCGAGAGTCGAGTTCTATAGATTACTGCAGGGACCAAGCAATTCGCAGGATTATACCATAAGAAAAGGTCGTTGCTATGTTAGGGTAGATATAAGTATTGGGTTCCGTGCTTCTTATAAATGAAGCGTGGCATGTCTCAATAACATGACACGGGTAGGATTTGAAAACGGTGTCCTAGGCATCTGTGCGTAAAGCTTTTAGGCATGTTAAGGATTCCATAATACATACCTCGGATGGATTTCGGTGATTCAAGATAGTAATAATACGCAATGGAAGAGTCTGACGAGGAATCAACCTTACCCCTATGTTCTGTATTGACCTTCTTCTATGGTCTCTGATTGGAAAGTACGTAAATAGTAATAATATTAAGTAAAGAGAAGCCGATTACTTATCTATACAGGATAACCATGGTAGATACCCAAATATATGTATATTCTCAGAAAGGCTATGTATATTCAGGCAGAAAACAAGATCCCAGAATATCAACCAACTATAAATAATAACATCAGGTACTCAGCAAAATAACACCGACAAGATCATAATTCGTTACCTTACTTGCCTTATATTCTATTTCCTTACCAAATATCTTCTAAACCTGTGAAGTTGCTTCACTTAGTAGTGCAGCCTCTAAGCCAATACGACGTCATTGTAGTAATCAATCAAGACAGGTTTAGCTGGGAACGTGATTAATTCCCCCTTGTTTATTCAACCGACTATGCGGATATATTATAGTGGATAAGCAACGATATACGTAATTGTTTTGCATTCATTATAGTTTGGTAGCCTCCCCTCGTCCCTATAAGTTAGGTCCACGCACACTGTAGTTTAGATAGAGCTTCGAGCTTACTTCCTAGATGGAGAATCAAGCTACTTCGTCTTGCTACTTCTGTTCTTCTGAGGTTATACTAGGTAATATGGTTCAATAGCATAGGCAAGAGGTAAACATTGGGGGTCATGTTGCCAGGTTTTGTACTGCTGGTGTTTGAACTTTCTTTGGTCATTTTCCATTTCTCTCTTACTTATCTCCCTCCCCACCCTTAGCAGAATATGTATGAAACAACCACAATTGCAACTGCCAGCACTAGACACTACAGTACAATATAAGTGCAGTATTGGACGAACCATCATTAAGGGCTGACGGAGAAGTATCGACATCTAATCAGTACTGTCTCCTATCACCTTACCAGTGAATAACTGCATTCAAGGCCTCGTCTTAATATGTGTTATATGTAACTAATATCTTACATTTGTACTTGATACGTGTGAACTAGATTAACACATTTTCTGTCCTTTGGATGCTAAATCCAACAAAGGTCTACTACGATGGGCAAAACTAGGGTCATTTTCAAATCTAGACCGTGAAGATCGACAGTCCATCCTCTAATCACTTCAACCCTGGTTCACATCCTGTAGCTAGAAAATTGAAACTGCTAGTGTTACGGAGGAAAGAAAAACCTCGCATAACTTAGAATAAGCAACATAAAATGCACCGCCCTGCAATGCCATGCCATGCCATGCAGTCAGGAGAAATCCCGCATACACATGAAGATCGGCAGGGAGATCGGAGTGCGAGTGAATCCTCCGGTTCACGGAGGAACCGAGAGCGGATCGGAGGAACAGATCAGATACACTACGTATTATGTTACGAGGTAAACACTTTTCCGGGCGGCATGTGAAGATGGGGAATCTGCGTGAAGATGGGGGAAGCTGGGGTAGGAGTGACTAGAGCAGTTAGGCTGAGAGTGTAAGTTAGACGCCGTTGGATAGTTTGGCCTCCGCTTCCGCATTGCGGAGCAGCGGATGGATGTGAATGGACAATTGCGGGGGATGCGGCGGTGGAGCGGGGAAGGCTGTCTTTTCTTGGCTCAACAGACAGGGATGTTTTTTTTTTTTTTTTTTGTCCTGCTCGTCATTCGCTTATCCGGGGGTTTGGTCGTGCGCGTTACTGCTAAAATCGGAGGTTATCTGTTCGTCAAGGAGTAATTTCAAAAGGCGTGTCGGGGTTGGTTCGACGGATCGGGTGGCTGACGGACATCCTCCGCACGGGTCGGCGTCTGGACAGAAGAAAAGAATCTGAGGATTCAAGATCCAGTCAGGAGAGAGCGATACCAATGACTGGACAATCGATGCACAATTTCTGTTTGTACCCCAGAAAGTCGTTGCGATGGTTTTATGTTATTCGCGGGGATGGCGAGAAAAGGCCATCCCCTGATCCGCCGTGATCCCCTCGTCCGAAGACCGGAAAACAGCAAGAAAAATTAACTTTGAGACGGCTCAGTTCGAGTCAGGCTAGGGCACGATGGTCTGGCACTATCCCGCATTCCTGCTCGCTGGGGCTGGGTCATGAGCACGCCGAACGGGCTCCAACCACATCCCGATCGAGACGATACGCACGATGACGCTGAGCACGGAGCACAACGGAGTCGGTCCGGGGTAGCGGTCTCTGTACGTCGGAGCCGTTTACTTCCTTTCTTTCTTGCTGGCTGAGAACGGGCTGCACGAGATGTTTCCTTGCTGGTCTCGATGACGGTGTTAGGCATGCAGATCGGCTCCGACCAGTTCCAACGCCGCATCACCCAGTGTCTAACGTAGAGAAGAGAGATGATAGAGAGTACGGTATCCGATGGCATATTGCGACAAGAAGTAACAATTAATACGAGGTAGTTTCTGCTCAACCGTGTTCGACTGAGCATCCCGATCGGAGAATCCCCATCCCAGCACGCAGTTCCAGTGAAGATGGCTGCCAGGTGGCAGAGCAGGGTTGTCCGATCTGGAAGGTGATCTTGAACCCCGATTCAGTATCTATCCATCCACTGTGCCATAGGGTAGGCCATTCTCGTATATGGTAATACCAGAAGAGAGATACTGACTACCCCAGGTTTGCATGACGATGCCCCTCCCCCGCCTCATCCGCAGCGAAGGCCGATGGTGCGAAGTGGAGGATGATGCCAAGTTGGCCAGGTCGGTCTAGGGAACAGTGATTCTGGATTTCTCCGTAATTCATCTAGTAGGAGTGAACGTGGCCTGAAGCCATCCCAATAATCCAGCCAGTTGAGGTCGCAACCCACTGGAACTGGAGCCCCAAAGACAGAGAGGATCGACGGCGCAACCTAAGTGACCAACTAGCCAGACGGGCTGCCCGTGGGGAGCAACTGTCTCCGTATGGGGTAGGCCCGTGGCGTCTCCCCCAACTGGAGCTTCGGGTGCTCCAGGCGGCCCATTTTCTTCCTTTCTGTTCTTGGGTCGATTTTTTTGGCGTCCACGGGATCCCGTGTTGGGACCCGTCTGGACGGTAAGGACAAATGATATGATGCTATCCCGTATGACGAGGAGCTGGGAAAGCAGGAAAAACCGGGACGATACACAATTGCTCCGTGCTGGACCGCTGATTCGCATCCGGTCTGTCGGGCTCTCTGCTCTCCATGGATGCCAGCATGAGACATGATACCACAACTGGCCATTTCTTCCGTTATCCAATGATGACTGCAACCACAGATGTGATGTATCCGGACGGAGTAATTCATCACAGTCTGGAATGACAATATGGCCACCTCAGCGTCAGTCGGCGGGTCACGGGAGCAAGCAGGAGCCGTATGCTCCAGGGGCGACGCTAAGCCGGACTCGGCTGGTAGTAAATGCGGCCAGTCGTCATCGGCCAGAGCCAGAGCCAGGGCCAGGGCCTCGAGGGGCGATATCCGGGTCTAACCAAGCGTGTTCGGGATCCGGCATGGAAGGGATCTTCGCAGATTATGCTACTCTATGCTATTCTATGGTACCAGAATATGCCTGCTAGATGATAGGATATTACACTTGGTAGAGATGCGCCGTCCTCCCCGATCTGCTCTTCAACGCACATGCTGGTACCCTGACCGACGATGGTCCGAAATTGGCACGGGACGCCACACGGCGAGGAACGCTGGGGCTTGGCATACCGGTCCTGATGACGGTGATGTTCGAAGAATACTACCTCGATAGACAGTGATTCATTGAGTATTGTAGTATTGTTATATTATTGTTGCTTCTGAACGGCGTCATTAGTAATGCTCGACAGACGAGACATCTCATCCACCAGATCGTAGCATAACCCACTACATCCACACATCCACACATCCACAGGAGAGACAGCAAAGAAAAAGACGCCTGCAAGGTCCGCTGGCGGTCCCACGGAAAACATCCTGAAGAAGTAATGTGCGATCCCTGGCCGGGGGGACTACCAGCCAATCAGCGACAGCTTAAAAGCCCCTGGGTGGGTGTGCGACCGCCCAACCGTTTCTGGTATTTTGGTATCTGATGTATTGCCGGTATGTTTGGTCTCTTATTGGTGAATGATCATACCGACCGGGCCGAGGTGCCAGCAAGGCCGGCGCTGATTCGGCAGGCGGCAGGAAATCGCTCGGCAGTGGGGGCGCCTGCTCTCCGCCCGGAACCCACAGAGACAGCTACAACTGACCTGCTATAGCGCTCTAAGCCTTAGCCCAACTCTGAAGCTTTCCTCCCCACAGCCCGTCGGTCTGGGGGAGGCAATTATGGCGATGCTCGTGCCTGCGAACCCCGGTGGCTGAACGGCTCCGTCTCGTCTCTCTGGGGGAGGGTCTGTTGCAAATACTTAAACATCCCTCCAGCTGCCCGCCCCTCTTCGTCCCTTGGACGAAAGATTCGATTTGCGATCTGCCACTCTCCGCTCTTCCACCCTACCCAGCTGGGCTAAACGATCTCCCTGGGGATCTCTGACAACAGGCAACTCTTCGTCCCGTCGTTGCTGTCGCATTGGATTCGACTGTTGCCATTGCCATTGACGCTGATATTGATATTGACATTGACATTGGCACACCATTGCCATCTTTCTATGCCATCAGCGCGTGACACCAGTCTTCCCATCCAGAGTCCACCATGGCTACAGTAACAGAAACGGAAACGCAAAATAAGCGCAAGGCTTCCACCGCTGGCTTGCCGGGAGCTGCCCGTCCCGTCAAGAGACGCGCCTCCAAGGCCTGCTGCTGCTGTCGTGCCCGAAAGGTCCGCTGCGACGTCGTCGAGAATGGCTCGCCCTGCACGAATTGTCGTCTGGACCAGGTCGAGTGCGTCGTGACGGAGAGCAAGAGGAGAAAGTTAGTCCACACCGCCAGAAAAAAAAAAATGCAGATTCTAGTAGATATGCCTCGTGAGAGCACGAAGCTGACCTGGCTCTTTTTGCCATTGTATCAGGAAGTCGCGTGGTGATGCAGAAACCAACGCCAACCAAGTGTCAGATTCTCCCGCGGACACGTCGGAAGACAACAGTGTATTCCGCAAGAGAATGGTCAGCCATGACCCGCTGTCTGAGATCTCCCCGGTGTCTCCCTCGCAGGCGTCCATTGATCTCGAGCAAGGACAGCATATGCCGCACCTTCTCTGTGCGTATTCACCGTTACTCTTACTCTGTAAATCTCTTCGCTGACGGCGTCTGTAGATCAAACGCAGGCTCACAGGATCAATCCGGATGAGCAGCGACGCAGGAGGATGGCGCAGACACAGAACCCCGCGGGTCCCTCGCCAGTGCCGCTGTCGAATGTGGCCTCCTCGATTCAGCATCTCTTCGACCCGTCTTTTGGTAACTCGAAACCAGCTCGTGGTTTCCTGCCGGACTACATTCGCGGTCTGCCGCAGCGTCTCATGTCGGAGGATATTGACTATCTCGCGGCCAAGGGGGCGCTGACCATCCCGGAGTTGGGCCTTCGCAATGAGTTGCTCAAGAGCTACATTCACTACGTGCACGCGTACATGCCTCTGTTGGATCTAGAAGAGTTTCTGCATATCATCTCCAGGAACGACGGCATCCACCGCATGAGTCTGCTGCTGTTCCAGGCAGTCATGTTCGCGGGTACAGCCTTCATCGATCTGAGGCATCTGCAGGCAGCTGGCTTCCAGAATCGCAAGGCTGCCCGTAAAGTATTCTTCCAACGCGCAAGGGTACGTAGAATCTCGAGTATAGCCTTTTCATTAAACCAATCGCTGACCCTCTTCAGCTGCTGTATGACTTCGACTACGAAGTGGACCGTATCTCCCTCGTCCAGTCGTTGCTTCTGATGACTTACTGGTACGAAACCCCCGACGACCAGAAGGATACCTGGCACTGGATGGGCGTCAGCCTGTCTCTCGCCCACACCATCGGTCTGCACCGTGACCCTGGGAACTCCGGAATGGACCTGCGCCGCCAGCGACTCTGGAAGCGCATCTGGTGGAGCACCTATACCCGCGACAGACTGATCGCGCTCGGCATGCGACGACCCATGCGGATCAAGGACGACGACTGCGATGTGCCCATGTTGACCCTGGACGACTTTGAGTTCAAGACGTTCCCGCCGGAGATCGTGAGCATGGTCGGTAACTGCGACCTTCTCCGCAACGTTAACCACCAGAGAGAGCTCGGTTTGATGTTCATCGAAAAAGCGAAGCTCTGCCTTTGCGTGAGTCACGTTCTCTCTGCGCAGTATTCCGTGCTAAGTCATAAGTTTGGTGGAACGACGGAGACAACGATGATGCTAGTGCCCAAGAAGTCGGCGGCGGAGACCTTCGAGGTCCGCCGTTGCGACCAGGAACTGGAGGATTGGCAGGCCAATCTCCCGTCCGAGATCCAGTATACGTCCGCGGTTACTTCCAAGCTGACGGAGACGGAGGAGGTTTTGCATCTGCATCGGGCCCTGCTCAAGATGGTCTACCTCACCACGTCCAGCGCACTGCATCGCCCTCAGGTCCTTCCTGCATCGCCGTTCCCCACCGTTGAAGCCGAACTACAGGACCTCTCCCGCAACAAGGTGCGACGTGCTGCTATCGAGATTACCCACATCGCACAGGACCTTCACCGACTGGACCTGACCCGGTTTCTTCCAACGACCGGAGTGACAGTGCTCCTTCCGGCAGTGATTATTCATCTGCTCGACATCAAATCAAATGACCCTGGCGTGCGGATGACCAGTCTGCAGCGCTTCTACCAGTGCATGCGCATCCTGCAGCGGTTGAGGGAAATCTACGCATCCGCCGATTTCGCCACTTCGTTCTTGGAGGCTGCCATCCGCAAGGCCGGTATCCAGCTGACGGTGCCACCGCCGCCTGAGACGAGACCCCGCCAGGAGCCCTCTGCGTTCACCGCATCCAGCCGGATGAACACGCTGACCCCTCCACCGGACTCCCTGGCGCAGAAGATCCCAGACCTGACGTATCCGACGTTTCCTGGGTCCGCTCCGCCGGCGTTCCAGAATCCTGACGACGGCATGATGTTCGCCTCTACGCCGCCTCATTCTGTTGGCAGCGAGAACGGCAGCCACCAGAACATCAACCCCAATGTTATGCACGAACCGTCCAAGAACCAGAGCCATCCCTTCAACCCGGATATGACGATGAGCGAGTTCATGGACCTTGCCAACGATGCGGAAGTGACGCAGAACGACTTTGATGCACTGATCAATTTTGACGATGCTGGTGCGGATCTGTTCGCGGCCGAGGACGGCCTGGGGCTGGATGGCACGATGAACGGCAACGCAGGCCAGAACGAGCAGCTGGATTTTGGTCTCAGTTTCAGCATCCCCGACAACGTGATGCACTTTGACAACCAACACAAAGGCATCAACTTTGCGGCATTGGGCGGTTCTCAACTGAATGGTGACAGTGCCGCCGACAAGACCGCGGATGGCCAGTCCAAGGACCACGGCATCTCCACAGATCTGGACGTTGCTATTGGGCTGGACCTGGAGGCTTAAATACGTGCTTATATACTAAGCGTTTTAATTGGACATTTTCTCTTCATCGAGATATCCATTCTGGATGTGTATTATGATTTTTGAATATGTGTTTATATTACGGGCCGGGCCCTTGTGGACCCCATTGAATGTTTTGAGCCTACGTTATGGATGGGAAAACTGGCGAGGCGTTCTGTGGTCTGGATTCTGGCATGGAATTAATGAGTGACTTAGTTGGCTGGTCTCGATTCTGCTGGATAGAGCAGAGAGATCACGTCTAAAAATTATGTACCTAGGGACGACCGAATGAATGACCTGTTTACTGTGAAACTAGACGGGAAACCGTGCTTTCGCACACAACATTTGCGTAGTTGATAGTTCAGCCCCAAGACTCGTAGTCGACCCGCAATTGAGTCGGTCTGGTCTGGTCTTTCTCCGTAATTATTATCTGTTGGGGATTTTCCGTCGTGGATCCTTTTTCTTTTTCCTTCCTTATCCCCTATCGGGCAATACTTTCCGCGATGCATCTCATCGGCCCGCGTTCCCGATCCTCGCCAATCACGATCCCGGCCTTTCTTTTACGCGGCTGTGTGTGCCTGAGGCTATCGGACACCCTGGCCGGCGAGAAGCTATCCCCTCCATCGCTAATAACGATACGTAGGATTGACTATTTATTTACTATTATTCATTTGATTACTCTGTACTCCGTACCTAACTAATGCAACTCGCCGCTTGAGGTTTCTGTCTTTTCTGGTCTCGTCTGGTCTGGCTTAAGAGTAGGCTAGTCTAGCACAGTCTCCACTCGGGATCTACACGCTACGTACCGTACGGCATGGGTAAGTTACACATGTCATTTGTGTAGTTTAGTTTAGTAGCTATGAAGATCCACATTCACGTTCATGTTCATGTTTATATCACTTTCACATGTGTCCTGGTCGACTCCTTGGCGTGATGGCATGTGCTAGTATTGTATGAACTATTGCCCTGGGACATAGGGGAGGTGTGAACGGAAGTTAATTAACTGGCTAATTGAAGGGGATTGATTGAATGAGTGGCTGGATATATTGGCCAGTGGTTATTACTGTTGTGAGTTACATTTGGTAACTATGCTTTGTCGGACTGTGTCAGAGTAGTGTGCAATAGTACAATATGTATACTCCATTCTACTTTAATTGCCAACGATCCAGTTCCGCCGTTTCTAAAGACCACTTTTTTCTGAGTTAAGCGGTATTCGAATACGGAGTAACTGACTATATTTGTCTTTTCTCATTCTTCTAAGTATAAGTATTAGTGCACGATGTCTGTCTTGCCTTTTCTAAAACTGGTAGCAGTCTACTTTGACCATTTACTCTATGTAGGAATTCACTTCGAACTGTCTGAGACACTCGCTACAGCGTACGGCCGGTACTGCCTGATAATCTCTGGGAATCAAGGTGTCTACAATATAATTACTCTACGAACTACCCACATAGACGTAGTCTTAGGGACTACAGCAGTCATGACTATCACGGGTAGGCTGTCGCTCCCTGAGATATCTATGTGACGGATCACTAATCCAACGACTCTGTACAACTAAGCTAACCCCCAAAGTTCGGACCCCGACGAGGTTTCAGTAATCGGATTACGGATGTCGGATTCGGGTCTCCTTCGTATGCACCTGGATGCAACGAACATGGGCAGGGACAGGGGTGTCGGGAGACGCGGCGACAATGTCCGTCGGAATCCATCCGATCCTCCTGTCTTGTACCGACCGTCCCGTCACGGTGTCGGACCGGGCGGAGCGGGTTCGGCGGGATTTATGTCTTTGCCTTCCGGTAGTCTCTAGGTTTGGGAGTTTTTAGGTGATGCAGGGACGTATTTATTTATTTATTCAGTTATTGTGTGATTTAACTGTTTAGCTATGGTTGGTTGCTATTGTATTGTTATTGATTTCGTACTATAAAATAAGGACTAGGTATACGAACCGTACGGTATCTAACCACTCCGACGTTCTAGTGAAGATGTTCAAGCGCCAGGGTTATACAACCCCCGTATAATACTGCAGCGGAACTATTTTCGATAATATTCTTTATCTGTGCTTCATAGTCGCAGATGTCTGGATGTATACGTTTCGACATCTATGAATGAATGTTGTATTAGATGCGTGGATATTATCTATATAACCTTGTTTCAGCGCTCCAGTGTAGTCAATGGGAGTTGGGATACTAATGTTAATTCGGCCATTCTTGAGAAGAAAGTATCTTTCTTTTCGAGTCTCAAGCAGAATGTTTGATTTTTCATGAGTAAACGGCTTTTTGGCTGATTCTCCAAAGGTTATAATAAATGTAGCTTCATTTGGTGAAACTTATTCGACTTCGAAGTACCCAATATGTAATAATTTGATCATCTCAACTAGATATTCACCGCTATATTACACTGTATCTTCCGTCAACTAGTCAACTATGCCCTGCAAATCAAATCTTCCATATTCACATGAACTGCCTTAATCTGCGTATATGCCTCGAGACCAGCTTCGCCCAACTCCCCTCCGATACCACTTTGCTTGACTCCTCCAAATGGAATACGCGGATCGCAATCCTGACTGCTATTAACCCAAACCATCCCTGCCTCTATCTCCGCCAAAACACGGTGCGCTCTCTCAAGATCTCGCGTAAACACTGCCGTTCCTAGACCGGGGGTTGTGTCGTTGGCGCACTGGATGGCCTCCTCTTCGCTGGAAAATGCCACAACAACCGCCGGCCCGAAGATCTCTTCATGGTAAATACGCATCGAATCTTTCACTTCCGTGAAGATCGTAGGATTGATAAAGTATCCGTTCTTGTGTGCATCAGCTAGAGAAGACACTGGGCTTCCTCCAGCTGCCATTGTGGCTCCTTCAGAATCGTCAGACTCAATGTATGAGAACTCGCTCATACTGAGCCCGTGTCACCTGTGGGCCCTGAAAAGTAGATTCTTCCCATTGAGAGCCGATTTTCGATGTTTTTCTGGTGGCATTCTTAAGCTGATCGATGAACGTCTCGCATATCTGCTCGTGCTACAAGATTAGTGACGCTGCCGAATATGGGTCAGCTCTCTTCTTTAACTTTCCACACCATGGTGCCAGACTTACTGGCGGTGCAAATCTGACCCTGATTCGAGAATAATCCGAAATGCGACCATTTCACTGCCTGCTCCAGATCGGCGTCCGGAAACACCAACAACGGCGACTTCCCCGCCGCGAGCTTCATGATCTCTCTCGCGGTGACAGTCGGCCCCGTGAACGCAATCTTATCGACGAGAGGATGCGCAACCAGAGCTGCCCCAGCTTCTCTACCGTATCCACTGATGACATTAACCACTTCAGGAGGAGATCCCGCTTCGGCAATAAGCGTCCCCAGGACGAGGATACTGAGCGGTATCTGCTCGGCTGCCTTGATGACGACCGTGTTTCCGCACGCGAGCCAGCTTCCACGCTGCCGTGGAAAGGGGATATCTTCACGGGACAAAATCTGACTTGGCGTATGTGGTGCTGATTGTCTGGCCGAACGTGTTATCAGTCCAGCCGCTGTAATAGCGAATCGTGCCAATGGCCTCTGGCAAGTCCTCGTTCACTGCTACTTGGTACGGTTTTCCTGCGGTTGAGTTAGAACATCTTTCCTCACTCGTTCGAAGGAGAATTAGTTTTCCATGAGATATGAGGCTTTCACGCACCATTATCCCACGCATTAATCGTGGCAAAAAGTTCTTTCCTCCTCGATCAAATCCGCCGGACGGCTCATGAATCTGCCCCTGTCGGTACCAAGGAGTAATTTCCACGAGGGATCCTTCAAATCCTTCTGCGCTGCTTTTACAGCGGTGTCGACGTCTTCTGCACTAGCTGCATAGACGCAGGCGATCTCGGCAACCGTTCTGCAGAATGTATTAAGTAGGCTGGCGCGGGAAGAACGAAATATGATTAGAACTCACCCGGATCAACAGAGGTAATCGTCTTCCTTCCTTCCTTCCGACTGGACAAATTCGTTGTTAATGAACAGTCCTCTTGGCTTTCGAAATCTTATTTAGCTGGACAGGCCAGATGGTAGATGCATGGCTGTCGCTGTATCATGAATATTTTTGAGACTGTCTCTTATTGGTGAAGACTCTGTAATGCATCGAATATGCACAATCGCATTAAATGGAAAGTGTTTCCAATATTCTATGCACAATCTTACAATGGTAATCAACTTTGCAGTGATGATGATTGTTCTTGCTTTGTCATTTGCTTCGGCTCTGCAGCTAATCCAATGAGATCCATTTTTGGAAATTGAAATTCTGCAAACATCGGTTTACATATCATGACATCAAACATAGGATCAGTACCATGTTCCGGACCCTGCTCGTTGCAACCCAACCATCTTTTCTTGTCCCATACATCTTACCATATGGAGAGAACACGATGCGAACTATTACCGTCTTTCTGCTTGCCGGTAGACAATTCAATCAACCCTGCCACAAGCATTTGAAAATGGACCTTGTCTCTCATCGAGAAATCCTAGAGAATGTGAATTGTACATTCTCATTTCCACATTGATGGGTGGGGTTGAGAGACTTCCCAATCAAGGTAGTTGCATATCCCGGCAGCTTTTCTCCCTTGCAGACTAATGTGACTATCTTGTCACTAGCTGTTGGTTCAGTCCGTTCTAAAATATGAACAAGATACACGAGTTTTCGAGTAGTGTCACGCAACTCATTACACCTATAATTATATTGTCAGTGCCAGTCTAAGACTTTGGATACGCAATAAACTTACGAATCCATAGCCCAGATAGCTCCATTAAATCCCACTGCGTCCTAATTAGTTTCATTGTCATTATGCACAACAAAATAATACGGCTTGGCTCTCCTGAAGTAAGTATACAATGCAAAATATTAAACTCTGTTATCTACCGACTTGTCTTTTGACCCCTCTTCTTCTCGTAGTTTGTGGTGACATGTCAAAGATATTGCTCCGGTTAAATCAAAGAGGGCATGCCAAGTAATCTAAATATATTGATAACAAGGTGTGCGATCTTTATATTCTCTTTTCTTTTCAAGAACTCGTACTGGTCAAAATTTCACGTTCTTCGGTCGGGAATATCTCGCGTATTGTTTCATGAATGACCCAAGCCGAAAGTTGTCTCGAATAAATTATTTCCTATTTAAGCTCTTTCGTATGATTGGTTCGAATAATCCGTCTCTACCAACCCTTACGAAATTTCCAATTGCAGTTTCCAGTAGAGGAGCAGAAAGTCACATACGGACGGTATTTCTAAACCCACGTCAGCCGACTTTTCTCGGGCCTCAGACAAATAATGGGTGCTAAACTGGCTGATGAAAACGGAAAATAACAATATCTGGAAATGCATTATCAGCTATACCTACCGAAAGCGGCTCTGAAACTGACCTCCGGGTCTTCCGAAGATGGATGGGACTTTTCAGGGGGGAGTACAGATTCGTGCCGAGCCCTACTTTGTGGCGGTTAATGGCAATTCCTTTCTTCGATATCTCTCTTCCCCGCTTTTACATGCATTCTCTTAGCCTGGGCGTCAATTACTAATCTGAAGTATGTCAAACTTGGATATTATAACAATATGGAAAAGACCATGGGAAATGAAGAAATGGTCGGAGCTGATAAAAATGTATACATCATTATCATTTTCATTATTGGCTCAAATTGAACATCCTTGCCAGCCTGGTCGGCTACGTAATTGAAAAGCAACTCCATCTTGACGCTCATTTTCTAGATCACAGCTCATCTTTTGATATTCAAAATGGTGTACTTCCGCTGCTGTATGATAATATCCTCCCATACTATAAGTTTCTGTCATTCATTCTGGTCCATTTTCTTATATGGCATTTCGATTATCGGAACTATAAGCTCTCGCCAAGCTTTACATGGTTCTGTTCTTGGAATAAATGTCACTAGCCCAGAGATTGGCCGCACCCTTCTCTTATTACGTTCCTTCTGGGGTATAGATTCAGACGCTTATGTATATAATGTCGCCATCCCATGAAAGACTAGCATCTGGTATGGCTTTCCAGGGATCGGCTGAAGGAGCATGCTCGAATCTTACGCACAAGATCTGCGCTAGCCAAAGCGATCCGCTGGATTCAGATAGGAAACCGTAGATTAGTGGACCAGTTGACTCCTATTCCATTATACCTTCCATATATACCTGATGCTCGGGACGATTATGATCTCGACTGCACGAAGGTCCGTCTGACACTTCGGATAGCCTCCACGATTTTGTAAGTCAGTACTTATAACCTTATTCGAGCATTGGATGCTGAACGGGTTGGGGAGCTTACGTTGTACATGTTCCTGAATAGTAATTAATCCCAAGCGCCTTGCATCTCTCTTCAAAATGGCTTGCATCCTGAGTAGTTTGCACGTTGCAATGATCGTGCGCAAACCGCCAACAATAACACATCGCTTTCCCCATTGAACTGCAAATCTTCAGGGTGGTTTCGTAGTCGGCTGCCTGACTCTGATCTGGGTTTTGACACCTCTTGGCTAACTCGCCGTCACAAGCAAGAACAGCTGTGGTAGAGAGTAGCACAATAGACATGAGTCTCATGATGAGCGTGTTTCTAGATGTTCCGTGAATGCCCCTTCGAAGTTACGTGATCATATTAAGCTGGGGAGAATTATGAGTAGCTTTATATGTTGGTGCCATCCAAAAAACCAAAAATGAAAAGACGAACTTATTGCGTTATTTGTCATTGTGATCTCTGCATATAACTCCACCCACATGGAGGGAATAATGGATGATACCACTTCGGTTTCCTCTATCCACATCGATACAATGCTATTAGCCTATTACATTTGTCAAGTAATGTACATGGAATGTAGGCGTCATTGCAGCATGGATTGCCTAGTTTACATGGGTGTTTTAGAATCTTACATGGATGTCTTCCTTTTTTTCCGCATTCATCTAGTGAAATCGTCCTGCTCTTTGTGTAATGCATATTATTCGAGACTAAATATCAATATGTCAGGAGATACTGGAACAAAAAGCTACTTCTACTGCATCGGGGAATAGAAATATCATAAAATCTACATCACATTGACATATTTTCCGCAGACGACTTCATTTCCGGCTCCCGTAGGTGCATTAATATACACGTACTCGGTCACATGCAGCACCGAGAAACAAGGAATATGGAGAGTAACTAGGCTCCGAAAGTGGCTTTCCAATCGCCGTCAAGTGCTGGAGTCTATAATAGTTAACGTTACATCAAGAAATCTCAGACCAGTAGAAGTAACGGTAACAAATACCATTCCAATTGCTCGTTTGAGGTTTGAAATATGCATTGAGAAATAACGACAATTGTCAAAGCCGTAATTTCTCCTGAAGGTGCCGCTTTGGTATTCCTAATGTTCTTTACTACTGGCTGGACTTTAAGTGATAGATGCGTCATAGTCGCAGAATACTTTGCATTTGCAGTTGTTCTGGTCTTCGTATATAATCTGTTCCTATTGTTGTGCGCATACCCGTATTCCCATTCAGTTAAACTAGATCCATCCAACTTAGTTGATTGATAGTAAACTGTGAGCAACTTTCTTCTCCCCCTAGGACTGATTGGCGCCCAGCACTAGAATGCCTTGGTTGACTGTTTTAGTTGAATATAGTACATGCGTTACCACGTCAGCATCTCCTGCGATCTTCAAAGTAAGTTTAATTTCGGCCTTCAGGCGTCTTTCACTGATCATAACAGCTCCATAGTATGGTTTCTGCGTTCAAAGTACTCGTCGTTCTCGCGCTTTCTTCTGGTACCTACGCTGCCTCTTGCTATAGGTATGCCAGTTATGGCGAGAGGAAGAACTGTGTGACCAAGGACGAGCTGCTGCAACACAAGTACAGTTATTGCATTAGTAACTGGAATCTCACGAACGGTGGCTGGGCTCAATTCCCTAAATCAGGAAGCAAAACTGCAAAGATTGGAAAGATAGCCAATTTTGACACTCCAGAGCAATGTATGGAGGCATTTGACGACATTCTCATGTGCCATAATGAAGCCTGGGTTGGTGGTACTTGGACTGATAAGGGATCCTCACTGCATATCAACTTCTGCGAGTGGACTTTCCCATCGCTGCAACGTCAAGAGGATCTTTAGCATTTAAATAGTGGCTCTATGCCTAAGGCTAAATTTAAAATGAAAGCACATGGTGTGAAGGGGAACATTTTCTACAAATTTGATATCATATTATCAACATATCCTCGCTTGTTAATCATCGAGCTGATCGTCGGCACCTACCTGGAATTATGCTGTTACATGTTCCATGCAGTTATCAACAGAATATCATATGATACATATATTGTGAAACGTATGAGTTCCAGACTTCTGAGTTCATTGCAAGCTCGGAAACCTGCGGAAATGAATGTTGGTTCTATGACATAGTAGACTGCGTAGACAAGTAGCATAATGACACTAGGTGCGCATACGAGTATGTTAAAATTGCGCGTGCTCTTCCTCCTTGGCTTCGGTTTGTTACCTCCCCGAAAGCTTTCCTGGCTGCTAGAGATTCCCGGTTCCTTTGCCTTTACAACAGAGACTACTGCTTCTGACCTTACTTCTCCATATCCCACCATGGCTAGCAGCCAGAGCACTGTCTATTCCCAGGGTTTCAACTTCGGTAGCTTCATTCAAGAAGGCGTGGATCCTAGGACCGGTCAGTATACTTGTACCATCACCCTATTTGAAACTCCAGCGAACATTATCAACTGCCCGCCTCTCAAACTATGTCTCTCGTTCAATCCATTGAATAACCAAGATATCGGCTTCGGTGTTGGCTGGTCATTGAACCTCTCTTCCTTCCAACATCGTAATTCGATGACTCTGTCACTTTCAACCGGAGAGCACTTCAAAATTGCAGAAGAAGGGGGAGAATTGAAGGTCAAGGATCAAAAGCTCCGGAGTTTCCAATTCAAGAAAATCGACACAGGGTTCCAGATCACCCATAAATCGGGGCTTATGGAAATCCTTTCCAATCATGGGGACATATACAATGTATATGTCCCGACTGAGATACAAGCCCCCAGTGGTCGGTCCTTGAAGTTGGAGTGGATCGCGTTTGAAAGTCAACCACGTCTCGCCAACATTCAAGACGTTCAAGATGGCTTCAAAACTCTGTTTCATATCGAGTATGAAGAGCTGAACGTTACGTTCAAACGCGCTCCCGGAAGCTCGGAAGAAAGTACACTCATTGCTAAAAAGTCCAATCACCAGTTGAATGAACTTCAGCTGCCGGCAGAAAACACATCGGAAAGTTTTGTGTATGAAACATTTACCTATGACGAGAATGGGAGAAAATACAACATCACATGTCTGAAGGAGGTCACTAGGTCTTCTGGCCTCGTGGAAAAAGTGGTACACCAGAAAAAGGGGCATAACTTACCCAAAAAAGCGCCTTATCATACTATCCCCTATGTCGTTGAGCATACTGCTGATCCCCGCGTTCAGCCACCTATCACAACCTCGTACAGTTACTCCCCCAACAATTTTTTCGGTCAAAACGGAGTGTCTAGCTGGAGCTACGACGAAGACAACCTATATCGTGCGATTGATAACTACCAGTATACCTCTACGGTAAAGGTGACAGATGGGCCGGAAAGGAAATATACTTATAATAAATATCACCTTCTCACAAGAACCGAGCAGACAAAGGGGAACAAGCAAGTTATTACGGAAACCACCTATTACGCATCAGTCGATAAGGACTTTTGGCAGCAGCCGGCACAATACCAGCTGCCTACGTGTATCAAAATATCCTACAGAGACACATCCACTGGTCAGACTTCCCCGGACCCTCACACAACTTACCATGAGTATGACGAATTCGGGAATCCCACTTTAGAGGCACGAGCAGGTATCACGACACGTCGAGTGTATTATTCTCCCGAAGGTGAAAAGGACCTTTGTCCGCGTGATCCACATGACTTTTTCAAACGGCATGTTAAATCGGAAACTGTCATTCCAGCGGCAAGCCCCTATCAGACACCAACCCGACGTAAGGGCTATAAGTATCTTCGATTAGACACGGTGGCTGGCAGCTTAACCAAGTATTTCATAGCTGTTCAACAAATGCAAACTGTCGAAGAAAACAAAGACCTTTTGTCTACCGAGTATAATTATGTGCAAAAGGATAAGGCGCCTTATACGAACCATGGTCGCTTACAAAGTCTCGTCACGCTTGTCGGCGGACAGTCTCACTCGACAAGGATTTGGGGCTATGATTACTCGATAACCGACAGATTGACAGAATCCACTGAAACAAAAAGTTTTGATGGAAACACTGTAAAAGATGAAACCACTTACTGCATGTTGACCGGATTGATCCGCGCCCAGAGGAATGATAATGGCGTGGAAGAAATATATGATTACGATAGGATGGGCCGACTGGTGAAGGCCACAGTTTCTCGAGGAACAGCCTTTGAGGCAACTCGGCAGCATGAGTACGCCATCGCCCCAGGCGGAGCTGGCTACTGTTTGACAGCGACGGACGCCAAAGGCCTCAAAAAACGCTACATCACTGACGGCTTCGAAAGAATCTGTCGGGTAGAGAGACAGGATGATGATTGGCAGTATCCAGGGACAGCTGACAATGGCACCTTCCGTGCCGTACAAGAACTTCGTTATGACCAAATAGGCCAGTGCATACAAGTGGATTCTATTGACTTGCTGAGAGCGCAAAATACAACGACGGAAGAACGTACCAAGAAATATCTGGCTTACGATGATTGGGGTCAAGTCTGCAAAACGACTGACAGCAGTGGTGTCACAACTTTGGCACTAACGGATCCGATTAATTTAACACAAACCAGAGGCATTGAAGGCCAAGAGAAAATAAGGACTCAATTCAATCTCCTGGGTGTTCCCACGCAGACAGCAATCCTGCACAAAGATGGCTCGGTCTACAGCAAGGTCGACTATGACTATGATGGCTTGGGTCGTCTGATAAAAGAGACGGATAATTTCGGTCGCATAACACAATTCCAAGTTGATAGTTACGACCGTGTTACCCAGACCTCTTGGCCGGATGGCCGCACTTCAAAAACCCAGTTTGCGGCTTGGAGCACCGCCGCCTTGCCCGTGTCTATCGATGTTAATGACCAGGCCGTGGGTACGCAATCTTTTGATGGTTTAGGCCGTCCTACAGTTCGAACAGTCGGTGGGCGCACAACCATCAGAACTTATCAACGGAGCACTCCAAAACCCATTCAGATCATGATGCCTAATGGGGACAAACACAATATCACCTACGAACCTGAATTGAATGACGCGCTCACGACTGTGAAAAGCTTTGATGGTGCAGATATGTATCAGCACGACAAGCAAAGCGGTGTTACAATAGGGCTTAATGGTACATATAGTACTGAAAACAGGAGGTACTTACCTTCGGGCTTACTGGTGGAGGAAATTTTTGAGATCAATCAGAACAGGAAGTTTTCCGCTCAGTCTACCTATTCAATGAACGGCAAGCTACAGTCCTACACGGATGTACACGGACAAAAGCATACGCTCCAGTATGATGGCTTTGGCAGACCTCAACAGTTGGTACAAGGGACAGCGCAAGCCACGTTCGCTTATGACGAAGCGAGTCGCCTGTATGAGAGTTGTATCCAGGATGGGAACCAGAGTCTGACCACTCGTCGAAAATATGACGAGTTCGGCCGGGAAGTCTATCGTACCGTCTTCCAAGGAGCAGAAACGATGTACCAGCTGAGCCAGACTTATAACGAGACGAGCCTTATCACCCGGCGGCAGATTCAGGATGGTAAAGCCACAGTGCTGAGAGATGAAACCTATCAATACGACAGCTGTGACCGTTTAGTTGACTATCAATGTGAAGGTCTACGACCACCTGTGAATGAGAAAGGACATGAACTTCAACACCAGCATTTCACATTTGACCAGTACAATAATTTAGTTCAAGTCTCGACCACCTTCCCAGATGGAGGCGAAAACAAACAGAACAAAACGTGCCACTTCTACAGTACGAAAGACCCTACTCAACTCATTCGCATTACCAATACACACCCAAAGTATCCTGCTGAGATCAACCTCGAGTACGACGAAAATGGTCGTCTGACCCGGGATGAGCAAGGTCGGACTCTCCAATATGACACTCGGAATCGCTTACGTGCCGTACAAGATAAAGGCCAGATCATAAGTCAGTACCATTATGATGCGGCCGGCAAACTTGTTTGTCAGGATATGCAGGGAAAGTCTACCTGCCTTCACTATCACGGGGATGCACTGATTGCTACAACGGGAGATTCTAAGGTCAGTTATATATATGACGGGAACACATATTGGGGACAGAGCCTGCAGCAGGGTGAGAAAGCTCAAACGCAACTCTGGGCTTCGGACGCACATGAGTCGATTTTGGCGTGGGTTGATACCCAAAAGCCGGACGATATCAATCATCAACAGTATGCACCTTATGGCTACAGTACGGGGAAGTCATCTATAGGCTTTAACGGCCACTGGAAAGACCCTGTGACTGGTTGGTACCATCTCGGCAATGGCTACCGCATTTATAACCCAGTATTGATGCGCTTCCACACTCCAGATTCATGGAGCCCTTTCACTTCTGGGGAGATCAATCCTTACGCGTACTGCCTAGGTGACCCCATTAACAATACTGATCCTAGCGGCCACATGGCGATGACCGGTAGAGATTGGGCCATAATGGGCGTTGGTGTGGCCGTAGGGATTCTGGTTGGGATACTCACGGCAGGCGCAGGCACTGCTATAGCAGTCGGTACATCTATCGCGGTTGGATCGCTCACAGATGCAGCTACAGGTGCAATATTTGACGCAGCTAGCGGTAAAAGCCCGTCTATCCAAAGTATTGGTACCGATATGCTGTTGGGAGCTGTCGGTGGGGCGGGAGGTGAGGTTGTTGGAAGGGGTTTCGCTGCTGGAGCGAAAGCTCTTTCACGCGGAGTGAAAGGGATACTGGAGGCAGGAGAAAAACTACGTGTGGCCGGAGGAGTGCCCGGCAGGCATATAGAAAGAATTCCTATTGAAACTCTGCCTATATCTCAGGTAAGGCCGATCAACGCCAGGCTTATGGATCTAGCTGGAGCACCGAGAAGATCCTTTAACCCAGGAGAAACCCAGCTCCTACTCCGGGATATCAACTTTTCTCAAGACAGTATACGCGCTACTTTCTCCAATGGTATATCTGTCCTTGACGAGATTACTCGGATCCGCGGCATGGCCACTACCGAGGAGATGGTGGCTGCGGTTAATGAATTCCCAACAATAAGTGTGGCGAGATTGCCGGTCTCTGACGGTAACATCAAGATGTCGATGTGGTTCTCCTTCGACAACCGGAGACTAGCGGTATTCAAAGCTTCGCTGAGGGGAATCGAAGATCAAAGGATTAATGTGAGAGTATTGACGGCCGAAGAGGCTGCGGATCATTGGCGCAAGCTCACTACAGGTGATTACGGGCAAAGTTTGAACATAAGAGAGGAGGGAATGTTAGATATATGAACTATAACTAGTCATGTACGGAATTTATCAAGTTTTCCCAATTTCCAGGCCCTTGACTATTCTAGAATGTGCTTTCTAGATCCAGCTCAGACTTCATGGCAGATGAGAAAAGAGATAAATGTTGATACATCAGAGACGCCGGAAACACATATACGGAGCGATAAGAGGCGGGAACAGCTACGCACAATGACAACTGAGAATCTTGATCTTTCTTTTCTTTCAGGCTGCCCCGAAGAGGTTAACGAGTTCTGCAGATTGCTTTTGGAGACTCTCAAGACACATGGAGTAGCTAAAATCAATAATCATGGGGCTTCGGAAGACTCCATAAACGAGCTATTTAGCATGGTAATGAGTGATCTCTTACTCACCTGTAAAACAGATTAAGTAGCATTGCTAATTGTTCCTAGGCTCGTCGATTCTTCAAGCTGCCCCTCGAAGATAAACTGGTAGCGAAACACCCACCACAGGCGAATCCGAACACAGGCTACTGTTATGTTGGCCGGCAGTCTGTTGGAAATATGAGCGGTTTTCAAACGGGCCACGCTCCTGGGAAGAGCTCGAGACACATCAAGGCATAAGTAATTGGCTCTAAAAGCAAAGAAAGACAGATTACTGATTTTTTCCATGTCAACGAGTTCTTCAATATGGGTGCATCAGACGACAATCTTGTCGACAATATCTGGATTGAAGAAAAAAACGCTTCCGGCCTTCCGGGACTGCATGAGGGATTTCTATCAACGGTGTTTCCGAGTCGAGCTTAAAAGTATTGCGCGCATTATCAAGAGTTCTTGGCCTGTCAGAGTCTGTCCTCCTGGAGATGCACTGCCGCGCCGAGAACATCGACTTCTACACTACCCGACCATTCCCTCATCAGTGATTAAGGATGGGAATGTCACACGAATTGCGCGGAATACTGACTTTGGAACTATTACGCTTCTGTTCCAAGCTTCCGTCGATGGCCTCGAAGTTGAAATTCAGAAGAATTATGGCCAATTCTGCCTGGTCGTGTCGGAGAAGACGGATATCATTATCAACATTGGCGATCCTCGTCAGCAGCTTAGGAACGATGTTCAAAGCAGCTTGTCATCTTGTCCATTTCCCACAGGCAGTGAAGCAGTGGGGATGAGGATATTCCCGGGCGCTTCTTGATTGCGTGTTTCGGAAAGCCCAATAGGGATGCATCCTTGCTTACTTCAAAACAGTTTACCTTTTTGCGGAACCCTTGCCGGTATAACGATATCACTGCATGGGAGTGGAATAGCCTCAGAAGTGGTAAACTGTTTGGCTGAAAGGGTAAGATCCAGTTGCAGTATATATAAATAATAGGCATGAATAAAACGACTTTAAATGAAGGTTGTTTCATTGAACATGGAATGTCTGGATTTGCGTCTGAGGTTCTAGTTGGCACTGCTCATTGCATTTATTCGTCTCTAGCCGCTTTAGGAAACAGATTGTGCTTCTAGCCCCCTCATTTATTCCTTCATGTCTGGGAGAGCTGTCACTTTCTTGATAACCTTTGCCGGCGAGCCCACAGCCACGGAGAACGGGGGGATATCCTTCGTTACCACGGAACCAGCTCCGATGGTACAGCCGTTACCGATAGTAACACCGACCAGAATCACGGTATTTCCACCAATCCAGCAGTCATTACCTATTGTGACTTCGCGAGCATATTCAATGTACTCTCGACGTGACTGTACTTCTGCCTCATGGGTGGCAGCGTATATGCTCACTGATGGTCCGAACATCACACGGTGGCCGATAGTGACAAGACCACAGTCAAGGATAATTAGACTGCATTTGAAAAAAGCTTAGAAACAGGGCCATTGGAGTACTTTTCTGCGGAAATTCTATTGTGGGTGACCAGGTGCACGGGTCTACTCAGGTACTGCTTTGGTGGCAAGACACAGACTGTGTGGTGGATGAAGCGGTGGGTGATATGTCAACGTACTTGGAGTTTGCATAGAACCTATCCCCGATGGATACATTGCACCCATAGTCTACGAGGAGGGGCGGCTCGATATAGCAGTTGTTTCCAACCTTTCCAAGAAGCTCGTGGAGGATCTTGGTCCGGTCCTGTACGAGCGAATCAGGAGTAGCATCATCGGGGAAATGGTGGTTGTACTTGTGAGTTAAACGCTTGGATCGGAAGCGTCCATTAACTAGTTCGGGCGCCTCAGGGTTATATCTGTTCTCCAAATACGTTGATCAGCAAACAAGATAAAGCATCTCAGAGTATGTGGTGCTTTTTGTGCTTTTTTAAAAACCCTCCGGATTCGTTGAAACAAAGGGCTCAAAGCAGCAATTAAATGTCTCACACCTGTGACGGCGATCAACAGCTCTGTAGCCAAAGAGCCACTTACAGCATGCCAGAGATCATTTTCTCATAATCCTCGCACCATGGGACATTCTCGAATGCTTTTGCTGCCTCAATCAGAGCGAGGTTCTTCGTGGTGCTTGCCATGGCGTCTCCGGCTAAGGTGTGCTATTTCTGGAGCAGAACAGACAGATCGGTCAGTAATGCACCATCGACTCCCAACATGAGACCGGCAATAAGATAATCCTGGATAAATATACGATGCACGGGGTAGGGAGTATCTCATGTAGGAAATAATGCTTGGCACCCCCATACTTAGTCCTCTTCGAGCGGATGTGCGATGTTCTTTGATTGATATGGCGATGATCCACGTGTCCGGTGCGGAAGAACTCACCCCAAACCCCTGAGTGATCTTAAAATGTCCCGTACTAAAGGCTGGGCACTCCCTGAGCACGACAATCCTCTGTATAATAAGCTGGAGCCAAGCTTTGCTAGCTGGCGATCGAGAGCTCCTTTCCAGCACTTTTTGCAGATGATTTCCTCGATTGCGTGAGCGGTAATTGCTGCGGGGCATTCGCTAAAAAACGGTAGTCGAGATGTCGCACGAGCGAGAAATGGTGAAGGAGCACTCGCCCTGTTTTACAAGCCCCAATTCATATTATTCAACATGGCGAATTGACGCGTCAAAAGCACCCACTTTTTGTGCTGGCTTATTCGCGCACTAGAACATGGCGGATGAGGCAGCGAAGCGCATCCGATGGCTAAGAGATGCGCGATTACGACGCCGCTCGTGGTCCACTCGATTGTCTGATGCAGGTAACTAGGTCAGCATCCTTTTCTGGAACAATGAGTGTCACGATCTATGGGGCAAGAGGTCCCTGCCAAGGGAACGGACAGGAGGATCTTAGGTAGCTCCTGTCATGAAGAATGAAATAGATCGTAGTGAGCCTGGCTGCTTCCCCTGATCACTCGATGTTAACTGAACTGAGCGCCAAATAACCACCTAACAGCACGATACCTCCTACAGCATCAGGTGAAATATCTAGTCCTGTTTCTTGGGCTGAAGATGCTCACAGCCGAATGGAGGCCTTTACTAGAACATTGGATAGGGGCAACGACAATAGCCTCTCATTACGAGATTTCATCCTTCCAACAAGCCTTTAATCGATTGCAAACACTACATCTTTTTCGATTCGCTCTCTACGACCTCCGCTGATTGCCAGAAAGGGCCATGATCGCTCCTTCTCAACATGTCCATACAGAGAAATCACAACGAATATCAATATATAGAAGAATGCGCTGAGCGCAGGCATTCTCTGTCCGAAGAGAGTCATGAATCAGAGACTCTAGTCGAGTACCTAACTGAAGATGATTCAGAAGCGGATTTGTATCTTCTCCATACAGACTCGTCAGGGTCTGACACAGATGGCGAAGCGTGGAACCAGTCTAGCACAAATATCGTGCGGACGTTAGCAACTTTCTGGAGTTTCGCGCTTATGGGAGCCAACGATGCCGCTGAAGGTGTAAGTTGGCCGTTCAGATGCTCAATATGAATCACAAGCTCACTAGAACGTTTTTAGGCACTAATGCCATATGTACGGAACCAACCATACCATCCCTACAGACTTGATGTAGATCTGACTATATATGCAGCTCGAGTCATGGTATGGCCTCTCATACACGACTGTTTCGTTCATATTCCTATCTCCCCTGGCGGGTTCCGTTATCGCAGCTTTCCTCAGCAGTCGCATACATTTCCGCTTCGGCCAGCGGGGACTCGCGTTTATTGCCGGTAGTTGCCATATTACTGCGTACAGCATCATCGCTTGCCATCCTCCTTATCCGGTTATTATTTTCGCTTTTACGATCGTGGGACTTGGAAACAGTCTCTCCGACTCTGCGTGGAATGCATGGATTGGAAATATGCGTAGTGCAAATCAGATGTTGGGCCTTCTACACGGTTTTTACGGAGCAGGCGCTATGGCAAGTCCGCTTATTGCTACGACATTGGTCACAAAAGTTGGAGGAAAGTGGTACCACTTTTATTATATGATGGTAGAGACCCCGAAGGATAATATTTGATCTGGTGTTGACATTACCGGCAGGCTGCAATTGCAATCATCGAAACAAGCACGGCAGTTGCTTCATTCTGGAAAATGGACGGAGTAGCCTACCGCAAGGCTAATGTTGGGACAGCGGACCCCAAGGATGGGAGCACTGGGGAGACTTTGTTCGACAAGAAATATAGGAGGGTGGTTTGGTTATGTGCACTGTTTATTCTCGGATACGATGGAATAGAAGTCACTCTTGGTGGCTGGATCGTGACCTTCATGATACGAGTTCGTCATGCAGACCCTTTTGCTTCCGGTATTGTCGAAATGGGGTTCTGGCTAGGTAGCACTGTGGGAAGCGTTGCCTTGGGTTTCGTAACACCGCGTATCGGCGAGAGATTGGCAGTTGCTGTAAGTGCGATATGGTCCGTCCGCGAGCCAGAATCTTGATCCATATATACGACTATACACCGAAACTGACTAATCTCCTCTCACCAGATTTACCTTCCCACACTCATAACTCTGCAAGCAATCTTCTGGCTTGTGCCTGAGTTTTACGTTTCCGCCGTTACCGTTGCCCTCCAAGGGTTCTTTCTCGGTCCACTTTATCCCGCGGTTGTAGTAGCTGCGACACACCTGCTTCCTCGTCATCTGCATGTTGATTCAATCGGATTTGCATCTGCTGTTGGAGGCTGTGGTGCAGCCGGGCTACCTTTCGTGGTAGGAACCCTTGCCGAAGCGAACGGGGTCAAGGTCTTCCAACCATTTGTAATAGCCATGCTAGGTGCTGTCCTAGTTATCTGGCTGTGTCTACCGCTAGAACCAAAGAAAGAGACTAAAAAGGGCGTGGAAATGCAAATGGCGTGACCAAGAAGCTCTATATAAAGCGCCGGGCGCTAGAATATTTTCGTCATATATAGACAGTTAATGTGCACTAATAGATTCATTTCAATAGACCAGCCGGGCGTATTTGCTACAGGAAACCGAGCTCGAACAACGTTTTCTGCTAATCATGCGACACTTGGATGACATGCATCCATAAAAATGAACAACCAACTGCCCACGCTAAGTATTATCTGGGCTATGTCAGAGCCGGTTTGATCTCGGTCCCGGGATACAAAGTAACGTGGGATGGTGACATAAAGTCTAGGTAGCTTTCCCGGACACAGGCAGGGATGATAGTGCTGCATCCTGATAAGATTGCGGGATCACGTTTCTCTCTAACGACATAGCTAAGTATGGGCTTATCACAACCTGCAGGTGTGCTTCTGAGAAGAGTAGAAACTACCTGCTTTTGTGAAGAAGGGGGGTGTTTCATAAGGTGTCCCGACGAGACCATCGTTGCCAAGCGCCAGTTAAAATATCGGAATGCACAGTAGAGAACATATCCCTGACACAGGGTTTAGATTCGGGGTCCGAATCCGCCACATCACTGGAGGCCGAAATTTAACTACTCCCAAGTGAAAGCTACCCGACTCCCACGTCTTACTACTTACTAGTCTTTATCACTAGTTCACAGTTTAGCTTCGGCACCTGCCGGCCGGGGCCATTGCATAATATTAGCTGCATATCACGGGTAGCAACGGTACAGTTCCGTCCAAGGGATGAAGTCCATCTATACTAGTCACTTCCCGCAATCACCCGCTATATTGTCCATCGCATCGTTGGGCATATTCTAGAATGTGGTAGGGAGAAAATCGAACAGTACAGGACATCATATGTTTACGAAGATACGATATTTATATTCACTGAACTCAGTATATTCCTACAGGGTGTCTTTTCCCCCTTCTTATTCTCTAGGTATTACATATAAACATGTACATATTATCGAGCCACAGGTGGTTTTGAGGTTTTGAGCAATTGGTATTCATGCTTGAGATATACATGTACAAGTAACACCCAACCCTGCACTAGGGAAGTCCAGCAGAAGACCTTATTATTCTACTCCTTTTCCCTTTCACATGTCAGTGATGGCGAGAAACACTTAGACGCTAAAATTTCTTTCGCGCATAGTACGCTAACATAAGAAATGTATTTATGTTTTCTATGACACAATATCAGGGTATGCATGAGCACAGTTGTCTTGTTAGAGTCATAAGATAGTTTCACTATGATGGAGGTAGGCAATGTAATGCTCACCCGCATTTCCAGATATGTATCTTTTCTCTTGAGTCTGTCAATATGACTGTTTCAGTGGCCTGCGGAAATTCAAGGTAAAATCTAGCAAAATAATTATGAGGCCGTGTTATTCAATTTTCCCGAATATCAAGGTCTACTCTCTATGCACATGGCCAGGTGTTATTTGCTTCTATTGGGTCGTCTATCTTGATACAACCCGGAATTACAAATTTACATCTACCTTACCCAAAGCCGGAGCATAATTGCTGTCCGTACGGGCAATCATAGATTCTGGACAGGGTTGTATGGGATGCATATTTCGTCAAGCCTTCTACAATTTCCTGATACGGAGCCTACTACTTCCTTGAGTAGCATTTAGGGATCATTTCTAGTGATATTCTAGTGAGCTTTTATTCCAAGATATTAGAGGCGGGATAGGAAAAGATCGACCTTCTATGGAGTAAAGAGTATGTTACTTCTGACGGGCCTCTCCAGACCATGTTTCTTATTCCCTATCTCCATGCCCTACTATCATGCATGCTATGGTGGCGGATGTGCATCTTTCTTTAGCTCTTCCAAGAAGCCACTAAATATTTTCTGTTGGCCTATCTTGCTGTTCATCAGTTATCATAAGAGCCAAGCAGGTGCGGCTAAGGACGCAAGTGTGCAACTAATCTGATCATCCATCTGCAGAGAGATATCTCCAAGATATGTTGAAAACACAACCTAACCACGATTCTGCACCAGAGTAGATGTTAAGTCAATGAAGTACTGCTGTTGAAGTGCACGCCTATATAATCTGTCGCCCTCCCATGATTAAGATTACATTTCAATAGGTAAAACTATAGATTCTTTTAGCTTCTCATCCCAATGACTGCACGCTCTTCAATCGGGCAGAATACTGTCGGTCTCATCATTAGAGAGCCGGCAGTTCCTCTATCAATAAAACCCTCCAAGGACGATGGCGGAAAAGAAAAAGCCCTCCCTACGAGTGTCAGATCGTTGGATGGTTCTGAATCTCCCAGCAGTGATCATGAGAATGAGACGTGCAAGCAGCTTCCAGACAAGAAACAGTCGAAGCTTTTTCGGGGTATCCGGCTTCGGATCCTTATCATCTATCGACGTCTCTTTTCTTTCGTGTGGTTGGTGAATCTGACGGCGTTGATTATTCTCCTCAGCATACCATCTGTTGGGAGAGAATGGATCACGCTTATTGCATATATCAATCTCACAGTAGCTGTTCTTGTACGTCAGGACTTCGTTGTGAACGCTCTATATACGATTTGCTGTGCAGCACCCAAGACTTGGCCTTTATGGATTCGTCTCCGCCTAGCGAAGATCTACCACTTCGGTGGGATTCACTCAGGTGCAGCAACAGCGGCAGTGTGTTGGCTCGTAGGGTCAATAGGGTATAATATCAAATGCGCTGCTGAAACATGTGCTCTCAAAAGCCATCCGTCAACGGCTACCCTTGTGCTCTCGTTTATGGTTCTAGCACTGCTGGTAAGCATGGTTATCATGGCATGGCCTCCATTCCGGAAGAAGAACCATAACAGCTTCGAGATGATTCACCGGTTCTCTGGGTGGAGTGCCGTGGCCATCATCTGGATGCAGACAGTCCTATCGGTCCGTGACCAGCAACGTGTTACATCGGGCGAGACCTTAGGGGGTGCCCTTGTTCGCTCGCCACTCATCTGGATGTTGGTGACGATCACGATTAGCATTGCCCTGTCATGGTTCTGGTTACGGGAAGTACCTGTAGATGCAGAGATTCTCTCTAGCCATGCAATCCGGTTGCATTTTGACTATGCTGTCCCCGTTAATGGGTCATTCGCACGATTGTCTGAACGGCCCCTACTGGAATGGCATTCGTTTGCAACGATCGCTGCCCCAGAAGCCGTCGACGGTCATCCTCGTGGGTACTCAATGGTTGTATCGAGGGCAGGGGATTGGACATCCAGGCAGATCGATCGCCCACCCACGAAGCTCTGGACAAGAGGCGTCCCCAGTAAGTGAAACTCTCTTCTCCCCCGAATGTGCAATAAGCAGCTAATCGTTTTCCACAGCATGTGGTGTGATGCGCATCACGCCTCTCTTCAACCGTCTTGTCTTGATCGGTACTGGATCTGGAATTGGACCTCTTCTTGGTCATATACAAATGGCACCGTGTCCAGTACGGCTGGTGTGGTCAACACCCTCCCCCGAGCAGACTTTTGGGAAGGGTATCGTCGATGCTGTTTATAAAGGCGATCCTGGTGCTATCATTCATGATACAAAGATCCTTGGGAGGCCAGACATGGTGAAGTTGGCATGGCATGCTTATCAGGACTTTAATGCAGAGGCAGTCTGCATTATTTCAAATGAGAAGATCACGAAGAAAGTTGTCTATGGGATGGAATCCCGCGGGATTCCCGCTTTTGGTGCCATCTGGGACAGTTAGACTGATACTAGCGTTGACCAATCTCAGAGCGACAATACATCGCAGTCCGAAGGAACTTAAGCTTTTTCGGGTTGACAAGACACGCTTGATATGACTTCCCAATGGAATGGAGGTTCTAGAAGAACCGGGGACACAGTATATATGGTTTCATTAAGTATATACAATCTATGGCTTCAGTTTCGTGAATAAAGGCTCTCGATTAAACCAAAACATTGGACAAAGAACTATTCCAAGCAAAATCGGATTGATTAAAGCATCCTGACAATCCTTCTCGCCAACAGATCACTACAGTATCGACATTAGATATCGGTCTAATCATGAAAGGCTTCCCACGTAAATATAGACTATGCCGAGAGGAGAAATGTAGTATGGTCTCCCGGGTCTCCACATCTGACATAGAATTGTAGTATAACTACAGGCAGCCGTGACCTTTCTGGAGTTAAGGTGCGGAAATGCCAGTATCAACTAAGTTTACCGTGTGATACACACCAGTAGTTACTTGCAATTCTTACCTAAAGAAGCCTTGTGATCGCTGTCATGCACATTTAAATTTCCATTTCTTTGATGACATTATAGCAGCATTTTGTAAAATCGTGCGCACAGTGATTACTGCCTGGAGTATAATTCTGCTGCTCACCAATCCAGAGACGACTTGGGCATTTATAGAAATTATTGTTAAGGGTTCTCCAGCAGAATTAGCATTTGGACGGAGTATTGCATGAATGGCCAAGAGAAAATCAGTAGTGAGCAGTCCTAACAGGCGAGGCTGGGAAATCTGAGACATACGGTAGTTTCCGACGACGTGTACGGCGAGCGCAGAGCAGCCATGGCCGGGTTAGTCTGGGAATTCCAATCTTTACAATGCGACCACCGCATCAAACATGTTAAGCACATATATCTCTTAAGGCCACGTGTGAACGGAGACAATGTAGTATATGATTAAGCCTCCGGGATCCATTGCACAGATAGGAAGATGATAATGCAAAAGGATGAGATGTTCAGCCCGAATCTGGCACATTCCAAAAAGCAGCAATATGCTTGGCAATGCAAGAGTGATAATAATAACAATAAATAAGAACGAGTCTTGGGGGCCGGGAGAAACACGACTAGGTATGTGACCTGATTCGGGGACCGAGTCCGGGGTGTAACAAAGCTAGACACGACATGGCAAGAATAAGAAACACGTCTGAACTTATCTGCTCCCAATTGGTGATAATCAATCCAGGGTTTCTGGTTTTAAATCAGTCTAAAACTGTGCATTCTTTGTATGACACTTTCATCTGGACGACTTGTCAGAAGTAGTACATGCACGTCCCCGATATGGTACAGATCAGATAAAAGTGACTACTCCATAGATAGAAATAGGTAGTGGCGCGTTCAGTCCTGTGGTTTATCTTGAAGTTTATCCGGAGTCCGATGCAATGCTACGCTGAATCTCTTCAGGCCCAAGCCACGCCGGTGGGCTTCGTTCGTCGGCGGCGGCGCAGATCCCCCTGAGGATAGAGAACCCCGCGCGCCAAGTTCGTTCCCGGTCTTGGTATTCAGTTGGTTCCTGGTATCACATTGATGCAGAGCGACAGCCTGATCGTGTACCGTGCGATAGTTCCTCAAGAATTCATTGGTTCTATCGATGGGGAAGAAGCAGTCTTCAATCGCAATCAGTCCAAAGCAGAGCCATGGACCTTATGGTAGTCCAGCACAGATGCTCGAGATACCCATGCATGCCACAGCAATGCTCACTCCCTGCACCAGTGGGTCTTAGTGATCCGCGAAAAAGCTCCGCAAAAAACGGCTCGCAATCGGCGTGATAGCCAAGAGTAATGACGATCGAGTACGATGTAATCTACTATTATAAGAGCTGCTCTCCGCTCCTATCTGCCAAGGGATACTCCGCGAAGGCTTTCGTGGAGCAGGCGGATTTCCTGGAGCACCCGTTGTTTACTTGCAACATCCCATCCCTTGCTTCCAGGCTTTCCTTCGCGCTCACCATTGCCTCAACTGTTAATCGACAACAACATGTTGGGCTACGGAGCGTTGCTGCTGCCATTGGCGGCGGCAATTGGCAATGCAGCGAATATCGATGCGATCAAGCGCCAGCTGCCAAACGAGCCGACCGGTGTCAAGACCATCACGTCTCCGAATAATGTCACGATCCGGTATAAGGAACCTGGAAAGGAGGGAGTCTGCGAGACCACGCCGGGCGTAAACTCCTACTCCGGATACATTGATCTCGCGCCAGACTCGCACACGTTCTTCTGGTTCTTCGAGTCGCGCCATGACCCTGCAAATGCCCCCATTACGCTATGGCTGAATGGTGGTCCGGGCAGTGACTCGTTGATTGGACTTTTCGAAGGTAATAATAATAATAATCGCCATTCAGAAATTATAGTAAGGTACACCAGCTAACAGAAGATAGAACTTGGACCGTGCCATATCAATGCCAGCTATGATTCCTACATTAACCCGCACTCATGGAACGAAGTGTCCAACATGCTGTTCCTGTCTCAGCCTCTCGGTGTTGGTGAGTTCATCGAATCCGCAATTAACGAATTGCGCGCCTAATACGCTCGCTAGGATTCTCTTACGCTGAGAAGGAACCCGGATCGCTCAACCCTTACACCGGCGAGTATGAGGACCCATCATTCGCTGGTGTCCAAGGTCGATACCCCGTTATCAACGCGACTCTCACCGGTATGTTTGTCTATAATTTCCAGCTAGTAGATGACTATTGACACTTTGGCAGACACCACGAACCTTGCTGCTGAGGCGGCTTGGGAGGCCCTCCAAGGATTCTACTCTGCTCTGCCGCAGCTGGATTCCGAAGTGAAATCCAAGAGCTTCAATCTTTGGACAGAAAGCTACGGTGGTCACTATGGTCCAGCTTTCTTCAACCACTTCCACGAGCAGAACGAGAAGATCGCCAAGGGAGAATCTCAGGGTGTCCAACTCGAATTCAACACGCTGGGCATCATGAACGGTATTATTGACGAGGCCATCCAATCGACCCACTACCCCGAGTTCGCTCGCCACAACACGTATGGCATCGAAGCTGTAAGTTTGATGACTCCGATCTGCAGAAAGAATGGAAATCTGATAGGAAACGAAGGTCAACGAAACAGTGTATAACTACATGAAATTCGCCAACACCATGCCCAACGGATGCCAGGACCAGGTTAGTTTGTGCAAGCAGACGAACCGCACCTCCCTGAGTGATTATGCCATCTGCACTGAAGCCACCAACATGTGCCGAGACAACGTAGAAGGACCATACTACACATTCAGCGGTCGTGGCACCTATGATATCCGCCATCCCTATGAGGTAAGTCCAGACACTGAACGTCCCCAGGGACAAGAACAAGAAAGTTAACCCCAATCTTGCAGGACCCGACTCCACCCACCTTCTACGAGCAATACGTGATCCAGGACCATGTCATGAACGCTCTCGGCGTAGACATCAACTACACCTCTTCCAGCGGCGAAGTCTACTACGCCTTCCAGCAGACCGGTGACTTCGTCTGGCCCAACTTCCTCGACGACCTGGAGGAAATCCTCGCCCTGCCCGTCCGCGTCTCCCTCATCTACGGTGACGCCGACTACATCTGCAACTGGTTCGGCGGAGAAGCCGTCTCCCTCGCCGCCAACCACTCCGACGCAGCCAACTTCCGCGCTGCCGGCTACACCCCCATGACCGTCGACGGCGTCGAGTACGGCGAGACGCGCGAGTACGGCAACTTCTCCTTCACCCGCGTCTACCAGTCCGGCCACGAGGTGCCGTACTACCAGCCCATCGCTGCTCTGCAGCTCTTCAACCGTACCGTTTACGGCTGGGACATCCCCAAGGGCGACACCAAGATCTGGCCCGAGTACAAGACCAACGGCACCGCGCAGGCTACGCACACGGAATCCTACGTTCCTCTACCGACTATCCCGCCCAACGCCACTGTCGGAGTCGACGCGGGACAGATGCCTAATTATCCTGCTTAAGGAAAATATAGATGACGGGTATCGTTTCTGTTTCTCAACCTGGACATCTTTATCCCATTCGTTCCTGTATATATATTTCTTTTATTTCAGCATAATATCCCGTCGGATTTCTCTCGGCTCGTACCATCCAATCCTATAGAGGCGGTTGGTCCGTACATATAATCATGAACTCTTGCCTTTACTTCTCACAAATTCTTTCACGAATATTAAAAAGTACTTCTTGCAAGTGTAGTAGTACTTCTATCTTTGTAAGGGATAAAATTCTCTGGAAGTCCGAATGGATAGATTTTGCCGTATATATACGCTTGTTTGTATGGTGCAGTACATAAAATGTCCACTTCGTTTTATATCAGCTACCCTGTTGAGTGGTAATTGGATAGGAGAGTCCAAGACAAAAGATTCCTTTCGTGTGCATATTGTACCTGTATATTTTTGCAGTGATCAATAATTTGCACGCTCAGAAACAGTCGTGATGCTAGATGACAAGCCAAGAAGCGCGCGCTCCAAGTGAAGAGATTACAAAACAATATTAGATAACATCAACATGGGTATAGGGTTTTTCTGTCCATATCCACGAGGAATCGACGGTCGTGGTATCGTTCAAACAAAACACGGAGAACGTCTGGCTCCGCTTACAACGACATTGTTCCAGCCAAGGTATATAAAAAGACGGAATCACGCGGATGCCTCATCCTTCTTCTCTTTCTTTGTGTCTGTCAGCTCGTTCCCCGTCATGGCCTCGGGGGCGACTTCCGTGACGCTCTCATCCGAGAATTTCAGATCATCCACGATGTCGATGGATTCTTTGATCTTCAAGAAGACTACCGGTGAGGCAATGACAAGACTACCGGCTAGGAGACCCCAGGAGGCAGCGAACTCCCGGATAAAAGAGGTGCCCATGGCGTCCATACTACATCAACGATTAGTTATAAGCGTTTTGGATGTCAAGTCTTATCAGTTCTTACCGCCAAGTAATCGCGGCACCTGCCGACTGGATACCCTTGTAAAACCCGGCAAAGTTTGCCAACTTCCGGCTGTTGTTTGTGAGAGCTCCCATGTACCTATCCCATTGTCAGTAGAAGAAAATTAGAAACATGTTTTCAATAACTGACCAGTAAGTGCATGTCTGGAAGGCAGCATCATAGAAGCCATAGAACATGTAGAGGAACATAGGCCCAACGTAACCATGGTCGCTGAAATCCTTCAGAAGATCCGCCTGAGTAGGGAGCGAGTCGCGCGTGTATGTTTTCTGGAAAGCGTAGCCACCACCCCAGATGCCCATAGTCAGGCAGAAGAGGATGACTAGGTTCAGCTTGGCTCGAACAGTCCGAGACAACCAAGGCAAGTCGAGAAGCTGGCCCATGACAAAGGCACCGATCATTTGGCTGAGCCAGTAAAGACATGAATTCAGCGAGCGAGTTCGAATGTCAAAGTACACGCCATTGACGCTGTTGAACTGGTATGCGGTGAACCAGTTGCTGGCAAGAAACATAGGAAAGAGAAGGACAATATAATAGTCCGACTTTAGAGTCTGCAATAGACCCTTGATCTCAGACATCCATGTTGGGTGCTTCATCACAATGACTCGGGTATGATCCTTGCGCATGATGTATTTGGAATCCGATAGGCCCCAAGCGAGCACAAATCCAGCAGCCATGAGAACCAAGAACGCGATATACGTGCCGTCATTCACCGTCCCAGCTGTCGAGTGCATGTTCTGCGCCAGGGGTATCTAAATGATATCAGTCTTAAGATTCATGTTGGCATATCCGCCCGATCAGACTCACCAAGCTTCCAATGACACCACCTAGGTTGAAGATGACCCAGAAGACAGCAATGAATTTACCCTTGTCCTTCTCTAGAGGATAACTCATCATCACGGCTCCCTGTGCACACCACAACAACCCGGCGCAAACACCCAGCAAAGCACCAGCGAAGATGAGGAAACCGATATTCTTGTTGTGATTATAGGAGAGCAGGGAAGCCACGTAGAGGAAATATCCAAAACCACCAAATGAAAGCGTCAACTTCAGACCGATGCGGTTTGCAATCGATCCAGCAAAAAAGCCGACTACGGCGAAAGTACTGTACAATGCGGTGTTCGAGTCACTAACAGCGGTTTTATCGAGTTGGCCTGCTCCGCCCAACCCATTGACCGCATTGAACATGCCCGGGCATAGGAAACACACGAAGGAGACGAGGACGAGCTGAGTCTCCGGCGAGGCGAACCATGGCAGCGTCAACGGTCCGATCTTCAATGGCTTGTACATCCATGGCCGTCCGACGACGGGTGAATCATGGTTGGGATCCTCCACGTCGACGCCGTTGGAAGTTGCGGCCACCTTCTCCGTAGTGTCCGCCGAAGCTGGGGAACTCATCAGGAGGGATATGTGCACTTTTCTGTATCACTGCAATTTGTCCGACACAGACACGTGAGCTTTAACTCCTTGAGGCGAAAGGGGACAACCGATCGATCAAGGTAAGGTCTCGTGAAATGAAGCAGCTTGGAGCGAGGTCGGGGTAGCACAAAGCAAGGAAAGGGGCTTGGGCGATGGAGAAGCACTTGTACTCACCAGCTCCTTTTGAAGCTTTGCAATGCTTATTATTATTATTATTTATTGATAGGTGAGATAGCAAGAGTGGGAATCTCAAATGCGCGATCGCATGGGCTCCACCGGTTCAGATCTCTTATCTTTCCGCCGTCGTGGGTCAGACTGGAGCAGACTGGAGAACAAGAGATATTGATGTCGCGTGGAATCAAGCGACCAAAAGGCGGAGGTAAGCTTTAGAAACAACGCCAGGGTGACAGGAGCCACGGTGACAGCAGGTCGCACGAGGCGTCGGCGATGTTACGAAGCGCGAACTGAGTTTCCAGCCAGGGCGCCGTCGTTATCAATGGATGCTGGCCCAGCTGGTCTCGCGACGGCGTGCAGGCGAACCCCCGGAGAGACACAGCCAGTCAATAAGCGCCTGTTCGCAGGCGGCTGAGATAAAAGGGTTGCGCCCCGGATCGCACGGTAACATCGTGGGCAGATAAGCACCCCGCAACCACATTATTGCTTTCTTGCTGGATGTCGAGCCAGTAGTAGTCGGGTATCTCTGTAGCTTCTTGTTGGTCTCAGGATCCAGAGAGAGGGGAAAGTGGAATGAATGACCCAGAGAATGCAGCGTCTTAGCTCCCTTCAGACTAGCCTGTTCTTTTGTTGGAACTCGGAAGGTTGCTCGTTGCTTGTTCTCTGGATCTCTGGGGCATCTGGAGATCGTGTCCACGAAACGCTGTCTGTAACTTACAGCTCCCGGTACCAGCTGATACTTACCATACCCGTATTGCGGTTACCATCCGGTGCTTCTGCCACTGTCATGATATCGTCTCTCTCCACATCCTGTTCGTTTGTGATGTGATACTTCCTCTGCATAGCCCAATCATGCGCACCTGAATATTGCCATGTGTCTGCAATCCAACGGCTCCTCCCGGCTGTGAACATGCTCAATGTTGGATCCGGTCGCATTCTTCGACCTTTCGGCCGGGTCCAGATGCCGACGTCACATCTCGGTCTCCTCTCGGCCTCTCTTTTTTGGTAGATCTCCTACGTGACGGTCCAGAGTAACTGGGTTGGATCTGTCCCAAGGATGGTTCTGCTGCCATCAAATGCCGTGGAGATTCTGCCTGGTCCCGCGAACTGGGTCTACCAGCACCTGGAACTGTAAAACCTCGGAGCTGTTGTAAGACGTAGCAACCTTGGTCCACTCGCTGCAAAAGTATAGATACAGCAGTCATATATCCTCCTCTCGTAGTCTTTTTGCTTTATCTGACCCATTGTCGTTCAGCTTCTTGTTTCTTTCATCCTGCGCCCGGCCATCAGTAAGATCGCTGCTGGATGAATAACCTGGCATTTAGGATTCTTTGTTGCCGATCGTCACTGAATCATTAGCGTCCCGTTATTGGTATCTCAGTGATGCCTCACGTCGTCCCCACGTCCATCATGCCATCCGTCTCTGATGAAAGGCCAGCTCCATTCATCACTAAATTCACCAACTGCCGCATACCAAAGGGCAAGGAGCTTGTCGAGCAGGACCTGTGGATCGATTCCACGTCCGGAAAGATCCTCAGAGACCAGGAAGCCTTCTATGAGTTGAAGCTGTCGCCCAACCAGGTCATTGACTTGGGTGGCCGCATCCTCGCGCCAGGACTGATCGAAAGCCAGCTCAACGGGGCTTATGGGTTTGATTTCTCTGTTCCACAGAGCTCTCGTGCTGAGTACGAGGAGGGACTGCGGGCTGCCACCAGAGCTCTAGCCCGTACCGGCGTGACGTCGTACCTGCCCACGTTGGTCAGCTCGCTGCCAGAGGTCTACCGCAAGGTCTGCGCATCCAACATCCCCTTCTGATCGATCGTCACTGACAATATAATAGGTTCTCCCATCTTTAGGGCCTTCTGGAGCTAGCAGACGTGCAGAGGATGGCGCCGAGTCTCTAGGTGCACATGTTGAGGGTCCGTTCATGACCCCAGGCCGCCATGGCTGCCACAAGGAAGGCATTCTGCAGGCATCAACAAGAGGACTGGTGGATGTCATCGAATGTTATGGCGAAGAGAACATTCCCGAGGCTGAGACACCGACGGATCATGGCTCGAGCCTGACTGTTGCTCCCAGTCCTATCAAGATGATCACCGCAGCCCCCGAGGTCGCGAAGATGACGTCCAACATCCGTGAGATTGTCTCTCGTGGTATCATCTATTCGATCGGACATTCAGATTGCACATATGAGCAGGCTCTGGCGGCAGTCAAGGAGGGTGCCACTATGGTCACCCATATGTTCAATGCGATGAGACCTTTCTACCATCGGGATCCTGGTATCTTTGGTCTGCTGGGTCAGAGTGAGCGTCGGCGTCCGTATTATGGAATCATCGCAGACGGCATCCACCTGCATCCCACAACGATCAAGATCGCTTGGAACGCGCACCCTGATGGTCTTATCCTTGTCACCGATGCCATGAAGCTTTGCGGCCTCCCAGACGGAGTGTATGAGTGGACAAATGGCGAGCGCATCGTCAAGAATGGTGCTCGTCTGACTCTGGAAGGAAGCGAAAAGATCGCTGGTAGCTCTGCCACTCTGATCGAATGTGTGAACAACTTCCGTCGCTGGGCTGGAGTGACAACCGCAGAGGCAATCAATGCTGTCACTGCAACCCCCGCGCGCATGCTAGGTCTCGAAGGCATCAAGGGCTCTCTGGAGAGTGGAGCAGATGCAGACCTCGTCGTTCTGAGCGAGAAATCTGATCCATTCAGCGGACCGACTCTCACAGTCGACCAGGTCTGGAAGTTTGGCTCTAAGATATATGATGCTGGCAAGCAGTGAGCTCAATACCTCTCAGTTGTTCGTGTAACTGTGACGCAGTTACGTACACGAACAACAAGATGAGGAACACAGTCCCAAACCGAAAAGAGCCGAGAGGTGACCGGGGCCAGTCGATAATAACACACAGTACAACCCCAAAGCGGAGCCTGGACTATAAACCCTATGCCGCACCACCGTAAAGAAAGTCACCATGTCACCATTCATTCTGCTTCTTTATTATACCCCATTAATTCTCAATCGCCGTCTCAACTTATTGTTGAGAATTCATATTCATTCTTTGTGCTTGATGCATTTCCCTCACACATGTACCACTTTGATGAGTCTACGGATATCTTTCTTTGTCTAGAAACAAAAAACTTCCCGATGCATATAGAATGGAAAATATAGACGGCTACAAGAAAAGGAACCAAAAATAATGTACACTACCTACTATTTCTCCTAAAATAGACCGCAAGTATGACAGTCCTACGTTTCCTAATGTAGGTCTAGTATGCAGGGCCCTTTTGCTACATTCCCTGCTATTGGTTGATCGAGTATCGGGCACGAACGTCGCAACACTCAAACAATAGCATAAGTTTAAACTAGACAGAGTCCAACAAGAAAGAAAAAGAAAAGGAAACAAAGAAAAGGAAGCGGGTTGAGCCATATATGCACATCTCTACCCGTGTGACATAAACTATAACCAGCTATATGTAGGAAACACGTGCGTGCTCCTATCAGACAACGACGGCTCTTAGGACAATTTGTCGAATCCAAGACAAAGCCCTCTAAGGAGTCTCCTTTTCGGTCGAGTCAGCTGGGGATTCTTCGACACAATTCAACTAAACTCTCGCGGTAGTGGAGCAAATATGCATATTCAATCCTAAGAATCAGATAAATGAGGAATATAGGCTTAAGAGAGAAGAAACATGTAGTTGGCTAGCCGTGGGATTACAGTACATGCGCTCATCAAGAAAAAAAGAGATCATCGTAAATAATACACAGATAGCATCAAGGAAAACGAGAAAATTCAACAAACTTTTCCTGGAAATCAACAATCTCCTCCCCATCCCGTGGCACGGCTCCATTCGCGACCGACTTCACTCACTCCACGAACGACGCCGACAAAAGAATCCGCCCATGTTCCCTCGCCACGATTGATTCGCTCGCGGCGGTCTCTCTCCAGGTCTGAATCAGGGGCGCGCGTTCTACCACCGAGAATTTCATCATCGCTCATGCCTGTAAAGTTGAGCACGTCCTGCTCAGTGACGATCTCGCCCTTCTGACGCCGGTTCCACGCTGCGTGCTTGATAGCAGGGGCCCAGAAATCCATCAGCGCGGCCTCGTCGCGGTTTCGAGCGTAGATCTTTCGGCGTTCCGTGACATCTTGGTCCTCGGAGAGGAGAGCGGCGTTCCAGTTCGAGAAGACTACGTTGTATCGGCGTTCAAGAAGGAGGATAGTTGGCCAGGTGATGAGCCAGAGTTGGAAGATGATGCATGTCCAGTAGATGTAGGGGTTGTTGCGGAAGCGATTGATCCAGTGTGGAGAGTAGATGGTCATAGAGCCCTCGCGCAGCGTCGGATGCACGCTGATGTGGCCGCGGTAATTGGTGGCACGGATATGGGAGACAATCGATTGTCGAAGAGACTCACTAGAGAAGCCATTGAGGGTGCGGGTGAGGGTGAAGCTGGATCCAGGTTTTAGCGGTTTGCTCAAGCGAGTATTCTTTTTAAACAGTAGGATGATTATTGAACAGAAGGAATCATACCTCTTGACAGGTGCAGGGTCATTGCAAAATCTCTCACACCAGCCCAAACTACTATCAGCTTCATGCGGTGTTTCGTGATGTGATGGGCTGATTGTATCCTCGTCCTCCTCCGGAGCTAATGGGGCTGTTTCGGCGTTTTCATCCTCATCGTCAACATATCTCCCTTGACCTCTTTCCAAATCCACTGTAGTATCTGCGACACCTTCAACGCCAGGCCAATTATACTTTCCAGGACTCTTAGATTCGAACCTGCCGCCACGATATGTCTTGACCTCATCACGGTCACTGACAACAGTCACAGTATGCCATGGGAGACCAGAAGGCGGCAACCCGTCACCTTTCCAGCCTCTGAGTAGCGTCCCGGCAACATCCAAGTTGAACTCAAAGTCCACAACCGTCTCTTTCTTCTTTCCTCCTTTGCCATCGTTGGTCGTTTGGGAATGCGTGCCTTTGATGAGCACATATGGTCTTGGGGGGAGCTTCGCCTTCTCCTTGATAAGATCACATAGCATCTTAGGATCAGAGCTCAGATCCGGGTGAAGAGACACGGTGGCAGATGCTTGACTTCCACTCGTACCACCAGTGCGTTTTTTCCCGCCAGGAATGCCATATGCCTCTATTTCTGGTAGGAAAGCAGAACTGCTGACGGGCTGTTGAGATGAAGCAATTGCTGCAGTCCCTGCTTCGGTATATGCGGGAGGCAGGTCGGATTCAACCTCATCAGCATATGGCTGCAGAGAGTAAGCAGACGCAGCTGATGAGCGCGGAGGCTCATCTTTGTAAGTAGCTTTACTCATCGTGTAAACAAAGCTTAATCAACGACACATAAAGAAACAAGAAGCGCGATGCAGAAGATGCGATGACTTGGGTATCACGGAAAGAAAAGAAAATGACTGTCGTTTTGTTGGAATTAATCGCAACAACTGCTGAGCTCTATTAGGAGCAGATAGACTCTGGATCACAGAGTAGCAATGGATAGAGGCAATCAGAGGAGGGATTGACACTCCGTCGCTGTGAACACAACAATGCAGTATAGCGAAATCAGAGAACCTTTCTTCCAATCTGATGCAACCAATATCAATTCCTGCGAGGCACGTTATTGACAATTTATGAGCGGGGAAAACTCCCGTATTTAAGGTGCGAAGGAGAGAAACTAGCATCAAGCCACGGAACAACCAATATGACTGAGAGGCAAAAAATAGCGCGCTAAGATCCAGTCTACATTATAGAATCACATTCGCAGGCAACACTGTCGCGGTCGAAAAATCTGTCCAGTAGATGGTGATAGATCACGAGAACTGCTGAAGCTAGACATTCGTATTATCAGAGTTATTTTCCTAAGCGAGAGACCATCACTGTTGTAGCCTAAGGCGGAGCAGTCCAGGTCAATCTGGATTTTCGTTTTGGTGTTTTTCGGGATTTCTGCCGACAGAAGCTTGGGCGTTTCAGGGGCTTGCGCCGACTCCGACACTAATGATGGCTATTTTTGGCTGCACGGTCAGATTGGATCAAGCCTGAGCGATGAATGAAGTCTCTAAAATATGGTGTATTTTCCATCTATAATCATATCCAATCAAAAGCAGCTTGTCATATTTCCAACATATATTTCTTCACAAAATCTGGAGGTTATCCCCAGAGGGCGTGGTAGGTATAGTGTATAGATCAGTGAATACAAGGGTATCGCATCAACATCTCTCGAAAAACTATACTGAGTGTCGATGCTTCATCATATCTTCGTCCAGTAATTCATACAGGGAATGGCATTTACAGCCTTGGTTGCTGAGCTCTCCAGCCAGCCTCCTCCGCAATCATCTCTGCAGCCCGCTCGCCGACACCCAGCACCGTGAGCATAGGGTTGATGGTAGGCATCGAAGGGAAGACACCAGCATCGGCGATGCGGACGTTCTTCAGGCCACGGATCTTGAGCTGGGAGTCGACCACCGCGTACGGGTCCCGGCCGACGTCTCCCATCTTCGTGGTACCAGCGGGGTGGTACACAGTGTGAGCTACGCGACGACCGTACTCGGACAGCTCTTCGTCAGTTTGGACCTTGGGGCCTGGGGCCACCTCACGCTTGATCCAGTCTTTGAACGGAGCCTGCTTGGCAATCTCTCTGGCCTTCTTCAGACCGTACACGATTGTTGCGGCATCGTAGCCTTCCGGGTCTGTGAAGTAACGGAAGTCAAGGGCCGGCTTGACTCTGGGATCCGCAGATGTCAGGTAGAGGCGACCCCGCGAGCGAGGACGAGGGATGTTGGGGGTCATGCAGAAAGCATCCACAGGGGTGTCATAGCCCAGGCGGGCAGTGTTGAGGCAGAAGGGAATCTGGTAGCAATGCATCATGATATCCGCGGCACGGCCGTCTGAACCAGCAGCGTTGGGTGTCTCCCGGCGGAGGAAGATACCTGCATCCGAGTCCATGGTTGTCTGGTTCGGAGGCACAGGTCGGTTGAGTTCCCAGATAATGATCGACTCCGGGTGGTCCAACAGGTTCTCACCCACACCAGGCAGGTCCTTGACCACAGGGATAGACAGCGACTTGAGCTGCTCGCGCGGGCCCAGCCCGGACAGAAGCAAGAGTCGTGGGGTATCAACGGCACCAGCGCAGAGAATGGTCTCCTTCTTAGCACGCAGCGTGCGCTTGTCGCCGGACTGCAGGGCCAGATCGACACCAGTGACAGCGTCACCTTCTACATTGACGCGCGAGACCCATGCGTTCGTGAGGATGGTCAGGTTGGGGCGCTTCTCCTCTCCGCGCAAGATCGGGTGGATGTAGGCCACACTGGCGCTGCTCCGGCGACCGTCATCGGGGTTGTAGGACACGGAGAAGAAACCAACACCCTCGGTAAGCTCTCCCTTGGAGCGGATTTCCTTGTTGAAGTCGTGAATGACGGGGATGTTCATGGCGGTAGAGCATGCGTCGACCCAATCCTTGCAAAGCTGGTTGCGGTGGCGGCTGTGAACTGGCTGCACGGTGTTGCGCAGGTTGTCGAGCACGCGAGTGAAGGTCTCAAAGGACCAGCCCTTGCAGCCCTGCTGCTCCCAGATTTCGCAGTCATATTTGAACGGACGGAACGAGATGAGTGTGTTGTGACTGGAGCAACCGCCCAGGACCTTCGCGCGCGAGTGTCGGATATGGCTGTTACCTATAGAAAATTTGTAAGTACATACATTACATCGCAAAGATCATTTAGATCGAGTCGCATCGGGCGGAGGTATTTGCTAGGGGTCTCCATCAATCGCTGGGGCAATTGAGTTCTTTGGTTGGTGCATGTGGGCAAAACCATCATCACGCTCGACGGTCACGTACCCATTGGCTGCTCGACAGTGCCATAGTCGTAGTCGAGTTCTCCTCCCAGCAGGTTGAGCCAATCTTTCAGCAGCAGGACACGGTCGTCCATAAAATCGCTCGGGCCAGCCTCGATGAGGAGGATGCGCTTGTTGGGCAAGTACTGTGCCAGCCTGCTGGCGATAACACATCCCGCAGTGCCACCTCCGACGATGACATAGTCGTAGCTATTCACGTCGCTGGCAGGGAGATCGGAGACGGTGGCCATGGTGACTGGACTCGTGTTGAACGACAGATAAAAAGCTACTTGAAGTGAACAGGAGAGCTCACGATCCCCAAAGATGCGTACTGCCGGATTCTTTTGGCTGCGAGGTTAGCGGTTCTTTTAAATAACGGTCGAGCTAATCAGCAACGGGAAAATTTTTTGATGCGCAGAGCTTCGGAGAACACATTCCTCGAGACCCAGCAGGACCCGCGAGATTGGACCACCGAACGGGAAATCGAAGACGACGACCCTGGCGGCAGTGGGGCTGGCGGTGTCACGAAGAACGGCGGAGATGCGATTAGATGGCTCTCTGATACGGAGTACATACACAACTCGAGCAACTGGGAGTCGGTGAAGCGCGCGGTGAGAACTGAAGAGGAAAAGTTGCCCAGAAGGTCCGCGGATCGTGGCAACGTCACCGGCGAGGGCGAAGAAGCAGAGATGCGGGCGGCGAGCTTCAGGGCTGAAGGATGGCCACCAGCTGCATCTTCATAGCCACCAACGCCTAAGGCAGTATAACGGGCTACAGTTCCTGCGGCGCTAGCTCGAGAAGATGAATTCAAGCATGGATCCAAGCACTGCTCCCAGAGGACGGCGTGGTTGTTGTCGTCGGGATAAACATACCCCTCCAGGACATCGCATGCTGGATCGATCAGACAACTAATTACTACCCTTGGAGCATGCAACCTGCTGATAAGCCACGCGAGGCGACCATCACGTTGTGCTCGGCTGGGATACGGAATAGACTGTGATAGGATGTTGTTTCGAGGACCATGGCTCTCTTCGGTCTGTACTCGCAAGACCCCGCCACTACTGCACGCGGGACATCACCGCTTGGATGGGGAATCATGGGCTAGCATGTTAGCCTACCCGTCCATTCTAACCAGGAAAAGATAATGGGAGGAGAAGAGTGTACAAGAATCCTCGATTCCTCGGGAAATCTCAATGAGAATATCATCGAGACAGCTGGACGTATTCATCGCCGCGGGAAGTTTCAAGAGGAGCAACATTGTATCGGTAAACTATACTGGGACCGATATCTGGAACAGGTTAAATCTAACACACAATGTTGCCAGGTACTTTTATCGTGTGGAGCTTCCAATGTAATCACCGTTTATTTGCTTATTCACATATCCTAGGTATCAAAGGAATAAAGTCTTCTATGAAATCTATTCTCAGTCTGGAATGTATAGATACTCGAATCTAGGACGTCTATCGACCCAAGCCACAATGAATCACAACGAATACTACAAGGACACTTCTATTCTACTGATCGATTAAATATAGTGCCTGTATATACTCCGTAGTCCGTATATACATAGAGCATATCGAATATAGAGCTGCAGGAATATTATTGCCCGCCATCTTTACTGGTCAGTGTTAGAATAATTTGCCAGCGGTTACCACCGGAGTCAAGGCAATTTTTATCGCCTCAGGCTCCCCGATTAAGCAAGGCTTTCCCCATTTGCTGGAACTGCAGCACAAATGTGGTACTTGTGGACCAGAGACTTTCTGATGAACTCGAGCTAAACTGGCCGGTTGAACCAGCCGATGGCGCCGGCGCAACAGCTCCATCGCAACAGGCTCTTGGCGGGGATGTCCTCACTCGCCATAATAGTGGCACCGCTCTTCCGTCACGGCTGCTACGAGGAAATCGGAGCTAACTATACCATCAGCACAAGAGTTGGCTACTTGGATATTACAGCAGAATGTCTCTTCCATATCCTACTCGACAGCTTTACTACGATGGAAAGGCACAGCCGGCTTCTTCCGGCAAGACCTTCCAGACGACAGACCCTTCCAATGCCGCACCGCTGGCCGATGTGCACCTAGCATCTACCGCAGACGTCGACAAGGCCATCGCATCCGCAGAACGTGCCTTTCCCTCGTGGTCACAGACTCCCGCAATTGCGCGAGCACGCATTCTTCAAAAGGCTGCCTTGCTACTGCGCGAAAGGAACGACGCAATCGCCAAGGCAGAGACGCAGGACACCGGAAAAGCCTACACGGAGACCAGCACCGTCGATGTCACGACTGGCGCTGATGTGCTCGAATACTATGCGAACTATGTTGGCAGTGGTGGCCTCAACGGTGAAACTACACAGCTGAGAGAGGATGCTTGGGTGTACACGAAGAAGGCACCTCTGGGCGTCTGCGCGGGTATCGGCGCTTGGAACTATCCTATCCAGATGTGAGCACATCCGCCGCTGAGCCAGTCTCCTCTGTTCAATTGCTGATGGAAATTCCTCTAGTGCCCTTTGGAAGTCCGCTCCTTGTCTAGCAGCAGGTAATACCATGGTCTACAAACCCAGCGAGTTCACACCCCTGCACGGACAGACACTGGCCGAGATCTACACAGAAGCTGGTCTTCCTCCCGGCGTCTTCAACGTGGTCAACGGGGCCGGTGAGGTGGGCGCATATCTCACGTCTCATCCTACTATCGCAAAGGTCTCCTTCACTGGACAGGTCGCCACCGGAAAGAAAGTCGCAGGATCGGCGGCTGGACACATGAAATACGTTACCATGGAGCTCGGTGGAAAGAGTCCGATCGTCATCCTCCCAGACGCGGATGTGGACAGCGCCGTTGATGGCGCCATGATGGCCAATTTCTTCAGCACCGGTCAAGTCTGCACAAACGGCACCCGTGTCTTTATCCCCAAGAGCATGAAGGCCGCATTCGAGAAGCGCCTTCTCGAAAAGATCCCTTACGTCCGAGCAGGGCCCGTCTTCGACGAAAAGACCAACTTCGGTCCGCTCGTCTCAAAAGTCCACTATGATAAGGTCACCAGCTACATCAAGCACGGAATTGAGGTCGACCGAGCCCGGCTGTTATACGGTGGAGTCGAGAAGCCCAAGCTCCCAGCAGACCTCCAGCAGGGTTTCTGGGTACAACCGACCGTGTTCACCGACTGCACGGACAGCATGCGCATCGTCCGCGAGGAGATCTTCGGCCCCGTCATGTCCATCCTCACTTACGACACTGTCGAAGAGGCCGTGAAGCGCGCCAACGCCACCGAGCTGGGTCTCGCCGCAGGCGTCTTCACCAAGGACATCAACCTGGCACACAAGATCATCGACCAGCTCGAGGCCGGAATCACCTGGATCAACACCTGGGGCGAGTCTCCGGCCGAGATGGCCGTTGGCGGCTGGAAGCACAGTGGTGTAGGCGTAGAGAACGGCCACAAGGGCATTGAAGCCTGGGTGCGCAACAAGAGCACTCTGGTCGATATGAGCGGGGCCGTTGCCACGGTCTTTGCGAAGCTGTAAAGTTACTCATTCCTCATCGTTCCCCGCCATGTCGTGTCATGTCATACCATTATATCTTCCTCCTTTTGAAGCCTTTCTGGAAGAAAAAGAAAGGAAACGTCTAGATCAGCGTTGGACCATATAGAAGCGCATTTCATTGTCATTTTTATCTAGCTAGCCTTTCGTTATGAACAAACGTCAATCCTCGATATATGAATCAAAAGTTTACTTACGAGACAAAAAAAGGTTGTGGGAATGTATCTGGTTTAATTTCTTTGGATAAATAGGTATCTAATCGCAGTACAAGAGAATAAAGAAAATATGAAATGAAGAATCGACAAAGAAAACAGAACGAACGAACCGCCACAGAAAACAGAAACAAATAAATTCAAGGGACGGATGCGTTCATGTGAAAAGCATCACACGACATCACCCTCCCTCTCTAATCTAATCTAAGCTAATCGACTACGATCTAGTTTCATCGAAGAGGAAAAGAAAATCCCAGTATCAATCTCGGCTATGGGTAATAATTGAATAGTCTCGGCTGGAAATATGTAGTCGAAGAAGAGAAGTGAAACGACGACCACCTGCAACCCATCGTAAATCACGTAAGCCATGCAACTAACTAGGTAAGTGTAGCAGTAGACAGGGTGAAAAGACAAGAAAGCAGATGAGAGAAAAAAGCAGTCAAATCTAAATGCTCGAAGCAAATCTGGTATGTCAATTTTGGCCCTCTTGAAGTCGAGAGTGGGGGAATAAGGTAAGATATGCTGCACCCGGAAAAAAGAAATGGAAAGAAAAAAGAAAAGAAAATCCGTTGCGATCATGTCAATCTAGAGTTGTTTGGTATGTTATGTTGAACCGTCTCGAGTATCAACCTGATATCCGTTGTCGATAAAGGATGTGGTTGGCTACTTAGGTAGCTTAGACCGTAGGAGTTGCGACTCTAGCGCTCATACGGTCGAACATGAGGTCACCTTTGAGCGTCGAGTCGAGACCAGCAACGGCCGAGTCGACCATGCGCGAAGACATGCTGTCGGGCGTGAGCTCGCCGTCTTCCTCCATAGACTGGCGGAGTTCGGTGTCAATCCTCAAGTCCTTGGGAACCTTCTGGGGGGTAGTCTGAGGAGTGGGCTCCTGCGCGATTGGAACCGGAGCTGGAACGTACGTGCGCGGGCGGTAGGTAAGCGGTGGTCCCTGCGTGCGTGCATCTGTGCCCGCCTGTTCGATAGACTCAAAGTATCTGACGGTCTTCACCTTCAACTCCATGGTGGCATCGCGATCAGCCACGATAAGAGGGTGAGGGTGAAGCTGCAGAGCAGAAAGGGTCCACATGTGGTTCACTCCGCCCTCGAGGCCATGCTGAAGAGCCAAAGCCTTGTGCGCACCAGTCACCACGATCACTACTTCGCGGGCGTCCATGATGGTTTGGATACCGACAGTCAGGGCCATTCTAGGGACCTTGTTGACATCATTGTCGAAGAATCGCGAGTTTGCGAGGATCGTGTCGTACGCCAAAGTCTTGACACGAGTTCGACTGGCCAAGGAAGAGCCAGGCTCGTTGAATGCAATGTGACCATCAGGGCCAACACCGCCCAGGAAAAGCTCAATGCCTCCGTAGCGGGCAATCTTAGCTTCGTACGCCGCACACTCAGCTGCCAGATCCGGGGCGTTGCCGTTCAGGATGTTGATGTTGGCAGGTGCAATATCGACATGTGAGAAGAAGTTCTTGTACATGAAGCTGTGGTAAGATTCGGGGTGGTCGCGCGGAAGGCCAACATATTCGTCCTGCGAACTGTGGTCAGAAATGATTCTAATTGTTGATATCGGTGGCAGTCTTGCTACAAATGTGTGCTTTTCAGACACGACTTGCGGTTTAGGCAGACTCACCATGTTGAAAGTAACGACATTGCGGAACGAGATCTCCCCTTCCTTGTAGCGCTGTACAAGGATCTTGTAGATGATTTCAGGGCTGCTGCCGGTTGGGAGACCCAACACAAAGGGCCTGTCAGGGGTAGGCCTGTACTCCTTGATGCGGCCTATTTTGAAGAGAAGTGTTAGAATAAAAGACTTCAAAAGACTGCGCAAAGTAGGGAAAACATGAGTGTATATATGCGAGCACAATATCATGAAACTGGATTTACATGATCAGCAGGTAAACATACTGACGATATATTCCGCAATATATTCTGAAGCACCCTGCGGGTTCTCTCTGATGATGACTCTCCTAGATTACAGAAAACCCAGCATTAGCAATACGAATTTTTCTTTTGTTTCCCTCAGGCAGGACAGCTTGATGCAAAAGGCGCACATGGAAAAGGTTATCTCACATGATGGAAGAGCGGGTGTGACGACGTCACCAGTGGCGTATCGTAAAAATGATAAAGATACGAAGATACAAAAGGTTGAACGGGCGAAGCAGGTAAACGCAGCTTGACACACAAAGGAAGCAGGAGAAGTCCAGGTGTAAGAAGCCTGGCAAAGAAAATCGCGTCTACGAAACGAGAATCGAAGGGAGAAGTGAGGGGAGGATACGCGTAGTGATAGGAACTGTGAGATAAAAAAGCTGTAGGCGGTAGCGGGCAACCTTTTTGCCTCAGGGACGATGGGCCAGTGACGGCAACACTTTAGCTCTTCTTTAGGCAGGCAGCCCAGGTTCCTGGGTCCAGCGATGGGGCAAAAAAGGCAATGGGACCTGAATATTCCCTTTTGGCATCATGAGTGCATCATGGGCCCATGGTTTGGAGGTTACCATCTCCGTCACTCTCCAGACCCATAATCACTGCACGCTCTGCCCGTCACATTTTTGATTCGTCACTTCTAGAAGAGTCATGTTCCGTTGTATACCATATGGTACTGTCTATCTCCTCATTCCTACCATATTATTCCTGGTCCTCCTCATGTACCAGCCCACCCCGATCGGCAGTGTATGGAAGCCTGACAGTTGGCTCGTTCTGGTGTCAGTATGGAAACCCACCTTCCAAAAAGACCCGTCTCGACCCAGAGGGCAGCAATTCTTGTGATCTCTATACGTAAGCTTGGTGCAATATCGGAAAGAGACCGCAGCTGTCAATCTATCGGACCGGTAGAGGGTTTCATTGAAGAGTGCTACGGAAGTACTACGGTGGCAGACTCTCTCCATCCTAGGAGATATAGTTGTATACCGTGAAAGTACCGCTTGTATGGAGACCGAATTAACCGTACGGGCCGTATCGTGGGCGTTGTCAACTCTTATCTTGGACCGTTACGTCGCATTTGGCAGGTGCTGAGTCAGGAAGCCAACGTTACATCGAGATCGATGATATCGAGTCCCACGTCGCACTCAGGGCGGATGAACTTATCCGCAAGGAGCCATAGGCTCGATGGCCTTCTCCCGATACAGCTTAGCTCCTGAGATCTGTATCGTCCATCGTAAGTGACATGACAGAGGCCCGGTATCAGTGACGGTATCAAACCACCAATCTTTCCCCGGTAATACCAGGCCCGTCCCTATGACAGATTCCCCCAGATGAGCACGTGAGCAGGCTCCTCGGAGAAGCTGCCGTCGGCTGGAAAGTCTTAGCTCCACCTCCGCTCCCGTAGGAGGCGCCCGTTGCAACTCTCCTCTGCGGCTCTAACTGCCTGTGTCTGTCTCATTCCCGGCCACTGATTGTCTAACTATTCTCTTTCTTTGGCCCATGTCAAGTTGTGCTGCTGCGCAGGGACCAATAGCTTACTCCTAGACTGCTGGTTGGGGCACGTCCGGCTCCCGTGCGTAAGTATCCAGCTGAGCTGAACCTTGGAGGCAGAGCCCGCGTAAACAACGGTGCCCCAAGCTTCTGAGGCCGTTTGCAGACTTGTTGCGGGCCTCTTCTCAGCGGTTTCCGGGCTGTACATCTTTCTGCAGTAACTGAGACAGCGCGTCGTTGTGTCGTGTCTGCTGGCAATCCCAATCGGGCCACCATGGCCCCAAAGGAGGATGCATTGCCTCCGGGCTGGGAGGACCTCGACAGGTGAGCTTCATGGTCTTGGCAATGTTGTGATCATTCTTGAAGATTGTCCCTTTCGTGGAGGATCACCCGATCCAACCTCTGTACTCCTAGTTCTTTTGTGTCTGTATGTTTCAGTCCTGGAGGGCCGTTGCTAACCATGGCTGCCATGTCTGATTCGCTGTTACAGGCAGATGGGCCAGCTCTTCATGATGGGGTTTGACGGTACCACCGTAGATCCCCAGATCCGATCGTTGATTGAGGACTACCATCTGGGCGCCGTTCTGCTGACAGCTAAGAATCTCAAATGTAAATCTCTCTAACTTCCTTATAACTTCCACTTCCACACTCCGGCCCTATTCCTCTCATGGATGTTCCCCGACTAACGAAGAAACAGCGGCTGAGGATGCAGCGAAGCTCGTCCATGAGTTGCAAACTATTGCCCGGGATGCTGGCCATCCGGTTCCCTTGATGATTGCTCTAGATCAGGAGAATGGCGGTGTCAATAGTCTCTTTGACGAGATTTATATCCGCCAGTTCCCCAGCGCAATGGGTATCGCTGCCAGTGGCTCGAAGAAACTCGCCCGTGAGGTAGCCACGGCCACAGCCCAGGAGCTCAAAGCCGTCGGTGTCAATTGGATCCTTGGTCCTGTCCTGGATGTCCTCACTAATGTGCGGAATCAGCCCCTTGGTGTGCGGACAACGGGAGATGATCCGCAGGAAGTGTCTCAGTATGGCGTTGAGTTCATGAAGGGTTATCAAGAGGCCGGTCTCGTCACTTGCGGAAAGCATTTTCCTTCGTACGGTAATCTGGAGTTCCTAGGCTCGCAGACAGATGTCCCTATCATCACAGATTCATTAGAGCAATTGAGCCTCAGTGCGTTGGTCCCATTCCGGAGTGCGATTGCCCAAGGAATAGATGCGATGATGGTTGGCGGTGTTGCGATGTCCTCGGCTGGCGTAAATGTCATGCATGCCTGCCTGTCAGAACAAGTCGTGGATGATCTTCTCCGGAAAGATCTCAAGTTCAGCGGTGTCGTCGTCTCTGAGTGTCTGGAAATGGAAGCACTGACTCACAATATCGGTGTTGGAGGGGGAACGGTAATGGCCATGAAGGCAGGTTGTGACGTTATTCTTCTCTGCAAGTCGTTTCCTACTCAGCAAGAGGCCATAAATGGTCTGAAGCTTGGGGTTGAAAATGGAATCATCAGCCGCATGCGGATAGAGCAGTCGTTACGAAGGGTTCTCGACATGAAGTCGCGGTGTACTTCGTGGGAGCAAGCCTTGAGCCCTCCTGGAATGAGTGCTCTATCACAATTGCAACCATCTCACATTAACCTTTCGACAAGGGCCTATAACAATTCCATCACCGTTGTCCGAGACAAAGACAATCTACTCCCGCTGGCTAATGTCCTGGAGCCCGATGAAGAATTATTACTTCTCACCCCCTTGGTCAAACCGCTTCCAACCTCAGCTGCATCTCGGTCGACAGCAGAGAATACCAGCTCATCTCCTGATCCGATGGCCTGGGAGAAGAGCGCCTCCGTGATAAGCGGAGAGACAGTATTCAGAGAACTAGGTAGGTCTCTTGCGCGCCAGAGGAGTGGGCGTGTTCTGCATACTTCGTACACTGCTAATGGTGTCCGGCCTGTCCATGAGAATCTCATCGACAGAGCAAACGCGGTTATTGTCATCACTGCGGACGCCAATCGAAATCTCTATCAATACGGCTTCACCAAACACGTGTCAATGATATGCAAATCACAGTATTCGCAGACAGGCGAGCGGCGCGAGAAACCCCTAATAGTCGTCTCCGTCAGTTCGCCATATGACTTTGCCACGGACCAGTCAATAGGGACCTACATCTGTACATATGATTTCACGGAGACTGCTCTTCGAGCCCTCGTAAAGGTATTATATGGAGAATTGACACCGACAGGGTTGCTACCGGGCTCAATCAGCCATAGTCAAAAGCTTCATCAATCGAGACAGCACTGGCTGGTCGAGGCATGGAATGAGGAACGAGACTCGCGCGCATTAGATGCTCTGCTGGCTGCCGTTAGACAGGATTGTTCGCAGGGCCAGCGGTCTGAGCTGACCGGTGTCACGTCGAATAGCTTCTTGCTACGGATGGACGACGTTGTTGAAGCGCATTTCGTCGTACGGAACAGCAGCACACAAGCACTGTATGGCTTCTGTTCCACGTATTTTTTCCGGTCTACTGGCACTGGTGTTATCGGCTCTTTGATTGTCGACCCTACGAGGCGGAAGCTGTCGATTGGCCACTCGCTCCACAATCGAGCCATCCGGACGCTGCTCCAGCGTAAAGGAATGAAGAGATTCCAGCTGGGCTCTCGACTCCCGGGTATCTACCTGGGCATTCCAACCGTAAACCCCGTGGAGCGCAAAAGGTTACGACAGTGGTTTGCCAATCTCGGCTGGAATACTGCACTCTCACGACCAGTTTGCAGCGTCGTGTTGCGGAATCTTTCCACCTGGTCGCCACCGACTGAGCTGGCCAAGAGCCTACGGAACGCAGAGGTACACTACGACCTCGTCTACGGATGGGACTACGCTGAGTCTATCCTCGACCACATCAGAACCACTTCGAGGCAAGGAGTGATGGAGATCTATAAGCTGGCTCTGAACGGCGCGCCGGACTGCGGCATCATCAGGGCAAAAAGACCAGATGATGGCGCGATAATTGGCAGCGTTGTGGTCTATAACGACCGTTCAATCCTGGCGGAGTATATGCCGGTCCTTAAGGAGACACATGCAGTAACTGGAGGCATCTCTTCCGCGGTAATCTCGCCATCTGTGGGTGAATACGCCACCCTCATGCAGGGGCTCATCCTTCTTGGGATTAAACAGATCCGTCAACAGGGGGCTAATGCCGCGGTTCTGGATTGTGTAAGTCTTTTTGCCACTCGCCTTGGATCATCTGGATACTGCTTTTCTAGGAGATTGCTAACGTGGGGGGATGCCTGCAGGTCGATGGCGATGGAAACTTTGATAGCCTATCCGGAATGGGCTTCAGCGTTCTTCACAGTTTTGAGGAAGTGACATGTGACGCGACAACCTGGACAATGATGCCGCCTTCATAGAACGATCTACAAATGCGAGACATCCAGGTCTGGAACTGCCGGGTTCGGCTTTTGTATCATCTTGATTTTGCTGCTTATTGGGCCTCCATTATTCCTAGGGGCTGATCACGACACGAATCTCTTTGACGGGTTTTGGTTTTGGTTATGGTATTTTGTATACATTGATATCCATCTTGCGTGGCAATTCACTTTTCCTTTTTGCTATTTTGGACCTTTTCCCCTGGCGTTATCAAGGATCCTAAGGATGATCGGCAATTGTACTAGATGGCCATGCACTTGGCGTGTGGCGGCTATGGGAAGGTTTAGTGAAGGGGCGGAAGTTTGGGGAGGCGCAAAAGCTTGAGCGGAAGAGGCGGCTCAACGGCTGTCCCTGCATATTCGCAGCTATATCGAAGAGCAAGATGCAGGGAGGAGGCCCAGGGGCGGACATTTGGTGGCAAGTTGATGCAGCAGGGTTGTGGCATATTCGAGACAGCGGAGTGGGTTAGGCATCACAGGGCGCAGCTTCTTCCCGATGGCACGTTCTGGCCTTGAGTGGTATCAAGACATGACGTTCCTCTCAAACGGTGCTTAGGTAGCATCGTCCTATCTTCCGTGAGCCAACGGCGTATGGGGCTGGAGGATCCAACCGATCGAAAAGGATCCAGCGGGTCGATCAGTCGCTGACATCCTTACACGATGCACGATCGTCCAGATTTGAGTCAATGCCGAGGAATCAACTCAGAACGGTAAAAGAAGCAGGTGGAAGAATAAACAACGATAACGGCAACCAGAGACGGAGCTTTCGAAACTCCCGCCTGTCCTCCGTTCCGCTCATCTCGACCCCGGGGCGGACGTCTGAAAAGCTGCAGCACGCGGATCCTTCGGAGGCAAATATCGTAGACATCTAGCTTATCGCTACTCATTGACTGCATCGAATGACACGAATATCAATGGATGCCTTGGCTCGTTCTACGAGTCCGCTTGAACTTAATGGCGAACCTCCTGAATTATCTACCTCCAGTGGTATCGACCATGCCCGTCCAGATATCCAAATAAATTCATATCCTAGTACCAGGATGGCGGACCTTGTATATCGGTAAAGTGTAGTGGTCTCAAGGGTAGATGTACATAGACGTGTACCTATACTTCAAGCTACCATGAAATATATACTTCCGGATAATAGTTCCCACTGCATACATCAGTGGATCCGTGTTATAAACGAACCAAAACCGCACCTAAATAATATGGAATAGACACGAACTACATAATTCAGACCGCCACATTTAGCATTCATTCACTGTAGTGACTTCCTGATCCCGTTTCTACGAATAAGCAATAACTCGATCAGTAACATATCCATGATAATCCACACATAACACATGTACGAAAAGAGAAGAGGCAGATAATAGTAGAGTAAATCTACCGAGAAACCCGAATCCTACCCAGAGCCAGCAATAAAACAATGAAACACTAGTGAGTTATTCCCATTCCTCCCCCCAATCACTTATTCGTTTCTCACTAAATACTAATAAGTATGAAATGAACTCTTCAGGATCATCGGCAGTTGCACATGCAAGCCAAGCTGCATGTTTATCCCGTTTCAGCAAAAGAAGATGCTTAATCGTCTTTACCTCCCCTGCTTTTATCTGGACTGAGTTCCTTTTTAGGAAGGGGAACGAAAGGAAGTTAGTTTTAGTTCCGGATATTGTTGTTGATTTGAGACTAATGTACATACCATAGGGTGTCTAACGCTGATAAATGCCCTATGTGCATGTGCCAATACCGTTTTGGGGGTTCGATGCAACTTATAGATGCTAGTTAGTACATCTAGTATAGTGGTTAGTATGTTAGTGAGGGTTTGGGGTAGTGCAGTGCATGGATCGACGCTCTCGATTTTGCTGTCGGGGGGACGGGGCTTGACTTCGGTCCGGTTGATGTGCGTACCCTAAGTCATACTATAGATAGCGAAATTGGGGCGTAGCCAGAGTAGTTCGAGTTTCATCCCAAGATTAAGAAGGCTGGTCTGGTTTAGCCTGCTTTAGTGCTTGGGAGAATTAAAGTTTTGGGTTTAGGAGGAAGAAAGAAGGATGGGACTGTGAGGAAGGAAGGGGCGGGGGCGGTGCTTAGTTAGGTGGACCTGATTTAGTTTCGGAGAATTTAAGAGTATAGCATGGGATAGGCTGTTTCTTGTTTCTGTTTCTGTTTCTGTGTTTCAAGATAGAAGGAAGGTAGAGGTGGGGAAGGGGCCGGGGGCTGGAAAAGCTATGTGTATAGATATATGATTGTGTTTCGAGAAGCCACTAAACCCTGCATGGAGGACCGGTTCAGGAACAAAGTTTGAAGATCAGGGAATATTAGGGTTATTTTAATTATCAGGAGAGTATCTTGAAGCAGGAACAGAGATGAGGTGGTAGTAGACTTATGCATCGAATAGAACATGGGGAGCGGAGGGGAAAGGGATAGACATAGATGATTACCGAAGTAGGCAGTATGTGCAATGTACAGGTACCATCGATGGACGAGGGTCCGAAGGTACAGTGACAATGGGAAGGGACTCGACCCTGCAGGGAAAGCATAGAAGGTTATATTAGCTAGAGATGGTTAGGTTTAAGTGTCGGGATAGAGCGAAAGTTGTTCTGGAAGGGTGTCATTTTGGCTTCTATCGTCAGTCCCTGGTGACGGGGGTTATTGATCGATTCCCAAAAGGTACTCTTTGCGGTCTCTCTCTTATCACATGCGCATGTTTCTGCTAGCGATCGTCTGTCTGCGTCTAAGTAGTTAGAGAGGCTAGTGGGGTGTTGTGCATCTGCGTGTGTTCGCATCGAAGACGACCATCCCTGTCGAATCTTCCCATGCTTCAGACTGGACGAATCCTGCCCCTCTCCGACGGAGTCCCAGCAGCGTCCACTTCGAGATCTAGGCCTGTTACAGGATGGACATGGGCCTCCAGGTACAGGGGAAGAAAAGCAAAGACGCGATTTCAATCACGGGCTCCGTTTAAGGTTTCCGTAGTTAATGCTGTACGGTGCAGGCTTGCGCAATGGCAATGGGACCACGGAGTACTCCGTAAATTATTATGCCTTGTTGAATGCATGCGTGATGACTCCTGTCGGTGCTGAGAAGTATGAGACGACTTTGCTCGATCATTGCGCCCGTACAGCTGTGGACTTGACGTCTCTGATGGGTCCCGCAAAAGATTGTAGATCATCTGTACTCCGAAGATAGAAGTTGATGATAACTACATCAATTGGTCAGTGCCTGGAAATCGTTGATCACCTCTGTCCAGCCTCCATAGTTTGGGATCAACTTTGGTGGATCGAAGGACGTGCTCTGGGAGGTTAGACCGGTTCCGAGCCTCCGATATTAGGGTGAGAGTCAGCTGTCCTGACGAAATGATTCTCCAGGAATCGTCGATCCTGGGGGCGATGGGCTCATTGGCGGCCGGCAGAGCCCGGTGACAAGCAATCGTCGACGGCGTCTGGAGGGAGCCAAGGGTCCTGGTTCGCTAGTGCGAGGAAATGAATATGTGAAGCAATTCTGGTGTGCGGGCCAATCATCGTACCGGGTCTATAGCAGACCGGACGACGGAGCGGAGGAGAGTATGGATTAGGAGGAAGCCGAAAAGTGAGACGGGATAAGGAGAAAGGCATCGAGAATGCTGTCAGGAAAGTACCTAGTCAGCCAGCCAGGCAGTTGAGGTGTCTGCAGGGTGCCGGGGAGAATCGCCTGAAAAGCATTGACCGTTATGATCCCTTCTCACAGTGAACGATTTTTATTTTTAGTTCAGATGGGATATCCGTTGCTGGGCATATCATACCAAGTCGCTAGACTGTTTTGTTCTCTGCATGTCAGACCGACCGAGGGAGATCTTTTCACACCAGCGAGTCCGTAGTGATTTACCTCCAGGATAAGCGGGCGCTCGGGGCCTAATTGACTCCGTGCCTGGGCAGACGGTGCCTCCGGCAGCTCGTGCGGACTTTTGTCGCTCATGTCGGCCTCAACCGCCAGTGGATTCATGCACATTTCCCCTCTCGGACATTGCCGGGCTCCATTGAACGACAGCACAGCACAGCATATGGTAGATTATTGTCTCCTGTTCGTCTGGCGTTTCCATTTCCTCAGGACGTTATTGAGAAGGCTGTCTCACGTCTGTGATCCCGGGAGATTATCTCCCGAACGGAGGAATTGTGGATGCGATCTGTGGCCAACGACGTCGAGTCGAGTTGAGTCTTGTTCGATGGGTCTCCCGTGGCGAACGGCGTGAGTGATTAAAGCCAGACAGTTCGTTCTAACTGCTCTGCCCTATCTGCCCCGGTTTTGGCACGAATTGCCCTAGAGAGCAGAAGATCGGCTCTCCGTCGACTGTCGGGCCTCTGATGTCGTCCCAACTGCCAGCATGCTTGGTCTGTTTCGACTCTCTGCATTGTCACTCGTTGCTGGCAATCAATCGCAATTCCATTGATCTTTTGCTCCTTGCCGTAAGTGGACAATACCGTAGACTACTATTGACATGCCTGCGCTGAACCGCGTTTCTTGGCATCTCTTGCTCTCTTCCTCTACTATTGGCGGTCCATGCGTTCCTCCGTCCAGATCCCACCGCTGTTAACCGCGACACTGTAGAGAGCGCATAGCTGAACAGTTCCAAAGAGCAGCCGACAGAAAAGTGATTCTCGACAAGAAACAGGACCAACAATGATCTGCTCCGTCATCATCTGGAGAGCCGTACTCGATTATACTGCTGCGTAGACTGCAAACTCCGCTGCATATTCGTTCTTGTTCTGCTGGAGTCTGCGCGCGCGGCGGCTGCAAAATGAAGCCAGCCATGCCGCAATCGGTAACTGTTGAATCCGGCCCAGCCCGCTGGTCGCGCCCCCAGAGCAGTTCCACTCGGTCTGGCTTTAGTTACTCTCTAAACTCAGACCAGCGATAGTGGCAGGTTTAGTGTTTGGCCCCCGATCACTTCGACGGTGGAGCCAGCGCTGGCCTCGGTCAGATCCATGGGCGGGGGGGCACAGAGCTTGTGGTTTGAACCAGGCGTGCTGATTGTCCCGTGCGAACAGTGGAGATGGGATAGAGAGAGAACGTTCAGAGACACGAGGACGATACAAGAGGACAGAGCAGGAAAAGCAGGCTCAGCAGCTGACCCGGAGACCCCGAATCACAGTCGTCTGTACGACTGATGGGCTTCATTATTGGTGGTCTGGCTTCCTGTGAGATAGTTCGAATATCTATCGCATCTGACTCAGGCTGGTCAGCACTCTCTCTCACATCTGAACGAGCCGGGGGGGTTGAGTTGAGTCGAGAGGCATCGAACGGGCCTTGGATTAGAGAGGTAATAGCACCGGGATGATCGCTTCTCCCGGAAGTTCTAGAAAGAAGAGAGTTAGCACGTCGAGGAGGACACGGGGACGAAGGACGCCAGAGCCAGCCATCCCGGGGGAATAGCCTGCTCCTGACAATAATAACCATAGGATGCGTCCATGAGACTGCAGACAATAGGCCCTTGGTCTCCGGGGGAGGCGTTCACACCAAGCCGTCTCTGGCCGTGTGGGATAGCATCTCCTCCTATGGGATATTGACCTGGCAGCAGCAACAATCCCATCCTATCTTCTTCTTCTCTTCTCATCCTCCTCCACCGGGGCTCCGATGCATCCTCTAAACCGGCCCGGGTTTAGTGTGCATCCACCGAGATAAAGCAAGCGATAAAGCCGGGAGCGCAGGACGACGACACGAGGAGGAGATGCAGCAGAACATTCTGCGAGCGATGTAGAGTCGTAGTAGATAGAGTAGATCGGCTGTCCCTGATAGCAAAGTAGCCTCCATCGAAACACCAGGCCCGCTCTAATCCATCGTCCATCGCGATGATCGCCGTAACAGTAGTTGCTAAAGCGAGTCGCGGTGCCTGATCTGCCTCCGGTGCTTGTGCGTCGAACTTGTCCGGGTGCGGCCATCACGCTGCTCTCTCTCTCTCATTCTATCTATTCTCTCTCCGCAGCCAGCTAAAAAAGGCCAAAAGAGCCCAAGACCAAAAAAGCACGCCAGCCCGGACGATCCACCCGCATCCTCGTCCATCATCGTCCTTAGTCTCGTCCTTCTTATCCACTTCCTGAACGTCCATCCTGCTCCATCCCCTTCACCACCGCGCCAGCCCGGACCAGCGTTTCTCGCGGCCTCCTGTCAATCTACTCTAGATCCCTTGGTCTGCGCAGAGCGAGAGGTTCATATCTATCCCCGTCCTCTCTCCTCCTGCTCCTGCTGGCTGCGCGCAATCCCATCTTCTTCTCTTCCTCCGTCCCATCCCACCGTGGTCCAGCCTCCCCTCACTTGTCTTCTCACTTGTCTTCACTCACCTCACCTCACCTCACCTGTGCGCGCATTTCTACAATTATCGAGGCAGCCCCTCATTCAGTGTCCGGATTGGACTCAACAGCCTCTGCACGACAGCAACAAGCAGGAGACAAACAAGATCGACAGCGTCCTCTGCCACTTTCGCCTTCATCTCCACCTACTTCTTCCCGACGCGATCCTCTCTCGAGCAGGACTGCTTCGCCTCTCCCTCTCCCTCTCTGCCTGACAGACCAACTCATGTGCGCTCACCATGGACGGATACGACGCCATCACAATGCCTTATTTGGGCAATCCCATGACTGTGCTCCCTCCGAATATGCCCAACAGCGAATATCTCTCCATGTCGCAGCTGGACGGACATGAGCAGCCTTCCAACTTTGACCCGGATAACTTTGTTAGGTAGGTGGATTTTATACGTTATCCTTCGGACGGCTGTGTTTTCATCTGCTGTCGTTTAATCTCGTGCGGCAATATGCTTGCTTTCATCCCATCTCTGTTTCCTCAGATTTAGTCGCATCTCTTCACGTGAATGCGCAAACATGGACTGACACGCAGAACAACAGCAGCGATGACATGATCTACTCGGCACATGGGATCATCAGAAACATCCCCCAGAATTTCCCCGAGCAATATGCCGATATTATGGCATCGTTCGAGGCTCCTGCACCGGAACAGCAGCAACAACAGCAACAGGACTCAAATATCGACCACAACCACAAACTGCTCAGCTTCTCTGTGCCTTCGTATAGCTACACCTTGCTAGACTACGCTCTCCATCGAACCAACATTTCCGTAGCTGCGCAGCTCCACGGGATGTTCTTCCTCGCCGAGTCGCCCTGGACCAATTCACCTACGGACACAGTCCCTCCCCAGGTTGCCGAATTGACTTGCTATCGCCGGAATCTCTTCCAGATAACCGGTTCAGTCACCTTGCCGCGTACTTTGCGTTATTTAATGACGGACCAGGGGGACCGGATCCCCATTCTGGCACTTGAGCTCACTGTCTCCGCCACAGAATCAGTTGAGGGAAACGCTGTTAAGATCATCTCAGTGCCCTGGAAGACTCCCGCCGCCAACGGAAACCAGCAGCCGGAGGACAAGACTGAAAAAGAGCCGCCAGCTATCCCGCTCGATACTATGGCTGGTCAGGACATGGACTCTGACTATGCGAGCTTCCCCATCGCCTGGAAGCGTCTCCAGTTCCGCATTGCAACCGCTAACAACGGACGCCGCAAGGAACTGCAGCAGCACTTCGTGGTCCGTCTCAAGGTGATGGCCACCTTGTCTACTGGTGCAAAGGTTCCTGTCTGTGAGGTGCGCTCGGGTCCTGTCATCGTCCGCGGACGTAGCCCGAGGAACTTTCAGTCTCGAAAAGACCTCCCTCTGAGTGGCAGTGCTGCTTCATCCCGCAAGAACACCCAGGCGTCCACTGCCAAAAACAACAACCGCTCTCCTCGCCAGCCCAGCCAAACTCCGGTGCAGAGTACCCCTCAGCTTCGCGTGTCCACCAAGAGCAGCACTCCCGAGATGGGTTCGATCTTCCAGTTCGAGGAAGCTCCTCTGCCACAGGTCACCATGCCACCACAATCGTCTCCTCCCTACACGGACTGGACGCAGATGCCTCCGGCCACAACCTCATCGGGGGCTCCTCCACTATCTTTCCCTCCCGCAACGGTGCCGCCCCTCAATGGAGCGCTCCCTGGGTATCAGCATACGAGCCCGACCATGTCCCGCGACACCGATTCGCAGCGTCGTTCTAGTGTTGCTCCCATCCCTCTTTCTCTAGTAGACGAGGAGTTCTCTCCGCCCAAGTCCGCGGACGTCACCAAGCACTCTCGCCCTAACAAAGTCAACAATGCATTGCCTCAAAAGAACCCTAGTCCTGAAATTGAATCTGCGCGCCCCACCAAGATGAGGAAGACGTCCCAAGTTTCTCCTACCCGTTCGCGGCCTAACCGTTCTGCCTCCAACGGTGTTCCTGTATTGAGTGCCACTACAGTCAATGCTGCGCCGGCATTTCCCGCACCAGCCTCTACCCTTGCCACGGGATTCTCATTCCCCTCTGACAGCGCAGATCTGCTGTACGAGTACTTCCCCCTGGGTCTGGATGAGTGGCATGCGCCTGTCGACGCGGTCTACCGCCCCCACGTTGTCCACCACACCAACATCCCCGCTGATCCCAAGGTTACGGCAGCGAGGAATCGAAGCAAACGTTACTTTGCTGCAGAAGACGTGTATTGATACCGCGATACAATCTGTACAGACGACTTTCTTCATCACAGAGGGTCTACTACAAACTAGCAACAAAAGCTTTCCACCAAAAAACCTCACGAGCATCTGGGATGTCGGCTTCAATTCTGTTCAATACGCTTTTGTCCAACTGCTTATATCTATAAATGAGCGAGTACAGTAGCATAGGGTCTATTGGGAGTTATCTGGACGCCAGGATTTTGTTTCCTTTTACTGTACGTGTACGAGTTGTCATGGTTGATGTTGCTATCATGAGTTTCGAAGGGCTTCTGGGTTTGGGAACCGCACTGGTGTGGATGTCGAACTGCACATGACAGACATGGAGTGAAGGAGTCACATAATTGGTTGCATTTTTCTGTTTGTCTCTTTGTTTGTGTCGATTCATATTTATATCTTATCATCAATATCCCCCCCATGTCATGATGTTACGTTTGTCTTTTTAAAAGAAAAAAATATCTCGTCTCGATTATTGTTATTTCTCGGCTTCTTGAATGATGCACCTCAGGAAGGTACAGTCATAGTTAACAGGGATGTGATGATGTCAAACAAGTGCTCGCCATTAGGTAGTTCTAGCTTCTGAAGCGAGCCAGTCATAAAACGCAGACTGCTTATTATAATATGCCATCTTGTCGTACTTCATTTCCATCTCTATCCAGCTGAACCGAATACTTATCCCACATCATACTTGATGCATGCATGCTTACTCCACACATCAATCACATTCATTCAGTCAGGCACCCCAATACAGGGTATGCGGCGTAGCAAACAAGGTTATATCTCATCTCGCGTCCGATCTTATCTTATGTGAGACGGACAAACCCCTCCATCCATGCATCCCATTCTCGCTGAGTCTCGTCGCCGAAACCAAATGCCGATACCTAACTAGTTAGTGGTTCTCGCGTGACTAAGAAACGGCGGCTTCCGGCTGACTTGCTTAAAGAACCACTTGTTTAAATTTTAGTCCCGGAGCTGTCGAACCGAGCAAACCCCACAGATACTAAGAGGTTCTGATTGGATCTGGGAATCGTACATACGTTACTTGCATATGGTATGCAGACCGATCCACGTGATGTTGAAGCTCAGTCCCCTCAAGTTCCTTTTCTGAGTACAACGATAAGAATTTACTTACTTGAGCCATCCTACGGACCTTCTACATATTCCCGAAACTCCTTTCTTCGATAGAAAATAAAAAGAAAAGGGCCAAAAATCAAAAATTCGGCTATAAAAATAGCAAAGAAAAAAAGGGGCTCAACCGGGACTCGAACCCGGGACCACTTCCAAACTTGGATACTGTTCAAGGCAGATATCCGGAGGTGTATGAACACCGCCCGAAGGAAGTATCAGACCACTAGACCATTGAGCCGGCTTATTAATGTGGCGATATTTAGTGATCCATGAACCTGTCTAACTATCGGCACTCACAGCTTACATTTGCTCCGGCTATACAATGATATCTAAGTATGGAAATTGGTTGGCTACAGTGCCTGGAGAAGCGATAGTTCCGAAAGGATAATATCTATGTATCGAAAGTAATAATACAATCCTTTGTCTGGTATTCATAATTTGCCTTTTTGTTGCGTGAAGAACAACGATTTGCTCCAACCTTTAACTATGGGATATTATCGAGGCCGGATAATCCATTACGTATGTATGTACACTGGAAAAGAAACACTATTTACAGTTGTGATTTCGAAGGCGTCTGATCCTAAAACAGCGGAATTCGAAGATAAGTTTGCAACAAATCAAGTACCCTCGCCAGAAGGCTGATCTTCGTGTAAGTCCTCTCCAATCGCAACGATTGCAGAAACCAATCCCCGTCTTTCAGTTTCCATGTTTCAAAATAAAATCCCCCGCCGCGTATTTCCGCTAGTCCACCGGTGTATTTCATGATGATCTGATCTTCCATTGACCAGATTGCCTTCACTTCATCAACGCCGGTCTGTTGCAGGTCGCCAGGCCCGAACATATGTAGCGTCTGCGCGTTTGCGAAGAACCGACGGAAAAAGTTGGTGAACTGCTTTGGGGTTTGGAAAGCTAAGGCTTTATTTCCGATCGAAAGAAGAGACCCGTTGGTGTCCAAGAAGGTGAGGTCTGCGTCGGGTAACGCGACCTGATCGAATTTATCCCACTGCTTTGTGTCGATGTAGCGTCCATATTGGGCTTTTTTCTGATGGATCTTTTGGGAGATCTCGAAAGGGACCGTCATTTTCACATTCGCGCTACTCGCCGTATTTCTTTCGTTGGATTGACAGGGGTGTGTAATGAGTTGCGACAGTAATTTCACCGTACCCCGAGTTATATATTTGTTGTCGGGTTCGTGGTGTTTCCGACGGGAAGCAACGTTGCTCCGATTGCCGCATCATGATACACCTTGAAAACCTCGGTCACAATCGGCTATGACAATGGCACCTCAACTGAGTTTAGGTCTGTGCATATATGCGATCACTATCCAACTTTATCACCGAGCAAGTAGTTTAGTTGCACCAAGTTGTCGAAATATATAATGCAGCGGCTAGATGTCGAGGACATAGTAGTAGGCAGTCATTGTCGACTCCAATCACACCTGGTTTTCAAAATTACCGCCTTCGGCCAGTACTATACCTTCACTACTAAAAAGATCAAGCCATGAGTAGAGGCTTGTGTCCATTGTAGGAGGGAAATCAGAGTGGTATACTTCTGTTAATTTGACCGCATTGGACATCGTGCTGTAGTCAACGAGTGACCACATAATCTCCTGATCCACCTGGTCAAGCCGGGGAATCTCTGGTTCTGTGCTAGTGAGAATACTGAAACGAGATGTATCGAGCGAGAATTGCGTTAGGGCATCGGACTAATTAGATGATTAGCGGAAACAGAATCCATACATAGCAACAGAGTTAGAGAATAATCGGATTACCATCGTAGACACGTTCATCCAGTATTCACCAACCTCCTCCAATGTTTGAAGATTCAGCTGTACGCATTCAATAGACTCCCGCTGAATATCTTTATCGGTTGAATGGAGATAAAGCGCCTGGATTGCCCCAGCCACGACAGCACAGTATCCATAGAAGGAAGCGTTCAAACGGCATCCTGCCGCCTGGGCATCCCGTAAGTGTCTCGTCAACCGCTTCGCACATAGTCGACCGAAATCGAAAGATCGAGACAGAAACGTCTCAGGAGGCCGGGTCCCGCTAATATCTAATCGGTGGCGTAGCAGAAAAGGATGGTTGAGAAGACAATGGCAAAGATAGAAGAGAGCACGCGAAAACACAGCCAAGCCGTACGTTGTAAGGTCAACGGTACCCTTTCCCTTGGAATTGTCGGTCATGAGTCCCTTTACAGGGTTCTGAAGTTCGAATTGACTTTCTATGTATAGCAGATCTGAAGATATGGAGGCAAAATCCGAATTTGGGTCCCAAGGAGGATCGCGACTGCGGATGTTGTACTCCTGCAGCATATACTGGGCAGCTCTGCTCAAAATGTATGCCATGATGACAACCACTGCGAATGGTCCGATATTATCCCTGTTCAATAGGGTCTTGTTTGACAGCTGGTCGAGTGTATCCGTCTGCTGCCATACCCCTGCTTTCCATGCGTCTTCGTCGCAAGGTAGTTGTAATTGGCATGATGCCTCTAATATTGCTGGCGGACGTGCGCGCCCACAAGATACAATACGATCGAGAAGATACAGGGACCAGAAAACACGCCGTCTTTCCTCTTGGTCAGCCAGGGAGATGTTCGTATTCGCATCCATCATCAATCGCAAATCCTGAGCGATGCGAACGGAGAGCCCAACTTTGACCCATGCTGAGCCATGTCTGCTGTGACCGGCTGCGCGCTTAATTATTAGCACCGTCGCTGGCTGTGCTTATAACTCACATTATGGCACTCACCTGTAAAGTCGAATATGGCGAGTAGAGTGATTGTCTGCACCGTCATGACATTAGAGGTCTCGTTGCGAGCAAAACAGCTCGCCACTATTGACTTCCAGGATTTGTTGGCATAGAAAGTTGAAGCCTCCCATGTGTTTCCCTTGAAGAACGGGTCTTCAGAGAAACGAACAGCGGTTGCCAGAACTGCAAGAAGCAAGTGGTCAGGTATCGAGCCTTCTGAAAGCCTGCGACGAAAATTCTCTTCGTGAAAGAAAGAATACGGTTGGTTATGACAATATTTGAAGTAGGTATCGATAGTTGACAAGAGCACAGGAGGAGGCACAGGTCTATCATAAGACACTGTTTCAGCGGTAACTCTGTCTTCGTTAACTCGGGAGTTACGTCCTTCGGGCGTAGCCTGGCTATGTTCGTCTAGATATAGGGGCTCGTCCCAAGAACCTCTATTGCTGCTCTCCATTCTGTGCGGTTGGCACGTAGCATGATGCTGAAGTAGACTACGTAGAACCATCTGTAAGCAATTTAGTTTCCAAACTGATTTCTAAAACACCCACATATCCATCTTCGCGTTCAATTCTGCTAGGTGACTTTCGACATTACAAAGTCGATCTGCCAGACCCGCCTAGAAATAGTGAGTAACATAACGCTGCAGAAGAACCAGAACGTCGAGACTGACAACGTTGCTGTCACTTTGAACATCCGGTCGCGGATAATACCTCAGCCCTTCTGGATACTTGCACTCTTTGCCATATCAGAGAGACGTCCTGCGCCTAATAAAATTCTCGTCTACAAATGACATACCTTGGTGCAACCGTTGGCAGTTTTGGCATATCGGCCGTTTGCCTGAGCATCGTATCTTTTTGCGCCTGTTAATAGATATTAGCATGAGGACTAACAGTAAAAGAGATTCCAAAAGTCGACGTTGCATATTAAAAATCGCGATTCATGAACTAAAACTCTGCTCAAGGTAAGGAGATAGGAAATACCGGCAGTTTAGGCACGCTTGTATAGTTCGTTTGGCAGGACGGTAAGTGCTATTGCTTCCTCCATTCTCCCGGCGTGAAGTAGGCGAGAAACGTCCCGACATGAGAGTTATCGCTGTGCGTAGCTGATCAAGGCTATTTAGTATGCAGAGGGGTTTTACTGAGTGATGCAGATAATTTGGTCAAAGTATCTCTGATGATATACGATATCCTAAACAGTGCAAGAATAGAAGACTCAATTAATGTCGATGACTACCCGATGCTCTCAGCAAGCTTAGGTTGTTGCTTAGCTCAATCTGGTCCGGGATAAGTACATAACCTCGGTGTAGTTCGGAAACCGCCACTCTTTTTACCGCCTTTGACTGAACCACATTGCTATCTAATTCAACCTCAATACAATAATACAATAATTCATAATCTCCATAATTATCTTTATGAAATATATGGGGAACTATAAGCGGAGTGCAGGCTTCAATCGGCTCAGCATATTCTTTTCTACGTGTCTACAATAAATTAAGTCTATTCTAATAGACTGGCCATAGGAATTTTTTTCCTTCGGCAAATATTATAGGTTGCTCTGTGGAATTTATTCTCAGTCGACAGTAATCATATATAGATATTTTTAGGACGACGACAGTTCAGGCTTCGATCCTATGCTTATTCCTATCTACGGCAGTGTACTCGACGTCATATCACTACAAATATAAAGTAGTCAGTAAGAGAATAAATATCCTTGTTATATGAGAACATTCCTTGTCTGGAACGATATTAACGATCCAGCCCAAGGTTGATGCTGAAACTTTTTCAGAGCTTTCCTTCAAATTCGAATTTTCCATGACGTCCAGCTCCGGCGCTGAATCTCGCGGCCCCTTTCACGCTCTCCGAGTCGATGACTTTGATTCCGTTGTCGAACTCGTATGAAAGTGCATCTTCAAAAGACCTAGCATTATAAACAGCATAATAGCAGGACGTGCGGTCCGCATTCATACACGCTTCAGGGAAGCTGACAAGCTGACGTGCGATCTTCATGGCCTCATCAACGGCTTTACCCTTGGGAACTACTCGGTTTGCTAGACCCATTGCGAGGGCCTCCTTCGCACCAACGCCCCGGCCAGTCAAGATCATATCCAGTGCACGACCGAGACCAATAATGGCTTGAAGACGTACAGTGCCCCCATCGATGAGGGGAACACCAAATCGTCGGCAGAACACTCCGAAAACCGCATCTTCCTCAGCGACGCGGATATCACCAATGAGGCTCAGCTCTAGCCCTCCAGCAACAGCATATCCAGAAACCGCACTGATAATGGGCTTCCGGATTTGCATGCGAGAGGGTCCAATAGGGCCTATGTTGCGGCCTTCAACACGCTCATGTGCACCAATTCTGGGGCCGATATAGTTCTTCTGGTCGGGTTGGAATTTTGCGACCTCATGGAGGTCAAATCCTGCACAGAATGTGCCATTTGCACCGTGGAAAACACACACCTTCTGAGTGCTATCATTTTCGAAGTCGAGAAGAGCATCTGTCAGCTTCTTCCCCGTTGGGCCATCGATTGCATTGCGACGGTGCTTTCGATTAATGGTAATTGTCGTAATACCTTCCGGACTTTTGTTGACAAGAACAGAGGCGGGCTCCTTGTCGAACGCAGAGGGAAAGCTGGCCATGATTACAACAATAGGCTTAGAAATTGGATGCAGGAATGAGGAGAGCGGGAGGACTGGATAGTTTATCACGAGGATTCTTCACAGACACTAGACGGTTCTTTTCTGTTCAGTGAGCTCTACATCCCTTTTTAAGTCTTTATGAACCGTTAAAATTGGGTATTCAGTTTCAAGTAAGATTGCATTTGGTTTCTCCGCTATCTACGACCTCGGGTGTGAAGTGATCCGCTATGATTACTTCGGATGATGGGTTGGAAGACGGGATCGGGCCGCATCCGTGTCTGGGGAAACATGGGTGGCTTGGAGTGGGGAAAAGATGACAAGGGTATCATGATGAAGATGTAAAATTGAGTCCCGGTCTACACAGAGGGCTATTTCGCATTATGATCTAGACAAAGTGGTCCATTCTGTAATTCCATTGGCTCCTAGTGATTTCTCGAGACTCGCCATGTTATTATGGCTCATGTTATCATCGTCTGTGCTCCGAAGACACGAAGCTGCTTAGTTACAAGTACGTTCCTCATAAAATGTGCCATAATCATCAGCTTAGGAGCTTAAGATAAGGATTCCCGAGAAAAATAAGAGACAACGACCTCTATGCTCCTTTTACTTTGAGTACTGGAGATCGCCGGGGATCTAGGTGTCCCGGATGCGGGCCGAGTGCCGATGCAAGCAGCATTATAGGACAAGGTACTCTTTGGCCTATTATTGGGGTTTAAACCAGCCTTTCAGGGGCCTTTCTCTTATAGTCCCCGATCATGCTGGCATAACACGCATAAGTTGAGTTTTCGAGGTAGCAAAATAGAGATGTTGCCCATGATTGTGAGAATGAACAAACAATCCGCCAAAGGCAGTGAACCTATCTTGCTGAAGGCTTGCTAGTTAAAACTTATGGAGGGTGCCTGCCTCTCATAAGCCTAGCTGCTATTATATTAGTCTTTTTGGCTGAAGGGTTCTGGGGATTCTAGGCTGCCCCTGGGGTTCCTCACTCTGCGTCTAATTCACCAACTTCTGTTGAAATCAGGGGTTCAGTGCTGGATCTGACAGATTGTTCATGCATGCATTATTCCCTATTACTTGTTAGCAGATTAACATTGTAAATGATCTGGTTGTTTTACTTCTGCCCAGAAAGAAGGTTCTTTCCAATCTCACTCGTCAACTTTTTTGCCCTTTTGAAAGATGATAAGTTCGCCTGAACACAACTGTTACCCCGGAAAAGTCCTATGCCGTTCAATGGCAGCATTTATCTCTTCGATACGAGATGTACAAGACGGATCGTGATGGATGTCTTGCAAGTGCTGAATCCTCTCTTTATGGGTGGTGGGCCATTTTCCTACTGGGAGTTTCTTCAAAGGTAACGTTCCCGATTCCATTGCTTCTAAAAGCCAAAAAAAGTCAATATTGGATGTATTACGAATAAAATAAATCCGGGGTAAATAATTACCTTGTCTTAGTTTCTGAACATCTGGTTCTTCATCGCTACGGCCCTCAACATGTGTCGCATAAACGAAGGCAGCCCATGGGGTGTCATAGATGCTTTCGTCAAAAGCAACCATAATATCGTCTGGAAGCTGAAAGCGGGAAGAAGTACGTTGTGACATGATGTGGCTTCGAAGTGGCAGGATCAATAACGAGGGTTATTGTAGGAGATAGTAAAGCCGAAACTAATGAGTTTTGGATGGCCTGACTGGAGAAATATATAGAGAGAGGAAGAGAGAGAGAAGTCGAAATGATCTTGTTATGATCACCTGACACAGCACCTATGTATTGATTGCTACGAGTGACCACAGTAACCGCTTCCATGGTTCGTGCATACCCAAACGTGATATTATTTACGGCAATATATATAGCTTGTATATCAGTATTGAACATCTCAAAAATGCCTGACAGGAACTTATCTAGCATAGGCCGCGATTGCTGGCTCACTAGTCGCATGATTTCCATAGCCAAAGATCTCTGCAACGGCAACGAGCAATAATCCCTCTGTACCGAAGACATCGTCCAGCTGCAACTGAGGTGGGATGCTCTGGCTACAAATGTCCTCCAAGTTCAATCGCGACGGATCGCCCGGGCCATCATGGTTGATTGCATCCACCGCTAATGCCCATGTCAGAGGATTATACAACATGCCCTCATGCGTGTAGACACCGCCTGCTGGTTTGTTGGGACAGATTATTTGGACATGATTGTTTGTCACGCCGACACCCCTAGTATCTGAGAGTAATGCGGACGCAGATGGGCCGCTCATCGGTTGCACGACTTCGTCGTAGGTGGAGTAGAGGGTTGTTGTCGGGACATAGGCGGAGTCTCCGTCGTCATCCCGAATTGTTTTGATGAAGTTGGAATCCAATCCTTGCTGCCAGATCGATGGAGTGCACGGGTATGACGGGAAGCCAGGACATAGAAAAGCCTGTTCGATTGTTCCATGGAAGTCTGGGCTGACGGCGATGAAGTCGTCCACCGCGTCTCGAGTCGACGGCCAGTACTTCAGCGCCCACTGCGTGTCGAGTCCACCTTGGGACCATGATAGCACCGCGACGTTTGACGACGAGACACCAGAAATATAATTGATCGCATATGCAACATACTCTGAGTTCACCTGAGCATCCCCAAGCGAAGCTGACGGGATGTTCACCCAGACAGGATCTACATCCGTGGCCTCGTCGACCTTGCTGAAACTGAAATGATAAGTTGTACCAGCAGGAACAGCAGTGCCAGGGACGAGAATAATCGGGCGTTTCCCGTTAGCCCCATAGGAGAACGAAGAGGGAATATAGATTGCCCCACGCAGAGTATCCTCATCGAGCGAGTACGGGGCATCTTCCGACGACTTCGATGGGTAGATAGTAGAGTTCGGGGATCTGCTATTGGTGTTGTCGAGTGAGTTCAGAGAGAAATCGGCATAGCCATTGAGAAAGTCGAAGATATCGCTGGGGACAAGTCCTTTCGCGATGAGCTCGTCTGAAGCCTGAGCGATATCCTTGCTGCCATCAGAGAAGATATCTGAAATGGCATTGAAAGTAGCTTCGATTGATTCCGCATTATTTGCGTTGGAGTTCTCTCGAATTCGCGTCAAGATGTTGGCGGCCTTTTCTGATGTATTCTCAGTCTGGTCATTTGCAACATTATTTAAGACCGTCAAAATGTCCCCTCCCGTACTCGTGGAAGTTGTCTCGCGCCGAAGTGAGGACCTAGCATTCGAGATTGGTCCTGATAGCGAATTGCCCAGAAGGCAGGCACTGAAGAAGATAGACCACAACTGCATGCTTTCGAAATCCTCGCTGTCTGGTTGTGCAAGGAAATCTCAGAGACACAAAATGCCTGCCAGCAGCGAGACAGAGGTACGCCATCTCTTCTCATAATAAAGCTAATATCACATTTGCTAGGAGAATAAAGTTATTCAGATGCTCGGCGATCACTCAAAGTGTTCCTCGGCACGTAAATAGAACTAGTTCCACCAACCGGCAAATGTCAATTGGGAATATTGATGTGCTCAAGGAGTAGGGACGAAAATGGGTATGATCAGCGTCCATGAGCCAACTAAGCACGTCATAGATGGCAGAAATCCTCTAGTGAGTATAGTCGTTCCTGGGAATACCAAGTATATGCAACAGATTAGGAGACGATATAGCGCTATGTTCCGCGTAAAAAGAAACCGAGCCCAATGGGACGGCAATCGGTAGACAAACGTGGCGTCAAATTGCGGGGAAAGTCGACGCTCAGACGGCCCATCCTCAACAGCGGGTCTCCCCAAGTTGGGATACTTTAGGCTCTGAAAGATACCATTGGAAGATCATAGTAGTGACCTAGAAGTGGTAGGTTAAAAGATTTCCGGGCTAGCTCTGCTAGCAGTACAGTTCTTGTCGTAAATATGTAGCCTCTTTTAGGGTATTTAGAAAAGCCATGCTCGAAACATGCTGACCTAGATGAATGAAGCAAAGTTGTCCATTCTTGCTTCGTGGCATGTAGTGGATCGTTTGGCGAAAAACATGTCAGTGACCATGTATGGTAAGCGGAAAGTGTTCATTGAGTGTATAGCGTAAGACAGATGGCCCATGTTTTGATAAATACTGGAAGAATACGAAAAAAAATATGATCACTTGCAGATGCTCATTGTATCCGCAGTAAGGTCTTCTTGGACAGCTTTACGATGTCCTGGTTATGCAAAAATCAGTTGATATGCACAAGTTATACACGAAACAGCTAGGCATAATTCCGGACATATGGTATACGGCCAGTGACTCAAGGAGCATGTCACTGGAAACCTTTTTTCATGAATGTTAAATGAAGTCTGTCACAAAACTCGCCGCTTATGTCGAATTTCGTCCAAGAAGAATGATGAGATGATGAAATTCAAGAGGATAGAACAATCGAGACTCGCAGTCGTACATTGCATATATACTATAACGGACAAATACACTTATCTGAGATGCAACTATACATGACGTACAATAACCCAGTGGTATCTCCTCAGATAATAACTAGAAAACATATGCACAAGCTTTCTAGGCTTCACATTGGCTGAATAGAACCGTCTAGAAGTGGGTTGTGTAATTTGCAGATGCTTGGGATGCACTAACGATTCGTCCGATGGCACTCTGCGTGAATGTCCCAGGTACAGCATATCCGTTCAGGTTGGTAAGTGCGAGATCTAATTGGTTTATGAAGTCGCAGTGGCTGTCACTGTTGGCTGAAATTTGGGGGTCGGTTATCAAGCTGAATCCAAAGTCGCCCACGTTCAGCACATTTGCATACGTGTCGCCGCTCTGGCTTGGATGGCGCCAGGCAATAGTAGGAGGTATGCTGTGCGCAAGTCGAGCTGTATTCGGATCTCCATAAATGGCGTGACTGGCCATGTACCTCTGATATGCTTCGGCCAGGGTAGCAAACCCAGGGATGAGATCGAAACTGACAGAGGCATTGTAATTGCCCAGCGGAATCGACGAGTCAAAGAACATGGCTAGTACGTCGTCTGAATGGAGCCCTGGCGTGACAGAATACTGCATATTGTATGTCTTTCCTGCATACGCTTGCGTCAATGTTCTGGCGTTGCATGTAAATGTGCTATCCCGTACGAAGGCTTTATCACGATCCCTTGCCGTCATATAAGAGCTGCCTAGAATACTTGAGGCGGGGTACTCCTTTAGCACTGCGTTTGCAATCGCTGGTTTCGAGTAGGCAGGTAACAAAGCGTCGAGCCATTGCTCAAACTGTTGGTTGTCAACGATGGTATTTGAGACGAAGTTATCAGCTTCGTCAGATACATGCGACACGATTATGGAATCAAGACCTTTCCAATAATTCCCTAGGCGGTTTAGTGCGCGACTTTTCATTTATAACCCAACGGGAAAATACCAGAGAGGAATTCAAGAGCGCCAAGTTGTCGAATCAAGCTCCCATCAGCGGAAGGACCTAGATTAGATGACCCTGTAACGGCAGAGGCGATGATTGCTGCATTTGCTTTTCGAATTGTCGCAAAATCTGCTTTTCGTAGACAACTCATGTCGCCACCGGGACATCCGGCTGCATTCGCGAAGCTCTGGAAAGTATCTTCTAACTGTCCTTGTCGGTCAAATAATACCTCGAATGCAGGACTCATGACAACTGTTTTTGAGAATAAGGGATCTTGACTGCCGCCAAATGCAACCAGGTGGTGAAAGATAGAGCTTGCGCCGGCTGACTCGCCCCACGCGCTGACCTGTGTCTTGTCACCTCCCAGCAAATGGATATAGTCTTGTACCCATTGAAGTGCTGCACGCTGGTCCCAAAGACCAAGGTTTGCAGTTCCGGTCCGTTCCACTGTGTTGCCAGCTAACCAACCCAAAGCACCCAGCTGGAGAGATAGGTAAGCCAATAAGGCCAATATTTCACGGTAGTAACGGACAACGTACTCGATAGTTGAATGATACGAAGATCATATTTCCCTGAGACTGCCTCATCACTCCCGTGCCTTCGTATAGTGGAAGAAAGGGCATACCGCCTTCCATCCCTCCAAATACATTCTTTGAACCGAACGTGAATGCTCCTCCAAAGATCCATACCACTACTGGAAGTTTCTGCTCATCCGGATCTCGGATCGCCTTTCCAGGAACTTGTATGTCCAAGAAAAGACAATCTTCAGATACCTCACCCGCTAAGCCGTCTTCCATAGCGTTGACCATAGCGCCTATAGGTGATTTCGAGAGGTCGCCGGCATTGAATAGTGAAAATGGAAATTCTTGAGCACAGGACGGTCCATAACTTCCGTTCTGAATGCCAGGAGTCGCTTGTGGAGGAGCAGGTTTCGCAAAACGAAGGTCGCCAGTTGGTGCAGCCGCGAAACGAATGTTATTGAAGTAATAAATCTAGAAGATATTAGCACTCTAACGGCCGCAGATTTAGGCTTCAGGATATCTGCATGGATGAACAAACATCATTAGCTACCTCATAGGAAGCTGCTCTGTAGGTGGCGTACGGTAGACTCAGTACTGGAAGCTCACCTTCGGAGTCTTCGAATCTAATCCCTAGACTTCCTGGGGTAGTGGCGGCTGGTGAAGCTGTTACAAGAGCCACCACGCCAAGAGTGAAAAGAATGACTGATATCATCGTTCATAGGCCCGTATGGATACATAAAGGAGCGGAGACTGTTGTAAGTTGTAATAGAGATGTCTGACACGACGTGCTTTATAGGCACCACCACGCGTTAACCTGATCAAGTGGACAAAGAAATATGTAGTCAATTGGGAATAGTACGCCCCCACTTGTACAACACCAGATGAGCGAAAGTTATGCAATACTGCAGCATGCTGAATGAGAATAGTTCATATGCCTCTGTCAAAAGCAAGCAATGTGTCCTATTGGTGAAAAGTCAGAAGAACGGGGCGATACTATTTGCTTCTAGAAGTTAGAAAGATTCCCAACATCACAATGAGATTCCACACATGCTCTACATCACGAAACAGTCGGTGTATGGATTGTCACTGATCTGGTAGAGGCGAGGGACATGTTGAAAAAGATCACTTAGAGGATGTAGATTTCGGACACATGATACAGCTTTTAGATGTCCGGTGCCTCGGATAAGGTAGCACAGAGGAGACTTTGAGTAACCAAGCGTATGATCTGACGAATACAGCTTTCAGTATTCCTTCGAGTTTATGACAAATGCTTACCCGGCCCCATCCTATATCCCAATTACCTTGAATGTAGACCGCTCAATTATGATCACAAGGAAGTCAAATCGTGTAGTCAGTTCATTATAGGCCATCTAATAATACACAATGGATATGCAATCATGACATCTCACTTCTTCTCCAACGTACTCGGGTTATGAGCGACCCGGTGTCCATGCTGGTCTTGGAACACAACCTAGGAAAGCATCAGCATCGGGTCGTCCGGAAAAAAGAAAGAAAAGGAATGATTATATCTAATAACTCAACAATCACTCCATATCGAAGCCATCAGCTCACCTTGGGTGGGTTCGCAACTCCTTCTTCACGTGCTCCCTTTTCATCCGTAACTATCGTATCCGCCTGCAGAAATCATCTATATCAGCGATACCTCCACCTGCAAACGAACATTTTCTTCCAAATAACGAAGGAGCAAGTTCACTATACATACCTCGCCCTGATGAGTTCCACCACGATACTTCGTCGCGACATAGTCGCCCTCATTGATGTTCTCGCCCTTCTTGTCTTTGACTCTTTCGGTGGACATGGTTAAGGTGTAGTGTAGTTACGACTTGAAAACAAGAAGATTCTTTGCTATAAGCTGATCTGCTTCAGAATGGCACTCTATTTTGATTTTGCGAGATAGGAAGATGCTTTTTCAAGGTCGCCGTATTGTTTTGGGTCGTTGACTGTGATGTCATCATGATGTTCGGGGAATAAGCAACGGAATTGTGATACAAAAGATATAAAGCGTGAGTAGAGGACATACTACGATATTACCTAGATTATTGGAGATACAGCATTATCCAAGATATAATGACTGATCACTAAATGAACAATCCCAAGTACTGCGGATTGCCTGCGGGATATCCATAGATCTGAGTAAATATGACCGATGTTCGGGCGAATGACAACAACGCTCAGGATGCCAACTTTCGATCGCCAATGTTAGTAACAACTTACATATTTCATCCAAGAGAGTCAAGATATAGTGGACTCTGTTTAATCTCTTCATGAAGAACCATACCAGCTCCATTGATAGTCTTACTTTGTCCCTACTACAGACGGACCAGGTCTGAAGGGACTGGAGAAGCGACGCAGCCTTGACCCGTTGATGTAGTCTCATAGCCAATTCGATGCATAAGATGTTAGTCACGAGTCAGTCACGAGTCAAGTCTTACCAAAGACGGGATATTTTAAGAAAAGTCCCGAGAGGATGGTCAGCTGAGAAGGTTATATTGTTTTGCATAGCAACTGTGCAACCTCATAATCTTGGCTGCACAAAGATCCCTACAAGGCACCCAATAGACTCGCCCAGACACTTCTGCCCGAAAAGACGGTGGGCGCGAAGACGACAGAGGAGGGACCGTCTCGCATATAGCTCTAGGGGGCGGTGAGGTGTAACAATGACCAGGAAGGCGGCGTCCTTACAATTCTTGATACTACTCTTCGACATTTGCCAGCGAATAAGTGACCAATGGTGCCATGTAGACAGGGAAAGGCGCTTATGCCATCGTGCTCACCAGGAAATATTCTGTCCAATGTATAGGCGTGTACGGTGTCCGATGCGTCTAGACGTGACTGGCATGGAACGGGCCACATCTTGATTCTTTGCCCAGACATCATGGGAACACGAGGGGACGCTGGTCAGAGAAGGTCAACAGAAGAACCCTGACAGAAGCCGATGTTGTTGGGCAAACAACATCCATTGACAGTCTCTAATCCTGTGTCAGATATCCAGCATACTCCCTGTACTCCATATACAACTTAGACAAATAGAAGCCGACAGGCGCCGGAAGCTTTGCATAACCTTCCATGGTGTTGCGATGTAGCATTATTATGGTCTCCCAAAGACAGCAGCGTTTCCAAGCGGTGTGAGGAAGTAATTTTTCAGTCTCTTGGTATGTTACAGAAGCCATCCTCTGCATATAGTAATTACGAACCTAAGACTTTCTTGGTCGATAAAATAGGTAAGGAGACAGCGCAAAGTCGTCAAAACAGATCAGCTAGGTGAAGGCTGTAAGGTCATTGTCGCGATAGCACGTGGGAGCCAGCTGAGAGATGAATTTGGTGGTGTAAGTTAAATAATTGCGACGGTGGATTCTGCACCATGCAAGGGAAGATGGCGATGCATTGTACGGTATGCTTCCGAAAGCTCTCCCCCAAGGAACCGCACAAATTCCGTAGCAGGATAGAAACGCAAAATAGGAATGGGTCTAGATGATGATCCCACTCACAGATACCACACTCTGGATCTGACGATTCTTACTCGACCACTCGAGGAGAGGTTTTGAGTTGTCTCTGAGACACGGTGCAAGTCAGGGTACCCGTCGTCCGACTGCACTGGAATGGATGCGACTCTTGCCAGCGGATAGAACAATCTAGCACCAGATACCATTCTACTCCGTACTGTATGGCATATTATGGAATTCTTCAGCTGAAGAGTTCCGCTTGAAGTATTCCTGCTATCATTCGTAGTCTCCTCGATGCCACGAGCTGTGATCCGTGCGAGCTCTCCCAGAGAGCCGGTCCGTGGCTTGTGGCTTGTACACCCATCAAGCCTCTGGTGATTTCCTGGGGTGACATGGATTGATTCTGAAACTAGTAATAGCTGTGAGAAGCCTTTCCGTACGAAGCAGGTGGTTGAAAAGGGGTCTCAGACTCTGACAGGTCAGAGGCAGCACCGTGGACCGTTTTCGGAGAATGAGAGTGGCGGGACTGGCTATCGGGCTCCGATAGGCGACTCGGCGACTGTTCATTGTAACCCTGAGCTGTTACATGCCACCCTGTAGTCGCGTGCCAGTGCCGGCGACAAGCCTAGTTGGCTAGCGACAATGAGTTTGTATGCTGGTCAGCTGTGCTGACTATGTTTCTTCTGGGGAAAGACAGTGCGTAATAATACCACTCGATAATACGCACTGTTGATGAGATAGTATCAATGCTTCTGTTCCGATAAGCAGTGATGATAAGTTAATCATGTTTCATAACTAGTCTGCTCCTCGTGGCTCGGACCGGTCCCGAAGCCTTCGTGTCGGAGCTGTGACAGAACGGTATCCAGCCAGACGGTACGGTATCCTCCAGGGACAGCTGCGGAGGATGTAACGATAGCTATCTCAAGATCCACGTCAAGCAATTGAGCCTAATTGAATTTACCTAATATTAAGGTACGAGTTGTTAGTTATTGTTCACTAGATATGGTCTTCACCGTGTTATCTGACTTTATTATCACAGAAATGTGTACATAATAGATTCCTAAGGGACACCAGTGGTAAATTCCAGTTAGATATTCGTTACCGTGTCATTGCAACTATGGATCGTCGGAGAAAGCCACTCGTTCAACATTGACATCCGCTGGACCGTAACAAAGTGCTGTGTCGAATAAACAAGTCACAATACGACTGACTTGTCGTTAGCAAAAGAGAGTATAATATTGTGTGGATTCTGATGGGGCTGCTAATGTCACCTTCGATTCTGGGATGGGTGATTCGACCGGAGATGTGTTTCCTACCTGAACGCCAACAAGATCCTATAGGGTAATCAAGCTTATCCGGCTGAATGGTCGCATATCTAGACAACTGATAGTTATCAATCAGCTACTAGTTAAGCAATAGTTCGTTAGTCAGTTGTTGACTGTTCGGATACATACGCATACCAGACCGCAGAGCAACCGGTATTACCAGACGATACCAACGGATACCGAATACGACCCTGGGCTTTTCTGCAACTCTGGGCCCGATCTCATCGACCTCTTCTCCATACATCGTCTACCATCGTCTAGTTACTACAAACTTAGTTAACTCGTTATTAAGTTACCAAGTTACCAGCGCCAATCTTGCCTCTCTCTCTTCGATCCAACCCCATACCGGCCAAGCAGACTGGCAGGTCTTGGAATGGGCCACGAGGAAACGGCAGATCGCACTGTAACGCTTCCGTTTCCTTGTGAGATCTCCTCTTGCAACTGCTGCTGGCCGCGTACGTCCTGACTGTCGGCCGTTCGCTTCCTGTTTCTTCCCTGGTGATCGCGCCCGTCCTTCCTGTTAGGGCTGCTGCGTCGTGTCCGGCCATCTGCCCACCAGATTCTGAGATCTCCCTCCCATACCGCCTGCAATTGCGGCGATCAGCCTTCAAGAGAGACACGTACTTATGCGCCAGGGCGCTCGTCAGGATCCCGCTGTCACCGAGTGCCGTCGTAGCGCCCGCCTGCTCCTCTGTGCATGTTTACTTGCTGCATCCACCTCTCGTACGGAGTACTCTCCAGATGTGCCCGGGACACGCCTGGATTGCCCTGGTTCCCTTCTAGACGAGCTTATTCTCGACGGCGCTGCAACTCTTGGTTCCACTTGGCTTTACTGAGAGAGTCATAGGCGAAGCCCCTACCCGTCCATCTTCCGATCTCCACCACTGGGGGAGTTAAAGAAGATCTCCCGCCAGTACTACCTCAGTTTCATACATACATACTACTTTACTCCGCCGTCTAGGACGCCTCTGTTTACCATCTCTCCTTCATCTACTCCATTCAAATCGACCTTCTTCCTTCCCATGCTCTCTCAATTGCTCGAGCTGCTTTCGTGCCCGGGCCGGGCGTGAGATAACTATACATTTTCGTCCCCCGCCGTGCTATTCGATCGACGCGCGCTATCATTCCTCTTTGTTCGCCAACATGACGGCGCCTCTCATTAAGGTCCTGCATAGGATGCAGGAGCTATTCCAGAACATCGTATCGGCACTCGAGACTATGATCCTATTTCCTGCCTTGTTTCGCGACATGTCCCGCAAGCGCCGCAAGCACTTCCGAGGCGCGTGCTGGCCGCCTCGCACGCTGGAGGACTTTGCGCAAGAGATTGAACGTCTCTTTACGTCGCCCTTGTCTCTGAGAAATATGATCTCGATGTCGGAGAAAACACATCAGCAGTTCAGAGCTTGCTTGCAGTCCAGTCCGGTGAACATGCTGCCATCCTACACCTACGCCCTTCCAACGGGAGAGGAGAAGGGAACATACTTGGCATTGGACGTTGGTGGATCAACATTCCGTGTTGCCTTGGTAGAACTTCATGGGAGGAGCAAGGATATGAAGATTCTACATGTGAAGTCGTCGGTCATCGATAACAGTGTAAAGCAGCTAGAGGGAACCGCATTCTTCGATTGGATGGCGGAGAAGATCGATTTAACACTGGCCGAAGTGAGCGAGAAGTACGGCCGGGATGCGAAGCCATTGTCTATGGGCTTGTCCTGGTCTTTCCCTATCGATCAGACCTCCACCCGTAGCGGGCTTGTGATCCACATGGGCAAAGGGTTTCTTTGTTCCAACGGCACGCTTGGTCAGGAACTGGGCGATCTCATTATCAAGTCCTGCCAGAAACGAAACCTGAACGTACGAGTCGACGCCATTGTGAACGATAGCTCCGCTACCCTTCTTTCCAGAGCGTACAATGACCCTAAGACGCGAATGTCTCTCATTCTGGGAACAGGCACCAATGCCGCCATTCACTTTCCCGTTCATGAAATCGGTGCTTCAAAATTCGGTTCCAGACCGCAGGAGTGGTTCGAACGAGCAAAGAACGTAATTGTGAACAGCGAAATGAGCATGTTTGGCGGTGGAATTCTACCAATGACACGGTGGGACGACGTACTAAACCGTACACACCTGAGGCCGGATTACCAGCCACTCGAGTATATGATTACCGGTCGATACCTGGGCGAGATTGTGCGTCTCATCATTATTGAGGCCGTCGAGACTGCTGGTCTGTTTGGAGGGGAGCTCCCACATTCAATGCGCGAGCCTTACTCATTGGACACAGCTATACTCGCATTCCTTGAAGCGGACACGTCTGCTTCACTAGCGTCCTCGAGCGCCCTTCTGCAGAAAGAGCATATTTTCCCAGTCTCCCCATCTGTCGAGGATCTGCAGTTCCTTAGGAAAGTAGCTGGATTTGTATCTCGCAGAGCAGCAGGTTACCTCGCTACTGCAATCCACAGCATGTGGTGTTTGCGAAACGAAGCAGAGTTTCCCGTTGTGGCCAGGACTTCAGTCGAAACTACGAAACACGAAGGCAAAGTGACCGAAGAAGTCACCGTTGTTGAGAGTGAAGAGCAATCCAGGAGCTTGACCATCGCATGCGATGGAAGTGTGATCAACAAATATCCCGGCTTCAGGGACCGATGCCAGGCATATCTCGATCTTCTTACCGAACACACAGATTCCAGCAGCCTCGATTCGACGCCGAAGCCTTTCATTGGCCTCGAACTGGCGCCTGAGAGTGCCATCCTTGGAGCCGCCGTTGCTGTTGCTGTTGCCGTCGACGAAGGCACGCATTAGTTCTCGATTTAGTTCTCGATTTATTTGCATTTTGATGAGCTGCAATACCCTTCGGAGCATACACGAACTCAGCTCACTGCATTTGCCGCAGCGGTTGCTTATCTCTTTAATAGCCATTCATCCCTGGCAAGTCCAGCAGGATATGCATAAAAACGGCGTTCGTGATTCAAGGTTCTGTTTGCTACTTAATTTTCCCTGCGTGCGAGTGTCTCAAAAGACACCACATTTGTTTGTGTCCATTGAATGGAAACCTTCGCATGCTTTTTTTTCTTCATATATTCTCGCATGCATAGAGGTCTGGTAATTCGCGGGAAGTCGGTTACTGGGAACAGGATAGACTAACTATTGGTGGCGCGAAAGAATAGAGGCCCCGCTGTACATAGTCTATGATATCGTGTCATTCATCGACTCAGATTTGCAACATGTGTTGTGCGTAATGAGCCGAATCGCAATCGGCGGAAGGTGTAGAAACCTAGTCTCGATCTCGCTGTCCTAATAATCATCGACTTGTAGCTGGTCTCAAATATCATCAGGAGCTCAGAAGCTCTGTTATAGATATTTGCTGTGCTGGGCGACCACTCGTCCACAACATGGGCAACTGCATGTAGCAGATCCGCCAATCTAGTGGAGGTAAGCCTATGAGGTGAAAGTCGTCATTCACTCCATCCATGCTCTCTCAGAAGACTCGTCCTTGAGATCATTTCTCTACCTGCACTTCTCTTAGACACAGCATAAGCTGCAGTGAAGCCTCCTTATCACTGATTACACAGATCTTGAAGTAACTCCAGCATCCTCCGCTGCAGAGCGGACAACTCTTCTCTCGAGAGCGATCCATCCCCACTTCCCTCTGGTTTTGTATGCGTAGCGGATGATTCTGATATAGCTTTCTCCGCTCCACCGGGGGCCGCTTTCACGAGAGAATGTTTGACAGCGAAAAATGGAATACCTAAGGCGCGAAGCTCCGAGTCCAATGCCTTGGACATATCAGCGGAGGCTTTGTAGACTTTGGCGTCATAATTGCTTAGTTCTGCGCGGTCTTCTTCTGCGGTCTTTTCCCCGCAAAACGAACGGTGTTAGTAACCCAATGACATGAAGTGAGAATGAGCAGAGTTGCAAGACGTACAGAGACCTCCTTAGAATCACTAACAGGAGCACCGACAGATCGTCTGAGTAAAGAACTGTCAGTCCTAGAACCATTATCCTCCCCATGTAGGCCACTTCGCGCTCTGCACTTACAGAACCTCGTCCAATTTCTTCTTCTTCTCTCCTCGCGCTTTTTGTTTTTCTAACAGAGCCTCTCGACCACTCCACCACTGCTTCTCATGCTCGTGCTGGCTGCGTATTAGTCTGCGGATTTTCGACTGTAGAGCTTCGTTCTGAGACACCGTTCGCATAACGTGCTTCAACGCGGCTGGCCATGTGACAATTGTGGAAGCGTCAGGCGTGTTCGTGCCCGGTCTCTGGACAGGATCTTTGGCTGCTATCGCAATAGTGGGCGGAGAAGGCCTCTGTGCTTGCTGAGGCTGAGATGGGTAAGAGAGCAGAGCGTCCGATGGTTCGTATTCCTCGACATCTCGCGAACCGTTCGTGTGGTGAGTAGTCGGGTTAGTGCCATTGCTATTAAAAGAGGTCTGGCTTGTATTCGCAGGGTTGGCAAAGGCAGATAGTGTTTTGAGAACAGCTTCCAAGTCTGGGTTATTGCTTGAAGCCATGCTGTGTAGGAATAGAAGCTATGTGAGCTTTCGTTCACCGACTCTTGAACTCCGTCAGTAAATGATGTCAAATACAATGAAAATGAAAGCCACAAGCTAGAGCAGGAGAGAACCCGAACTGCTCCTCTCACACAGACTGCTCTGACCTGGTCAGTCAGTTTACAAACGCAGGTCGCCGACGTTGCAGCTCCGAGACGGAAGAGGCGCTGACATAGTTCTCGCAGCTCCGATTAGGTAGTTAACTGTACCCGCGCGCATCTCTCGCGGGTCTTGGCTTCCGGTCCGCGAGGCCCCTCTAAAAATTTAACCCAACAACAATCGAACTCCTTTGTCCGGATATCCTGGGTCTCCGCCGCCAATCCCGAACCAGAAGGCTCGATTCGCAATTGCTACGTGTGCTGGAGCGGTCGCCAGTCACTATAGCCTACGGCACAGTTCGAAGCGGTTGATTTGAATCGGACAGCTGAGAATTTCAAGCATCATGTCCCGCTCCGCCGCAGACGCAACGAGGTTCACGGCCACAGGGCCGTACGTCAATTCGAAGGCCGCTACGCCGTCAGCGACGCCGTACAAGCTGCCGGAATTCATGGCAAAGAAGAAGGGCTCGGGCCCGTCCTCATCGGGGCCCGGAGGCAAGGAAGAGACTCCCAAGCAAAGGGTTGAACGTCTACGAGCTGAAGCACGGGCTGCTCGAATCGCGGCTTCGACGTCTCGGGTGGACACCTTCATTGAGAGAGGACGCGGTATTGCGAATAAGGCTCATAAGGCGATGATTTATACTCTAATTGCGGCATCCGGTACGTACCAGGTCCTTGGTTGATGGTCCATCTCCAAAGATCGGAGTTGTCATTCCATCTTGCAAGCCTCCGTTGTCTACCATAGGCATAAATACTGATTCATTCTCTCCTACGCAGGCGTGTGCGGAGTCCTTACCATCTACTCAGTCGTCTCTCTAACGATGTACAACCGACGACAACGCGAGCTATGGCTGGAAAAGCAACTTCTGTCGCTACAGGATGCCAGACTCGCCTATGCCAATGGAACTGCTACGGACGAGCAGCTTGAGATCTTGAGAAAAGAGAAGATTGGAGAGTTGGAGAAGGAGGCCAAAGAGCAGGAGAAGGCAGAGAAGCCATGGAACAAGTTTAAGCAGTACGTTTTTGGAGGGTTGAAGACGGACGAGGTCCCCGAAGGGTCCTCCGGCAAGCTGGGCGTAATCGACGCCCTCAATGCGAAGAAAGTCGGAGATGCCAAACTCGCGGAGAGCGCAGCTACGACAGCAGTGCCAGCTGCTACTACTTCCCCTGCCCAGCCGGGCCAGCTTGACGTCCTGGCCGAGAACGCTGAATCAGTAGCCAAGCAGTCGGCACGAAGCTGGAAGAGCTGGTTTACCGGACGGTAATACAGAACACAACGCCTCCGAAACGAACGACGGGCACCGCTACAAGCGACCATATGTTTTTCTACACTGTACGACCAGTTTCGAATGTCTCAAACGTTCTCTTAATGGTCACGGCATCCATTGTTCTCCATCTCCATTCAGTCCTCTACACATTGGGTTGCGGCGTCTCATCCGGGGATACATGTGTCTTATTTTGCTCGCTTTTTTTTGCCTTCTATCGTTTGTATTTTTCAGGAACATTCGGTTGCGTGTGCGTGTATATTCTGTACGTATATATTGCATTGTTGTTAGAAAAAGGATAGGATCCTCTTGATAGTAGTAGTGGGGGAAGATGATCGATTACCCTCCGCAGAGGGGAGTAGCTAAATACTAAGTACACGTGATGGCTAAGCCTAGGCGGCACCTGCCTGCCCAGTTCCGTAACATATCCCCCAATTTTTAAAAAGAAAGCAACGTCCCCGTTGCCAAATAGCTAAACTAGAAAGACTAGAAACTACCAAATGAAAGTGTAAATGTCGTCGTGATCCGGGATGCCCGTGTATCCATCCCACTCCGAGGGAAGCATCGAATCATGTTTCTGGTAGAGCCGTGCAACTTCCGGGCTAGTGCCCTGAGGCCATATTGCAGACGGATTATCCAGGTTCGCCTGAAATAAGTCCCACTCCCAGTTCTGCTGGAGTGGCAACCATGCAGCGAGATCGGCTTCATATTTTGCGTGGAGGGAGCTGAGTTGTTGAGTATATGCCGTGAAACAGGCTTGAGCAGCTTGCAGACGTTGTGTATGATCAGCGTGTGATATATAGAAAGTGATGATATCCTCCTTGATAATTAGACCATTCCGATCTGTATACTGGATGTCCCGGCTGTTCCACAGATTTGTCTTCGTGACTTTTGGACGCACGTAGGCGTTGATGCCTCGCTTAGTGATGCCATCTTTTGTGGGATTATCGGCGTATGCGTCATGCAATATTCCAATGGGGTACATGAGCAAATGGCGTGGTTCGTGGAGGACTGGCCGTGGTGGCGCCGGGGCATCTATTCCTAACGTGTTTTGGTCGATGATGAATCGAAGTCGCGGCACTAGAAAGTGAAACCGTTTTGAAGAGTATATGATATTGCCTTTGCTATCTCGGTATCCTGGCAGGCCCGTGGCGTGCCCACTTGCTGATGGACGTGGGTTTACCAACGTCGTGAGCGGCACTGTGGTTCGATACGGTACCCGTATGCGCTGGTCGTCATCACTATCATCATCGTCTGTTTGTGTATTGGCATGGACCATTGCTGGTCTATCCGTGAGGAGGAGTTGCTGGGCAGTGCTGAGGATATTTAGAACACGGCTGGCCCTGCCTTCATAGGTCTGGATAGCTTGGATGAGTTCTTGATTCGTAGGCGCGTCTTCAGAGACATGGAGGTCAGTGACATCGAGTGCTGATAGTGGGAGGCCCCTGTCCAAGATGACCTTAGCGGCAACGACGATATTGCGGTCCTCTTCTTGGTGAAGCCGTCGAAGGACTTCCGGTGTCATTTGACCTAGAGCTCGCTGAGTGAGGAGAGCACGATGATGGCTGAGAGCATGTCTCCTGCAAAACTGGCGGAATTCCGCCGTGGATTCCTCGAGTCCTGCTGGTGTAGAGGCCATAATGTGGCGATACCATGGAATAGCCGGGGATGTGACGAGGCAGCACGTATATGTGTGAAGAGTGGCGGTTGATGCGATGAATAGTGAGGTAGAAGTGAGCAGTAGCGATACAGCGAGATAAGGTGGCATAGGCCTGACAGTGAATTGAAGTCTAGCGCCGCTTTGGCGGACGGCCACGGCGACGTTTCGGAGGCGCTGGCGTTACCTCAGTAGGGTGCTTAGAGTCATATTCCTGGACGAGCTGCGATGCTCCAAGGAGGAGTTCATGACGGGGATACCAGACATCAAACTCTGGTCCCATGCCCTTCCATCTGACAAGGTATTCCCAGTCGGGCTGTCCACGGCCGCGTCTGGTAAACCGGCGGTCAATGAGGTTCTCGATCTCATAGTGTTGAAAGCCTTCATTGTCAATGAATTCGGGGATCTCCAGATTCTGCGGCGTCGGGCGATGAAAAGGGTCGTCGCGCGGATACGGCTCTAGCTGGGCAACTGAAAAAACATCATGAATACGCCAGGTCCGGGGAAGTTGGAGCCTGTACGCAAGACGTCCAATACGTTCAATAACGTTAAACGGTCCCGCAAATTGCTGGGAGAGTTTGGGTCCCAGCGCCTTCGTAGAAGGAAGGGAATAGCCCCGGTGAAGCCGTACAAGCACCTCGTCCCCTGGTGCAAAGTATATGCCGGTATGCCTACGGTCGTAGCGGCGTTTGGCGTCGATTGCGGCGAGAGCTATCGCCTCTCTAGCATCTATGCGACTGGCGAAGCTTTGGAATCCGTGCGGCGAGTTGAGCAGGGCTGCTGGAGTATTGACGGCCATACCATAGCAGAGCTGATGCGGCGAGACCTTGGTTGTAGCGGATGGGACGGAATTGAGCGCTTCTTGCAGCTGTGGTAAAGACTCGGGCCATCGTGCAATGTCCTCGAGGGATGCTAGGAAGTATCGGAGGGCGTGCTCTGCTGTCTGGTTGGATCGCTCGGATTGGCCATCTGTTTGCGGGTGGTATGCCGTTGAGAACATGAGTTTGGTATCCAGCTTCTGGAATAATGAGCGCCAAAGGTCGGACAGGAACTTCCTATCACGATCAGAGATTATGACGCGTGGTATTCCCCAATCACCAACGCGCAATTGGTTAAGGAGATTCTCTGCCCAGCGTACAGCGCTCCAAGTAGTGGAGCCTGGGACGAATGTCACCCGTTTAGTAAACTTGCATGTAACCGACATGCAGCAATCGTAACCATACGGCTTGGCCTTGGGTAAGCCGAGGATGAAGTCGATGGTGATCGTGTGGAAAGGTATCGCTGGCGTAAGTATCGGCTGTAGTGATCCATAGGGCTTGTGGCGACGTGTCTTAAGGAGGAGACATTGAGGACAATGTTTAATGTACGCCCTAATGTTCTTGGAGCAACGATTTATTGCTAGTCCATCAAGGAGTCTGAGAGTGCGTTCAAAATCAGGATGGCCGGCATCGTCGTGGGCGAGCCGGAGGACATCTGGTAGGACCGCTTGAGGAATGCAAAGACGCCGCCGTCCATCATGATCGACAGCGTACAAGAGACCGTCTCTTTTTTCATATGGTAGCTGAGCTGCATTGTCCCCGAGGGCCTCGTTGGAATTCAGCGTCGCAATCACCTGAGACCAACGCGGATCAGTGTCGTAGGCCTGAGTAATGTGCTCCCGGAAGTCATCGCGTATTTCCAAGAGTGTAGCTGTGTAGATCGGTTGTTCAGTAGTGTCGCCTGCATAGGCGTCGGGAAAGTCTTGCTGTGCCACGGGCTTGCCGTCAGTGGCGTCGATATCTTCCAACAGCGGAGCATTTGGCTCTGCCATAGGAGAGGGTAAGCGCGACAGCGCATCAGCAACGACATTTGCCTGCCCGGGTTTGTGCACCAACTGAATGTGGAACCGTTGGATATACTGCGAGGCTAGTACAAGGCGCAGGTTAAGCCGGTCCGTAGACGTAGAACGCAAGGTAGTTTGCTTGGCAATTGCCAATGTAGAGCTATGATCAGTAAAGACAATTGGAGGCAGAGAGTCTAGAGCAGACTCGATAATATGACGCGTTTTTCGGAGGACCCAAACAAGACACGCGACTTCCATCTCTGTGGGCCAGTAATTCTTCTCCGCCGTATTCAGCCGCCGACTGAGGAACATTATAGGCTGCACGCGTAGACGATTTGACGTGGCTTTGGCAGGGGGAGACCGTTCGGAGAGGTGACGATCATCGGCCATAGCTTTTGATTCATCTCGCAGATGGTATAGCATGGCTCCGAACCCCTCCCGACATGCGTCAAGGTCGATATAGAGTTGGCGGCTATGGTCGAAGTGTGTGAGAAAAGATAGGTGCTGGAAATGACCCTGGATCTGCTGGAAGGCACGCAATTCCGCGGGGGATGGGACCAACTCAGTGCGTTTAGTATAGGAAACGCGGGCTTGGCCGCTCTTCGGACTATCGTGTAGTAGCAGTTTCTTTCGATCCTGGAGAGGACCTGAGACCGTGGCATAGCCAGGGACGTGCTGGCGAAACCAGCCGGTTATGCCAAGGTATCTCTCCAGCTCCTGAAGAGTCTTTGGGAATCTCAGATCCACGATGGCCTTGATCTTTTCTTCCGGAGATGTGAAGCCAACGGAGTCGACATGGCGTCCTAGGAGCTGAATGGAAGGGAAACCCACAAATGATTTATTAGGGTTGAGCGCGATGTTCAGCTCATCGAGCTTATGGAACACCGCATCGAGGTGTTTCTCGTGCTCCTCTATTGTGTCGGATGCGACAACAAGGTCATCAACATAGATCCTGGCGAAACGACGGAATTCCCGTAAGTGGTGTTCCATCTGGCGTTGTACGTAGGCGGGCGTATTGCAGTAACCCATGACAGCGACGTTAAAAATTTCTTGACCACGATGAGAGACAACCGATAGGCGGTTCCGATGGTCCAGCCGCGTACGCCATTGGTAGAAGAAGGACACGGCGTCGAACACAGAAATGACTAATTTTCCTCGTACCAATGCAATAATATCGTCCTGTAGGGGGATAGGGTAGGCATCGGGCTCGACTATGCGATTCAAGCCACGGATGTCGACAACGACACGGCCCTTGCGCGTGACCTTACCGTTATGCTCGATGTTCCGCCATACGACGAAAACAGGGTAACCACTTGGCGTATGCGTAGTGGCATACTCCATCCGTCCCTGCTCGTGCAATTTATCGAATGTCTGATCAACTACCTCACGATCCTTAGGTCCCAGGGGATAGACCTTGGCGTGCTTTAAGACGCTCGATTCCCAGCCGTCCTTCAATGGGATTGTCAACCATTGATCCGGGGGGATGTTGGCAAAGCCACGGTCAGACCAGATATCATACGACCTAACGAGGTCCTCGAATCGACGTGCCACATGAGGCTCGCCGTATATGGTGACACCAATATCAAGCTTCCGTTCGAGATTAGTGCATTCGCTTACGGTAACTCCTGGGGGTTGCCGTCTCTCCTGGGGGTGCTCGGCCAGGGCGGATGCCAGAGGAGAAACGTGCATGGCGTCAGTTTCTTCGAATTCGCTGAGTAGACCCAGCCGGGTCTTCCGGGGTATCGCCCATTCGTGGTCTGCATTATTGGAGACTTGGATAAACGAAAAGTTAGCATCCACTGCGTGAGCGTAGAGGCTGACTTTCGAGTATTCTGGTTCGAAAAGATAGTCTCTGTCATCGAGGAGTTCGTTATCCTTCGCGAGCTTGATCGGTACGCGAAGGCTGCTCCGTGGAGGCACCACTACGCGCTGCGCTGCATAGACTGGACGGGGTGTTCGATGCTGATTGGCTTTTGCTCGAATAGTCATTTTAATCACTGCCTCGTCTAGCGTTGCTGTTGCTTTGGCGAAGTTCAAAATGAACCCATACTGTCCCAAGGTATCAACCCCGACGAGCATATTGGCGCGTAATCCGTCAACCAAGTGTGCTTCAGTAGTGATCCGTACAAGCACGGGCTTACCGTGGCGTTCCGCGATGAAATCGATGGGGATACTGGCATACTCTGTTGATGCGTGCGTCGCAGATCCTATGCCTCTCACTGTAATTGAAGGAACACTAGTAGTCTTCAATCCGGGGATGCATCGACGTGCAAAGTCCTGATCGATAAGTGTCATGGTGCATCCGCAGTCAAGGCAGATGGATTGCTCCTTGGCCTCGCCCAAATTAACACTCGCCATGGCGTAATGCCAGCCCCGAAAGGTTCTACCAGGCTTTTGCTGCGATGGGGATACAGATTCAGCCTCAATAAGTTCAATGTGGTTGACATCGGAGGTTTCGCCATGGTGTTTCTCCTGAGCCAATGGCTCGGAAAGGAGTGTCGTGCGGTCTGCACACTTGTAGCCTGTGTCGCGAAGATGACGATGCAGACTATTGTTCGAGGTGAAAGGCATAGAACACAATCGACATTGGAAGGAAGGTGCTATTTCGAGGTGATGTGCGGCTGGCTCCTCCTCGGATTCACCGCAGTGATCATACTGCTCGTCTTCGCAGTCATCGTGGTAGTTTGCCATCTGCTGTTGGTCGGCGTAGTCAAGACCTTCATAAAAGCCCTTTGAATAGTCATCATCGGAGTGTTCTGGCAGGTCCTCGGCGTTGCCATGGTAAGCGCGGAGCTCTGGACGGCGAGGCTCATCTCGACGATAACGGTCACGGTTAGAGCGATATCCCTGATCCCTTCGACCATAGTCTCGGTTGCGTTGATTGCCATCCCGAAGGCTGTCCCTAGGGCTATCTCGGCGGTGTGAGTCATGACGACGATCTTGCTGTGGGTTGAAAGCACGGGTAGGGTTAGAAGTGCGGTTCTCAGCCGGAGCTGATTGAGACAGGCCGTCACGTCGTTCCCTGCGCTCTCTGTCATAGGCGTAGCCTTGGTTTCTTCCCTGCCTGTTGTCAGTGTCGTATCCTCTGGAGCGACCGTATGCTGGAAAGGGCCGAAAAGGGGTTGAAGAAAGTCGATTGTTACCATAAGCATTTAGCCGTGTAGAACGCCAGTTATTCTCGTCCGCTTGTTGTTCCCACACCGTGTAGGCCTCATCAAGGGCCTCGATGAATTCCGCCAGAGTGGTGTCCTGGCGCGGCCTTGGTACATCCCTCTTGAAATTGGCTGACAGCTTATTCCATGTAGCGAGAAGGTGGCCATAAGTGCCATCGTATCCAGCAGCCCTCGAAAACCTAATGACCTGCTGAACGAAGGCCTGCGGTGTATATCCTGCTATGACATCCGTCATGCTGTATCTAAGACGCTCCAAGTCTTTCATAGCAGCAGCTGCGTTCAAGCGAAAGCGCTTCGTAAGCAGCTTAATCCATCCCCGCTCGATATTCTGCTCGCGTAGTGACTCTCGCTCAAAGTCTGTCAACTCCACCGCGTACCATGACAAGGCAAGTCCTCGTAGCGAAGCCTGGATGCGAGGCCGGACCTCGGCTTCGCCGCGGACTGCTGCTACGTCACGAATTTGTTCAACGAATATGTTGACATCACGATAGTGGGTTTGGCTTCCCACCGTAACGATGGCGCCAGTGCCGATACACTCTGTATCCTTGAGGTCAGGATGAAAATACCCTAGTGCTTCCTGCTTCCACGACGAGGAGCTCGCTATGGTGGAAGGCTGCGGTGAATCCCGCAATTGTGAGTCTCTCCGCCTATTCTGCTGGTCATCATCTTCGACGTTGTGTCTTTCCTGCCCTTCTAGTCGGGCTATGATTCGTTCGTTTTGCGTCGTTAACCTCTCGAGCAGTTGTATCATTAGGACACTGGTATCCGGAGGGGGAGCTGCTGTGTGCGAGGAAGTGGCATTACCACGGCTTGACGAGCCATTTCCAGTGGATTCAGCCATCCTGGCTTTACCCTTGGTGTTGCCGGTGGGGTCTAGTCTTGACAACTCGTATACGTTAGTCGTGGGTAGCTCTGTGTCTAACACGGATGGCTGCGGTGATGGCACCGATGGCGACGTCGAGCCACTGGCGTCGTCCTGGCTATTCCGCTGAGGCTGCGGACGAGAGCCAAACAAGGAAGATCGATGTCCTGTCTGCAAAGGTACTGAAGACTGTTGGCGACCGGCGATACCAGGAGCCTGCGGGATACGAATCTGCGCTCGCTGTATCCTACCCAGAGGCTGTAACGGTTCGTCGAAGGTTGCTCCAGGAGTTTCTCTTTGCCAACGTAGGAATACCGGGGACTCAGCCAACACTGTAGTCAGGCGTAAAAAGTCTTTTACAGCACGATTGAGGGCTGATCTGTCGATAACCCAGTCGCACGGATATAAGAATTTTTGTGTACGTCTTCTCCCAACACGCGGAGAGAGATGATCCACAGATGTGAACGAAGACGATCTTAACCTGGCTTGACTTGGCTGGGGAGTCTCGTAGAACGACACAATGAATTCAACAAGGTCAATAGTTTCACGATCGAATAGATTCCGATATGGTGATTCCACGCAGCGAAATGCGGCAATCTGATACGCTAATTCGATAGCGATTGATGGGAGAGATATTTCTGGGGCTTCTTCTGTCATGCTCGGGCCGTCGTCAACGAGTTCCGATGGCAACAGACGGCGTCCCCAGGGGACAGCCACCTAATCTTGTTCGAAACGGTGATATACTGACTCAAACAGGACGAATTCAATGGGGTAATGATGGAAACGATGATAGAACAACGCAAGCCAATGAAATCTGATGGAAAAAGGATGGTATGCCCACGGCACGCCCAAGGAGGGCCTTGTTCACAACGACGTCTTATTCCAAGCCAATGACTTGAGATGCGGGGACTAACGATGGACTAAGGAGGTCTTCTAACGCTTATTCGATGAGATCTTGATGGGGACAGCGAAGAAAACGATAAAAAGGAGGGAAATCGATGCTAGTGGCGTCGATCGCTGACAACGATCGAGCTAGCCCTTGTCAGTGGCAGGAAACCCTGCGAAGAACCTGTGACACAGGAAAACGATGGTTTATGATGGTTTTGATGGTTGGAGATGCCTGGATTGATGGACATGCTACCATTTGTTAGAAAAAGGATAGGATCCTCTTGATAGTAGTAGTGGGGGAAGATGATCGATTACCCTCCGCAGAGGGGAGTAGCTAAATACTAAGTACACGTGATGGCTAAGCCTAGGCGGCACCTGCCTGCCCAGTTCCGTAACAATTGTGCTCGTCAAACTTTCTGAAAAACAGACTCACGGTCATACCTTTCATGGAAATCTCCCTTACTATTAGTCGGCTGGCTGCTCCTAGCCCTGATGGGAATTATCAATGGAGAACTCGCCCTCTACAATAGAAACTAGGTTTATGGATATGTTGATTGGTGTAAATAGTTTTTGATTTGCTCCAGCATCCAAATGGGCAAGTGATGGAAACTAACTCCCGGAATATCACGACTAGCGGAGGTGTCAAGTTCACCGCAAGGACAAACAAACTAGGTCAAAGAGATCATGTACATGAAAGAAATGTGCCGCGAGCTTTTGTTTTTGCAAGGAAAAGTAGACCATGAAGTCTTCATCATCCAGGAATATATAGGTCAAAATGCGGGCAAGTATTTAGTGAGTGCCATTTGACTTGGAGGCCTTGGCTTCCCGTCTAGCACGGACAGCGTCCGCGAGGTTTTCCAACACTTCCTCGGTCATCTCCCAGTTGATACAGGCATCTGTGATGCTGACACCCTTCTGCAGACCGGCGCGACCCTCCGCGGGCACCTTCTGGTTGCCCTCGTTGATGTTGGATTCGATCATGACACCAATGATAGCATCCTCACCCTCACGCATCTGGTCCGCAATCTCCTTCGCAACAAGCGGCTGGTTGCGGTGGTTCTTGTTGGAGTTACCGTGGGAGCAGTCAACCATGAGGATCTCACGCTGCTTCTTGGCACGCAGAGCTTCACGGGCGGCCTTGATGCTATCGCGGTCGTAGTTGGTGCCCTTGTTACCACCACGCAGGATCACGAATCCATGCTCGTTGCCAGCAGTCTTAGTGATAGCAGCCAGACCCTGCTTGGTGACACCCAGGAAGTGGTGAGGGTGAGCAGCAGCACCGATAGCGTCAATAGCCACGGTGAGGTTTCCATCAGTACCGTTCTTGTATCCGATCGGGAAACTCAGTCCAGAGGCCAGTTCACGGTGCAATTGGGACTCGGTGGTACGGGCGCCAATGGCTCCCAGGGAGATCAGGTCGGCCAGGTACTGTGGGGAAATAGTGTCCAGCATCTCGCTAGCAATGGGCATGCCCATGCCAGTGAGGTCGGCGTAGAGCTTGCGGGAGATGCGCAGGCCCTTGTTGATGTTGTAGGACTCATCAATGTCGGGGTCATTGATCAGACCCTTCCAGCCGACGGTCGTACGGGGCTTCTCGAGGTAGGCGCGCATGATGATGCAGAGGTCCTTCGACAGCTTCTCAGAGAGGGCCTTTAGCCGGCCAGCGTACTCGAGGGCAGTCTCTGGGTCGTGAATAGAACATGGTCCAACAATGACCAGAAGGCGGTCGTCGCGCTGTTCAATGATCTCGACTGCCTGCTTGCGGCCCGACTGAACGGTCTCAACTGCTACCTTGGGCTGGTTTATTGCGTATCAGTTTTGTGTGTTCATGTATGTGCGCGCTCGCACAGTCCCTGGTCGCAACATTGGAGGGGTATATAGTGGATGACTCACAGCAGGGATTTCCGACTGAACATACTGAGGAGAGAGCAATGGGTCGTATCCAAGGACTAAAAACATAATCGTTAATAAATACTTCTTCGATCGTAATCGTGTAAGGATTCCCACATACCGCGAGTGTCCTCGTTGACGTCTTCGACAGCCTTCACGAACGGCATGGTGGGACTGTTAAGATGCGCTCAAGTTGTAGCTAGATTCTGAAAGATTGTGCGACGCAAAGAGTGAAAGGATTGTGTTGTAGATCAAACAGGTGAGCTGCAAAGCTAACTGTACCAAGGTGGTAAAGAATGGTCTAGAGACTTTCAATCCAGAATTGAGTCAAAGGGATGGAGGCAAAGTTGACGCAGAGGTGCTGCGATACCGGTCGAGCCTAAGTAAAAAACGCTGCGGGTGGGACGGACATGGCGGGGACAGCAACGAATCTGTTGGCCACTCACTTGAGCTGCAAATTTAATCCAGGCAGTATTCACCTCCTACGCTATCAATACTGCTATATGCCTACATATCTCGAGATTACAGGTCACTTTTGTTCCATTCAATGCACACAACGATGTGACAATTCCCTATTTTCCTCTTTTTTCCTTTTCTTTTTCTGCCCGAAGTCCCCGCACAATGTCAAGCCCTGGCTTTTTGTGATGAGCCAATCAGAGGCGCCATAATGACCACATTTGCGCAGGCGGTGAGCGTTCCTCGATTAGATACCCTGAGTCCCGGCAGTGGCGGTTTAAGAGAGCTGAGCGCCTCGGCACAAGGGAGATTGGATAAGGGCAGTACGTAGTAGGAGCAAACATACTGCAGCATCACAACTCGCCAATTCTCACGGTTAATTTGCCGTTGACTGATCACATCTAGAAAGGCTCAATGTCCAGTGTAGATGGTTCTGGACCCTGCCAATTATGTATGGAACGGCAACAGTGTGATGTTGCAGAGCTCGAAGAACCGAAGCTCAACTGCATTAGTTGAATGGAAATTATAGAGATCATTGACACTCTGTCGAGGCTATCCATAAGGAGGGTAATATCAATCAGTGCCGTGGCGCGTAGGGGAAATGTTGCTAACCAGACATCCAAAACAATCATCCCACTCTCCCAAAAAGGAAATCAAAACAACATCACTTCTCTACACAACCAGCAAAAAAGCGCACATCCCCGTCCTCCCGCTAAGGAGGAGGAGGATGCTACGAAAACCCCACCTTGCTTGTGGCGGGCAGGGTTTTTTCACCCCTGGAGGTGTAGGCTTCATTTGATGTCTTGGAAAATCCGACCAGCCACCACGTCCTCAACCATCTGCCCCCTCCAGGGTTCGAACTGGGAGCCTAGCTGGTGCGAGTAGCTAGATGCTGCAACCTCTGACGAGGTCGCAGCTCCTACCACTGCACCACCTAGGCCCCCGGAGTTACTATCTGATTCTTTGTTTGGAATATATGGGGCCTTGTGTTATGATGGATGGCACTGGGAGATGAACTGTCACGTGGTAAGATTGTGTTATTGAGAGTTGACGAGGGCCTTAGCCAAGGGATTAGATTTATGTTGGTACTCACACATACTATGAGGACGAGAAAACGTATCTAGCTTTTCAAACATCAATATTCCTTGCCATGAAAGAGAGCAGAACCTGTATACTTAGAACCACCTCAGGTGTTGACGATAGCTACATTCAGCCTTCCATTTTCCAAGCCAGTACCAATCGTCGCAGTAAGTTGCGCCACACATTCCTTCGAATCGTTCTTTATAGTGGATAGCTTGCACCGATTGTTTTGTAGATTATGATTGTCACTCTGACTCAACCATAAATAGAAAGATATGCTTAATTAGAACTCAGAGCACTGTTTGGTATTCCTGAGCACTATTATATCCCAGCGGATAAGTCCTATCGTCTTAGTGAGTCGAATTTCAGACACAGTTCCCATACTATATATCTCTAATGCAGGTTTATTGGTGATCGTCCGTTTGCACTGGGCTGCCCCTTGTTTGCAACTTTCTTGAGGACTTTGAATAATACAAATTAGCACAAATTTCCCCAGATTTCTTTGGCCATGGTTTTAATCATAAGAAGCTTGCTGCTGGCCCGTTGGATACAATCCGAGGGGAGGATGGAGATTGAATGCGGAGAGAGAAGCGCATCTCCGCGTCCAATCGTCTACTGTACCGGAGAACCCCCACACATGCGATCCTGACGTACAGAAGATGGCACGGCTCTCGGTACCTACGCTAGTTAAAGCTTTAGCAGAAGCTCCAGAGCAACAAACTCGCACTAACAGCCCTAAACACTGGGCGAGCTAACCTGCCCCAGTGAGGCCAAACAGAACGTCCCCGTTAGCGGCCGCGCGAAGGCAGCTAAGCTTGTTCCCTACGCCGGCCCCAGCGTCAGCCATCATCACCACTGTCTCAGCTCGACAGTCTCTCTAACGTCGATATGCGTTCTGAAACCGCTGGCTGATCCCCTACAGACACTGGCTTCACTGTCGCGACATTTCTTGTTCAGGACCCCTCTTCTCCTTCTTCACTTCGCGCTGTCGCCTTCCATGAGTTCCGATCAAGACTAGCATCGAGCATCCTCCTAGACTGTTTTTTTCGCAGAGGTTCAAAGCTCATACACCGGTTTCTAATTCCTATCTGTATCCGGCGCCGAGACAATTGCAACCATAGAGTGTACTATGTTTAGCTTATCTGCCAAACGCCCACGAGGCGATGACATGGAAGACTGCCTTCAACACGAGAGCAAGGTACGTGAAGCGCGACAGCGACAGCGGCCCCACTGACCAACTATCTGGTCTGCGGTTTGGGACTCGTCCGATCCTCGACAGAAGAATCAGGGAATTATTTGGTTTCATAACTAACAGTTTGGCTGTAGAGACCACGTCCGGCACCTCTACCCTTTCGTGTTTCCCCTAATTCTCCGTATAATGCATCCATTGCCGAGCAGAACCAATTCCCTTCTCGTTCGATTCCACCTGCACTTACACCTGCGGACTCGTCTGACGACGATGACAGCAATAGTCTGCAATATACAAACGCCCAGTCAGCACAGAATGGACGAGTTTCTCAGCTGGTCCCTAGGCCACCAGCGCTCGAACTCGACTCGGCTATGGACCTTGACATGACTGAGGCACACCCTCTAGCTGGAGGTGATAGCCTTTCACCTTGGCCTGTCAGTGCCAGAAGCTCTGGCAGTGTGCAGCCCTCTCCGATCCCACAGCATCTGATCAACCAGTCGCTCAACATCAGTGGGGGTCGGACAGCAACTCCAATATATGGACATTTTACCGTTAACATGAACGCTGAGGCCATGATGGAGGATGATCCTTCGATGCCAATGCAGGCATCGGCTCCAGACGGCAGCAACGATCAAACTAATAGAGAGCCTGAATGGTCGCGTCGTCGCCGCCTGCCCAGTCCCATCAGCGAGGATGAAAGCCACATGAACACTGATCAGAATCACGGTTCGTTACCAGACACCCCACCACCTGGTATAGCTTCTGGGCCCAATTCTTCCTGGTCTGTGGCTCCAAACAGAAGTGAACGTGGCCGAGAACAAGCCTTTTCTACTTCATCGACTGTCGCCAATACGGCCACCGTTTTGCGAAATCGTTCTTCATTTGCGGACCTGGCTGGCAACGGTAGGGATTCAATAGTTAATAACGGCGGCCCCACGACTGAAAAGGGTAAAATTAGCTTCTCTATGGGTTACCGTGCAGACTGCGACAAGTGTCGACGTAGGGTGCCTGGACATTACAGTCACATCATTCGGTCATGATACCCAGATTTATAAAGCTCCATAGAGAGATCTCCACTGTCCTTCTATGATACTCTCCCTGAACTATATTGCGTCCATTTTGTGGCGTATGCTTTCTTTCTTTTCTCTTCTGGGCTTTCCTTATAAATATGTGGGTGGCGTTAGGTAATAGCTGGTCGGGATGATTTCTTCATCCATGTCTCAAAGGTTATATGATATAAGGCAAAGGGAATGGTGTTCATACGCTGTAATGGGAAATATTAGAAGGGATAAAGGATTAGAGACCGTTCCGTAGGGCACGGGAACCGAAAGTCTTTCTTAGACAGCGTATGTTCTGTCATATCATTAATCCAAACTTATATTCGTTTACAAAGCTTTCAATTTGCATTCTCTTGTCCCAGGGATATCAGCTTATTGACCGCAAAGATATAGGAGATGGATATATCATATCCCGAAGGCAGGATCCGAAATATATGACTAAGCATTACAGTATCCGAAACGGTTTAGCTATACCTGTATTACAGCAAATCGGATAGTGAACTTCTATCGGCATCAGTGTAAAAATGAGGAGGGAAATTTCTAGGGGTTATCCTATGATAAGTGAGGTCCGACCTGTTTTATATCGAGATCTCTCTAAGATCTTGTAAACAGAGACGCTCCAAATATGATGTGCACTCCGCACGGGGAAATAGTTAAATCGTTTCCCCATCATTTTCGGCAGAGTCCTTTTCCGACCATCTTTGCCGGTGGAGAAACTCCTCGCCATCCGATCTCGCGGCATTCATTGAGCTCCAGTTTCTCTAAATAGACTCTGAATTCCTTTTGGGTTCTTCTTTTTCTGGGGTCTATTTCTTTCAACGGTTTCATAGTGATACCCACGCGCTTTGGTGTTTTCTACTTTTCTATACTACGACCCGATCTGCGATATTCCGCGTTGGACCGTCCGCTGCTTTGAAAATAAAGCAACCAGCATCTTAGAATCACTTGTTGACCGATTCAGAAAGCAGGCGGCAGTTTTTTGTGCATTTCTGCAATTTGATATTTGTCATACACTAGATATGGCCTCCCCAATCCCTAAGGGCCTCCGCCAGGTCCTCCAGAAGTCTCCCTCGGACATTGTTATCCTGTCCTCTCTCCGCACTCCCATCACTCGTGCTAAGAAGGGCGGTTTCAAGGACGCCTACCCTGAGGAGCTGCTTGCTCATGTTCTCCGTGCCACACTTGAAGCAAACCCTAACCTTGATCCGGCTCTTATCGAGGATGTGGCAATTGGTTCCGTTCTTCAGGAGCTTGGTGGTGCCAAAGCTGGGCGTATGGCTCAGATCCACGCCGGATTTCCCCATACAGTCCCCTTTCACACTGTGAACAGACAATGTTCATCTGGTTTGGCCGCCATTACTGGAATTGCTCATGGTATCCGCGCCGGTGCTCTCAATGTCGGTGTTGGCGGTGGTATGGAGTCCATGACCAGGAACTACGGATCCCGTGCCATTCCCACTGTCCTCTGGCCTGAGCTGAAGGACTCTCCGTCCAAGGACGCCAGAGACTGCATTATGCCTATGGGCATCACGTCTGAAAATGTCGCCAGCCGTTATGGCATTTCGAGAGCCGATCAGGATGTCTTCGCTGCTGCCTCCCACAAGAAGGCCGCTGCTGCGCAGGCTGCTGGTCTATTTGATGCCGAGATTGTACCTGTTAAGACGCTATCTTTCTCTCCTGAGCACCCAGATGCTTCTCCGGAGGAGATCACCGTCACTAAGGACGATGGTATCCGTCCCACCGTCTCTGTTGAGAAGATGGCTTCTCTGAAGCCAGCATTCTCCGAGACCGGCTCTAGCACCGCAGGAAACAGCTCTCAGGTCAGCGATGGTGCTGCAGCTACATTGCTGATGCGCCGTTCCACTGCCACCGAGCTTGGTCTCTCTTCCTCCATCAAGGGCCGCTGGGTTGCCAGCACCGTCGCCGGATGTGCTCCTGATGAGATGGGTGTTGGACCTGCGGTCGCCATTCCCAAGCTGCTGAACCTTGTCGGTATGGATGTCTCTGAAGTTGGAATCTGGGAGATCAACGAGGCGTTTGCCTCGCAGGCACTCTACTCCGTCCGCAAGCTGGGTATTGACGAGGCCAAGATCAACCCCAAGGGTGGTGCTATCGCTCTGGGGCACCCTCTTGGAGCCACTGGTGCCAGACAACTTGCCACCCTGCTCCCTGAGCTGGAGAGGACCGGTCAGGAAGTCGGTGTGGTGAGCATGTGCATTGGAACCGGTATGGGTATGGCGGGCATGTTCGTCAGAGAGTAGAAAGCAAAAGCTCACCGTCTGTTTGTACATCATTGTTTCTTTTTCGTGGACCATGAATTGATTTTTGAGCATATTGTTATGATTTTGGATGAGAGCCTGTATATTCCTGAGCATTCTGCATACTAAGTACTTGGTAGTCAACAGCCCGATCTAGTAGGTTCAGTGAATGTTGTCTTTTGATTTTCATACCATCTTATTTCCCTCAATTACATAGGAATAGATCCGAGAGTATTCATATTATGACTATTTTACACACTTATGGATTACTAAAACTAATTATTTTCTTGATATTATGCACCAACACCGGCTGCTGCGGCGATAGTACTGATCACGTGATGATGCTCCCATTCCCGTTAGATCGAGTCGGGCAAAAGAAAGCTGGACGGGAATATCTCGCGCCAAATCTTTCGAGCCCTCGACCTGCGAGTGCCAACGCCGCAACTATGCGTCCATCCGTGCGGCTGTTAAACCCATTGGAGGTTCCATCCCTCCAAGTGTCGAAGTCTCTGTACGTGTGTTCGACGTGCCGACAAGAATTTCGACCGTTGGCCTTGTCGGCGTCCGTCGTCGCTCATCGATTCCGTCGCCATGCTTCCTCCAACGATTCCCCTTTCACCGAGAAGGTGCGCCGCAAGCTCTGGGGTACGGATAATCCGCCAGGTCTGAAGGATCCGTATGGAGGCGAAGGTGTGATCGAGCGGGCTATGCGGAAGAGGAGGCAGGGAGCGGAGGAAGAAGTCGCGGTGGCAGAGCAACAGGAGCAGGATATTCGAGAACTGGAACACCAAGGCCAGGAAATTGCTCCGCCCGACGACTACAAACCCGCTTCGACATGGGAGGGCCTGGAGAGAGTCGGTCATCTTGGAAGATGGTCGGACTATCCTCCTACGGAGGCGGACGAGTATCACTCGTAAGTTCTTCCGGCGTCGGAATTGAGAATTGTATAACGGCGGAAGATTTAGACCGGTTTTACTGATCAATTCGACTTAGTTTCTTGTCGAAGCGCAAATTGACTGAGAAGGGCCACCTGTCCCTGGCCGCCCATCAGACTGCCGTTGAGCTGTGCCTCATGCACGCATTGAAGAAACCCTTGACGGATGTCTGCGAGGTCCTTGAGCACGACCAGACTGTGTTCAAGATGATCTGGAAGTGTAAGATCCAGCCTGGTAATGGCAACGGACAGCTGGACGGTGCTCTGGTCTTCCCCAACAAGGAGACCGAGAACAACCTCTTCTACATCTTCCAGCAGATCGGCAGCGAAGTCGAGATGGAAGCCGCTGCTGAACAGCCCACCGAGGAAGAAGCCGAGTCATACGAGGAGGAGGACTTCGAGGAGCCTTTCTATGATGCTGCGAAGACCCCCGAGCTCCCGTTCTTCGGATACCGCAACAGCCGGGACACTGGTTTCCTGTCGCTTTCGCTTCAGGATCCGGCTACCAAGTTCGCTGTACGTTACACAATTCAGTGCCACCATTGGAAGGGACTATAAAGCTAATTGCAACGAATTTAGTTCCTGAAACGATTCTCTCAGTTGACCGGTTACTTCTTCCCTGATCCCGCCGTGCACTCGATCAAGACCGTGCAGCAGGCCATCGACTACCTGCAGGAGACTATCAACCCGAAGCCCAAGAAGCTTGCACCGCTGCTGGCAGAGACTCAGACCGTCAAGAACCTGCCAAACGTCAAAGTATTCCCGACCAAGCGGAAGGCGTCCCACACTGATGAGGAACTGGGCCGGAAGAAGGTCATTGAGGCTGAGCTGCGTGCCAGAGGTCTCATTAACTGAATGGCCTGTATTGTGGATGTTTTTCCGCCAGGCAAATACTTGTAGAATGTATTAGAGACGAGGTGTTTTTAATGTACTATATGAATAAGAAATCCGGTTCCATATCTATCCAAAATACTAGATACTGTACACATATAACGGATGATATCCCACTAAAAGATCAAGCAAAGGATAAATCGTTTTATTCCCGAACCCTTGATGCGCCCGCAATGTCGATTCCCCTATGACGCCAAATTTAACCATACCGACAACATAATCATTAGTCAAGCTTAGATTCTCTTGGCTCCTGCAGGGATTGAGAATCCTCTGGTCATGAAGTCGCCATCCTTCCTCTTGTCCGAGTTCTTGGTGAACAGACTATCTATATTCTCATTGGTCCCCATCATCTTCCGTCGTTTCTTCTTCTCTTTTTCCTCTTCCAGCACTCGTGCTGTTAACATAGCAGTTGCAGCATGCTTGATGCCAGACGAACCATTCGTCTTTTTGGTTGACGAAGAAGCCGCAGGCTCGTTCTCGGCGGCGGTAGATGACTCGCCGTTCGCGTGCTTCTTCCGTTTCTTCGAGCCCGGCGCTTTCTTCAATGAGTGTGTAAGGCCTTGTTCTGCAAGCTTCTGGCCGCGCTCGATGAGCCGCTGCTTATCAGCTTCTTTGGTCGGGAGGATGACGATGATATTATCTTCGGTGTAAGGTTCGTTGCACTGTTGGAGGCGAAAGTTAGCACTGAATACTCGACCTTGAAGGATCTTCCAATCTCGCGTGACATACCTGCAAGCATTTATCCTCTTTCAACTGGCGGATCGCCTCGTCTGAAAAAACATGTCCGCAGGGGACCAGATAGACAGACTTCACATTCGGTCCGAGCTGTTTCGCAGTGACAGGGCAAACCCAGGCCTCGTGTCGTCCCTTCGAGTCGCCAGTAGGTCCACCGCTCTCAGAATCAACTTCGAAATGTAGCTCGACCACATCGCGCAATGATTTCACTCGTCCGCATAGGATCTCCTCACAGTCCGACTTCGAACTAATGCCCTCAGCCTCATCGCCAGGAAGCAGGAATTTGATGATCGCGTCCTTGTTATAAAGATTCCCGACCGAATCGGACACTATTGGCCTTGTCAGAGGCTTGTGTGAAAGAGGACAGTTCGTCCACGCATGTTCTTGTTGTTCGCGCTGAGCTTCTTTAACTTGAGTAGTGGTGGGGTTGCGGGCGGCTTCTTTCACGAGTTCCCGGCGAGTGGGGATACTATCATCTCAGTATTAGTGGTTTGATCTATATTCACATATTAGGAGACAGCGATTCTTACCTTCCACCGTCATTACCCATATTGTGTCGTTGGCAGGCAATGTATGTAGATAGATTGAGAGATGTCGCCACGAGCAGCAGGCGGAAAGATGTAAATTACTTAACTAGATTACCGCCGTCCACGGCCCATAATGACTAAGCAGCCCCGTTCCCCAGAAGATCGCGGTTAGCCCCAGTTTAAGCTATCAACAGCTGTCCAGAAGCATATCATCTCCGCAATACGCGCCAAGCAGCATTGAATCATCTCAATGCGATTATCATGAGGCACTCAGGGAGCTTCCTCGCCTTTCTGGGCATCGCGACATGCTCGACGGCCTGGGCTGCTGCCAACGACGCATCGAGACCTAGGGGTGTTTCGCCTGAATGTAAGCAAATAGCTCCATAGATCTCATGTTACCGGCTAGGTGAATGATACATTGATGACCATGACGACTGGCATTACTCTCAGATTGACGGCTGGCATTGAGAGAGACACATGCTGATTCCTCTGCTTCTATTACAGTTGCGAAATTCTACAAGGACACCACCACCTTCACTTGCATTTCGCACCCGGCTATCAAGGTCCCCTTCTCATCTGTGAACGATGACTACTGCGACTGCCCCGACGGAAGTGATGAGCCTGGCACTTCTGCCTGTGCTCACTTGTCTAAGCACTCGCCCTCGACTCCATCGGACCACCCCTGGGATACTGATCTCGACCTGACCCCCGCCCTGCCTGGGTTCTACTGCAAGAACAAGGGCCACAAACCTTCTTACGTTCCTTTCCAACGAGTTAACGACGGTGTTTGCGATTATGAGGCATGCTGTGATGGTAGTGATGAATGGGCTCACGTTGGAGGTACGAAGTGTGAAGACAGGTGCAAGGAGATTGGCAAGGAGTGGCGCAAACAGGAAGAGAAGAGACAAAAGTCTTTCACTTCGGCGATGAAGAAGAAGAAGGAGCTGGTTACCGAAGCTTCCAGGCTGAGGAAGGAGATCGAAGACCACATCAATGACCTTGAGACTGAAATCAAGGCCCAGGAGGTCAAGATCCAGGGCCTGGAAGACGAACTGCATCGGGTCGAGAAGGCGGAGCGCGGAAAGGTTGTCAAGGGCAAGAAGAAGGGAAAGGTCAACGTGCTGGCTGGGCTGGCCAAGAGCCGCGTAGAGGAGCTGAGGAACGCTCTGGTGGACGTCAGAGACCAGAGAGATGAATACCATTCGCGGGTGAAGGAGCTTGAGGAGATACTTTCGAAGTTCAAAGTCGAATACAACCCAAACTTCAACGATGAAGGTGTCAAGCGAGCCGTACGCAGCTGGGAGGAGTATGCTGCGAAGGGAACCGCTGCGGACGGCATATCCGGCCAGGCTGCCAAAGACCGGGATCTGGATGAGATCTCGAAGCCTGATAGTGACTCGTCTGGTATCAACTGGGAACAGTGGGAGAATGAGGAAGAGGGTGAGACAGAGATTGACCTCAGTAAGTTTCAGCGTTAAGTAAGTCTATATCTGGCGACTAACGATGTCCTAGTCTACAAACTAGCGGCGTATCTCCCACCATCGCTGGTTGACTACCTGGAAGATAAACTGTCCTCTTTCAAGAGCTTCCTTGTCAGCAACGGCGTTCTGACTGAGGCCGAAGTTACTTCTTCTTCTGAGTCGAAAGCTGTAACTGAAGCTCGTGATGCCCTGAATGCCGCAAAGTCATCCCTCACCGGCGACCAGAATAGGCTCAGGGATCACAGGCAGGATCTTGAGAAGGATTACGGCCCTGAAGATATCTTCCGCCCTTTGAAGGGCCGTTGTATCTCCAGGGATGCTGGTGAATACACCTACGAGCACTGCTTCCTTGAAGGAACGAAACAGATCCCGAAGAAGGGTGGTTCCCGGGTTGGCATGGGCAACTTTGTCCGCTTCGGAAGCGTCACCCTTGACGAGATCAACAACTACGGCGAGCTTATCCCCGTTGAGATGATGACATTGGAATACGCGAACGGCCAGTCCTGCTGGAATGGCCCTAACCGCTCTACCACCGTTGTTCTTCAGTGCGGTGAGGAGGAGGAAATCCTTAAGGTTGCAGAAGACGAGAAGTGCGTCTACTCAATGATTGTCACGACTCCCGTTGCTTGCACTGGATCTGGCAGCGGTAGCGATTCCAAGAAGGGGAAGGACGAGTTGTGATTGGTCTGCGGTCCCTACATATGTCGAAGTAGTAGCGAATGTGCTTTTGTTTATTGAATTATAGAAGCGTCTGCCTTTTTAGATACTGTTGCTCCGAATGATGATTCCTTGGACATACCGATTGCTTGCTCTGCACCGAGTTCCAACCTTAGATTCTACGTCAACGTAACAAACTAGTCCATCGTAACCCAACGAACACAATAGAGTTTATCAAGTTATGGGAGATTCTTCCGGATATCTTGGACAGATAGCTATTTGACCCATGGTCCTGAGCGCACGCGGCGGGCCCTGGTTGGACAGAGAGGAGCTCAGTTGCAGTAGAAGGAACTCCCCCAGGAGGTCTGTTCGCCAGATCGAAGCAACCAACCGCTGCATAGAGAGAGACCAATGCATTCTTTCCTGTTTAGTCTTCACGACGCTATCTAGACATGTTGATACGAGGAAGAAGCGGTGTGGGAATGAGTTGGTGCCTTCTTTCACTTCTCCTTTACTGTATCCCGTCTCTTCGCGGATATACTTAAATGAGGTCAGCGTATGGCTGTCTCATTGTTTACTACCACAATTGTTAATACCTGGACTCCGCACTGCGCATATTATACCTCCTATGTTTATGTTTTAGTTATACGAGAAGACCCAGGACTAAAACAAAGTAGTCTCCAAAAGGAATTTGTAAGAAACTAAATCAAAGATTCATTCCATCAAGGAATATGCAACTAAGCATCAAATATAAACATGAATCTCCGAATCTCCCATTCACTCGATGATTGTCCCCCGAAGGATATGTCGCGGACCGTAAATTAACAGATCATATCGGATTCTCGAATGGTTTCGTAGCCGTTATGGCTTTGATATCACGGCATCATGTAGGGTTGACGGAGGGATAGGGAGACGGGCATTGGTCCCGTATGTATGGGATAGCTGCTTAGTGCTGTTTATATTGTCAGCTACGGTTCGGGAATTGTATAGTGAAGAGACATACAGAGCAGCTGGAGCAAGAGCAGGAGGCGCAGTTGCCGGAGCAGCAGTTGCAAGAGCAGGGAGACATCTTGATGGTGGTTTGGGTAGAGATAAGGATCTCAAAAGACTGGATGATATAGCTTGGATTGGGAAAGACTGATTGTTACTTTCGATCAGAGTTGAACGATCTGTAGGAGAGAAAGAAAGAAAGAGCAGCTACAACAGGATCCTACGGCCTCTTTATACATCCTGACCCGGTCTATCTAAGAAGCGAACGGACCTCATCCCGGGCCATGTTATCGGCCCTTCTGCCTGCATGGTGTGGAGAACTGACAACAGATCTCCGGTTCTTTCTCGAATCCTGGCTATGTCAAGGTACGTTGCTCCCGTGTAGGGCCCTGAAACAACGTAATGTCCAAGACCCGGGTTGTGGCATCACACGCAAGAGAAGATGGTAGAGCCACGTTCCTTCAATCATAGTTTCCACGGCTCTTGGAGGTGGGAATTGGTCAACAAAGTTGGAGCTCCTGCATGAATCGGCATTCTTGGCGGACTTTCTATAGCCTATCCAGAGCTTCAAGTCTTCTGTTTCTCCTATCGATATCTTTTTACGGCATAGACCAGTCTCTAGAACGCGTAAAGTCGGCACTATGGCCTGGACAGTCAAGGCTAGAGATCTGGATGAGATCCTCGTAGTTGGTCGGAAAAGAAGCTATACCTAGTTTCAGCACAAGGCTGCGCAAGAACGCCAGTGCGTATCTCCATCAGCGGATCAGATACGAGATAATGATCCCTAATCAGCATGGTCCAGGGCAGGATGTCTATCAATCACGGATGAGATCATGGGTAAGCGCCAACTTACGAATCGATCCACTATTTGTCCGGTAGGTCATTGGCGATTTGAGTGAGTGCATTTTGCTGCGATCGTCGTTCGTGGATGTAGTCAGGTCCCCTCCACATTCCGGCGTCCATGTGAGGCGGGCAGCAGATGATTACTCGTTTCGAGTAGTAGCCTGCTGACTTGGAGTCTGAAGCAGGAGAGATGCCCCCTGCAATTCAGCTTCACTTTTCCTTCTAGATGACAAGCCTACTGGAGGAGATCGAGCTGCGCGCATGACATTGGAGCGTTAGTGGTGGTAACAAAGTCCGCCTTGAGCTGCGAACTCCCAATCGGATGTGGGTCGTGCTCTGGTGACCCCGCGGAGGGGCATCGTTAGGACGAGCTTCATACAGATGGGACTGCCCACAATCCTTGAACACGAGGCAACAATGCGTGAGGAGAGCCTTCTCTTTCTTTATCTCCTGTTTACCCGCGTCTGTCGCTGCATCCTCACTGGGCCATCAAACACTATGAAAAGATAAACACGGAAAGAAAACGACAGCTCGTTGACGGCAACAGATATCCTCCTTTCAACCACTATTACCATTTCTATTATTCTCTAAGACTGAGGGCATTAATGTACTCCTGTTTCCCATGGGTTGTACCTTTACGCACAGTTATTGATACATCAACTCCAACCTCTGTATAGATGCTCCATCCATGGGTCCTAGAGGCGGTCCGAACCGCAATTACCGGACCAAAGGATGTCCACTCTCCCCATTGTTCCCAACCACTTCAGTCATCAAATAAGAAACGAGACGAAGGTGATTCCAAAGACAAGAAAACGAAAGGGAAGAAAATTTTCGACTCCACATCGGCAGGCTTTACCTCCCAGCCCGATCTTAGCACGTACTTAGGTACTCCAGATCAAAGGGGTCCGAGAGACGATACTAGGTACCACTTCTAACTAACAAAATGTTTCGCATCTGCGATATCGGGTCGGCAGTTTCACCAGAAACAGATATACTCCGGTAGAGCTCCTCAACGAGGGAAATTCTGAGTGAACATCACCCCACGCATTGATCAGGACATAGCCTGTGTAGGAAGCATTCACTCGATTGCGACGGAACTGCCTAGAGAAACCGCGATAACCGCTCGGCTAGTGAAGTCCTATGTAATTTGAGAAGCAGGTCGCAGATTACGAGGTCTATATTGCTTCTTCTAATGAGGGTCAAAGCAGTAGGATCGCCTTTCTACTAAGTTAATTGCAGTGTATCATTTTGAAGCGCCGGAAGCATGTCTCTCAGCATATTGGCAATAACCGATCGTGCAGGATATGGGGACTAGTAGGATACTTTGAATACTGTTTATGTGCCTACAACTAACCGGAAACGACGATAAAGACATATTGCCCCCCCGCAGATCCACACCTCAAAGAGCATTTCGATGAAGGCCTAAAATGAAGAGCTCGAGTACGGCAACAAGTAGCGATATTCACGCAGGCTGCGCGGCATGACGTGGTGGACTGCGTGTTTCGCATTCACAAGCGCAATGTGTAACCATGGAAGATATCTAGACCTACGTGTCAATCGAGCACTATATCTTGCCTCCATGACCAAGACATTGAGATCACGTCCGATGGTGGATTACAAGAGTATGAAGTCCTGTCCAATTTAGAGGCTCATCCAGTCCTGAAAAGGGATTTTTCAAGGACATACGTGATAGGTCGAGCACTACAGAGACATATGACAGTTTCTCCAGAAAGTCTAAGAGAGTAGAACTCTTGCTTCTGCTTCTACATTATAGGCACTCTTCGATACCGATCAGGTTATCTGTATTTGTGGAGATCTATCGGTACAATCCAAAAGAGGAAAAGAAAGACTGGGTCCAGATGAATTTCAAATTTGGCCATGAAGATTTTAGACGTATAACATGACATTTCCCATCAAAAAACCCCACATCCCCTTTCCCAGTAGCTCAAATCACTTCAACATTACATCTGCCCATTGAGAACATTGACAGAGTACGGGAAGGCTGCCATCACAGGAAATGACTGACATGCTTGTGAAGTAGTACGAGCTATGCCTTGGGAATTTATTTCTAGATAATGAGGTTAGTTGAGCCATCAAGGAAAAGACAAGAGGGTACATACGCCGCACTTGCAGCCGCCAGAGGAGGCACAGGTGCAAGAGGCACCGCAGCTGCATCCGTGGTCACCTATAAACAAATGTATGATCAGCCGCCCATGTCATTTGTGGTAAAATACAGTGCATTAGAACAATGAGCCTTCGGATGGGCAAGGATGCACTGCCAAGATGTCCAGCATAGGATATCTGTCGGGACCGAAAGGAAGGGTCTCGGGGAAGTAGCAGTACTTACTCATGATGGATATTTTGATGTGGTTGATCCGAAGATTTGGCACGAAATGTAAGTGTTCTCGAGGACGGTATTACCGATGGACTTGATGGATGTTGGATTTAGAATTTTGAAAATGTGAGACAGATCGCGGCGGGCGGATCGCTTTATATACCTAACCAAGTGACGGGCCCCAAGACGGGGTCTATTCCCTTCTTCGACTGATTGCGAAGTGAAGCAAATGCGGGACCCAGCGGAAAAAGCGGGAAAAGCAGGTGAAGTGCAACTAAGTGATACTATGGTCGAGCAACCCCACCTTCTAGTCTTCGTCCACCGCATTCTCTTGAGCATAATAATACAGCATCTTAATGGGTGTCCTCGCTTTTCGAGAACGTTCAGATCACATTAAGCACCCACGATCGATTAGCGCTTGCTAGCGGTGCGGAGACAGACGTCTCGCTATAGGCTTTCTGTGAAAATCGACGACCTCTGATAAGATAGCACGAGGGGCAGTGACGCTAACGACACCGGTGGCAAACATATTACTATGGCGGTTTGAGGATACTCACTGGGAGCAATTTATTCACTCGGTAACTGGTCTAGAATTTACAAACATGCAGCCATGATCGATTACATATCATGCTTATGTGGCCGTGTTGAACAGGAAGTTTTGTTGCAGCAGGAGGCAGATCCCTCAGTCCTGCGACTATGCCACTGCGACGAATGTCGATCAGTCACCGGCTTATTGTTCTCATCTTATCTCATTCTGCAGTCTTCTCCTGAGACATTCGAGGGGCTCGTTAAGTACGAACAATCCAGCGACATCAATCGCTGGTTCTGCGCAGTCTGTGGCGCCCACGTCTTTGTTCAGCTGAGATCACGAGGTCTCTATCTGACTGCCTCTGGATTATTGAAAAAGGCATTAGAGACCAAGTTAGTGCAGCATTGGGGCATTGACGACACTCGCGATGGGGGTCTCAGCCCGTCTCTCCCGGGCGTAGAAGCTACCGATAAAGTCTGTTGGGCCAAGAGCGGCCAAATACACCCTCAAGCGGTCCCTCAAAGGCAACCTCGGCCGTTAAATCACGAAATACGCAAAAATCACTCAGCGGATAACAAACTTCTTGCGTGTTGTCACTGTCGCGGTATCCAATTTTACGTAACTCCTCCAGATATATCCTCCTTTGATGCTTCGTCTCCATGGCCAGATCTACTCGTGCCTTATCATTCGACACCATCAGATAACCCGGAAGATGTGAAATGGTGGCTCAGATGCCAAGCAACCAAGTACCTAGCTGGAACATGTGCATGCAATTCATGCCGACTGGCTAGCGGATTTCCCATACAGACTTGGGCCTTTATTCCCAAAGCAAATATATTCACTTCGAGGGGTTCACCGTTAACATTCGATATGAAGACTATGCAGCGCTACGAGAGCTCCCCGCGAATATACCGAGAATTCTGCAACCGATGTGGTGCCACACTATTCTGGCATTGTGAAGAAAGACCAGGAGTGATCGACGTAAGCGCTGGACTATTCAAGGCGAAAAGTGGTGCCAGAGCGAATGAGTGGCTAGAATGGGCCACTGGAAGAGTGAGTTTCGCGGAAGAATCTCCGGACAAGACACTTATCCAGACATTGGAGACTGGATTGAGGGCTTGGGCAGGACAGTTTTCTTCGAGTTAGATGTCTCTCCTTCAATATATCTTTCAAAGCTGTAGCTTTTTTGGTAACAGCTTAGCTGTATGTTTGCCTCGTATATTGCTTATATTTTTATAGACTACTTGGACAGAATGGTCAGTCATCGGAACTCAATACATGTATAGCTTGTAGATAATAATCTAGATAGATATTCATAAAGACAATGCCGTATTCGAACGAATGGAAATGCCTCCCCGAGATAACCAACATATATTCACTTTCCTAACTGTATTCATGCATACCTGCATTGGTTTAAGTGATCCTCAGGCGCCCTTGCCATGAGACCGCGGGATTGCTCACCGCCTACCATAAACGTAGAGGGGCTTGAGATTTTAGTTTAGCGGGACGTAAATTCACAATAGAGTCTAATCTTTTATCGCATCAACCACACAACCTCAACCCCCATCGCGTTTAGCCGTGTTCGCCAGATATCTGCTGTCGCAAGACAGTAAGCACTGGCCAAGATGCCTGCGCCTTTTGAGTTCCGTGGAAATGGCAACAGCCACGATCGACGACCGCGCCCGAGGCAGGAATTCACCTTTCGCTATCCGCGTCCAGGCACAGCGGAGCGTCCGTTGCTGAGAAACAAGAAAGAAAAGACCCCAGAGCCTATCCTTGGAGCTCAGGATGGAGCTGAGAAGCCGGCCCCTAAATTCACGTCCATCGATAACATCACCGATAGCGAAGAAGAAGAAATGGAAGAATCATCTGATGATGATGACGAGTCTCATCCGCGCAAAAAACGCGCGTTAGGCACAGAAGTCCCAGAGCCCGCTCCTGCCCCGAAGTGGTCCAACCCAGATCCTTACACGGTGTTACCTCCTGTGGATGAGACACGGGCGAAGAGGAAAGATGTAGTGAAGCTCATCCGCAAGGCAAAGGTCGCTGCAGCTCCGGCTGCCCAGAAGGAAACGGACGCTGTGACCACTAATGACGACTTCATATCCTTTGGTTTTGACGACGCAGAGGAAAATAACGCCCCGGAAAATGCTCCTAAAGGCCCGAAGAACGCAAGTCTTCCTCAGCGGGACTCTGTTCTGGGTAGCCGAAAGAGAACTCACGACGATGAGATCAAAGGTTATTCGAAAAAGACTGGGAAGCCAGTGGGTCGGTTCTTTGATGATGGTGATATTTTGGATGAGTGGATGCCGCATCCTTCTGAGAGTGGGACACCCTGGCTTGATCTCAGAGAACCAGCACTGCATATGGGCACAAGGTAAGCTTCAGACATAATTTTCTCTTGGTCCCATCACTGGTGCTAACTATGCGCAAGGCTTCACAATGAAATCATTAGCTTCTATCACTGGGTTAGGCCACAGACATATGAACAGATCATCCGGAGCGACCTTGTCACGAGACTCGACAATGCTTTTGCGAACCGGTATCCTGGTGCCCGGGTGCGGGCATTTGGGTCTTTTGCCTCTGGATTGTACCTCCCGACAGCGGACATGGATCTCGTCCTACTGTCATCACCCTTTATGCGGACTGGAAGGAAGGTCTACGGTGAAAACAAACGCCAGATTTATGCTTTTGCTGGGTTCCTGAAGAACTCGAACATACCTGTACCCGGCTCGATAGAGACAATTGCGCATGCTAGGGTCCCCATTTTGAAGTTTGTGGACAAGCTTACCGGGTTGCGTATTGACCTTTCATTCGACAATGACAGCGGCCTTCTGGCGAATCGTACGTTTCAAATCTGGAAATCCGAGTTTCCTGCTATGCCTGTCATTGTCTCCATCATCAAGCAATTTTTGTTGCTCCGTGGTCTGAACGAAGTACCTACTGGTGGCTTGGGCGGCTTTTCGATTATTTGCCTGGTGACAAGCCTTTTACAGCATCTACCACACGGACACACCGAGTCGAATCTAGGAAGTATACTAATGGACTTTTTCGACTTCTATGGAAACAAATTCGACTACGGTTCCGTAGGTATCAGAATGGATCCTCCCGGTTACTTTAACAAGGTAAGTTCAACACCATATGAGCTATAAAGTTCGGATTGGCTGACAGTGGATAGCGAGTCTATGGTGCGTACCAGGATAATGGTTGGTCCAACCAGCGTCTCGCTATTGAAGATCCAAACAACGAGCAGAACGACATATCAGGAGGGACCAGAGAGATCACATTGATATTCCGTTGTTTCTCTGACGCCTACGCGCGTCTTAAGGAACGCCTGATCTCGACAGCTATGGAGGGGTCTACCAATGACAGTATCTTGCATACGATCATTGCTGCTAACTACGAAGAGTATGAAGAGCAGAGAGGCCATTTAAGGAAGATCTTTGAATCAGATCCCAGGTTTGCACCTTTCAATGCTCCTCCTCCGCCTCCGCCGGTCGTGGCCCCGCCTGTCGAGACTGCGCCGCCGCCGCCTCCTCCACCGCCGCAACCACAACAGGTGGACTCCAGACCACCCACCAAACAACAGAGAAAGCAACAAGCGTCTAGAGATCGTGCGGCTCGTCTCAAGCGACTGCGCCCAGATATACTCTCTATTGGTGACTCCATCAGCAACGAGGAAGCCCTATCCCTAGGCGGTTACGAATCTCAATCACAGATGGATCGCGACCTCCAGGCTCGAGAAAAAGCCATGGGAGCGGCTGCATCTACTTGAACTCATCATGAATTCTTAGGGCGCACCTCACGTTTTCTCGTTTGTAGGCGCGATTTTGTCCCTGCAAACTTTCTGAGTCATGTGTTACTCTATTCATTTTTCCCTTTCATTTGAAAGGATTTCCTTACCTCGCTGTGTGAGAGATACCCGAACTGTTCACGGAATGGAAGCATTGGCGCACTGTGGCGTGGTTCTTTGCGGTTAGGTGTCTCAAATATGTTTCTTCACCCACTGGTATCAATCCTCGACGGCACTACGCCGCGCGATCTGATGATCAGAGTGATTTCTTTTCTCTGTGTTGTATTTCTTCCTGTGTATCATCGAGGTCACGAGACCCATTTCTCTCTTACATGTTTAGATGAACTTTTACTCAGTCTAACAGACAGCAGCGGCTTTGATGCTAACCTCATGTCCCAGGGCGACGATGGTTGGAGTCGCATCATGGCTTCTGCATGTCACACATCATGAACTTATTACATCGATTATGATGCATTCTTTTCCTTCCATATTTCCATTTGATTAACTTGGCCTTGTGAGAGCGTCGATTTACACGGGGAGAACAGCTAACATGGTCTAGGACGAAGACCGTTCCAACGGATAGCTTCTAACAATCCCATTTTGCACCACGTCTGTGGTCTCATCGATAGCGACGTTGCTGATACTGATTTGCATCTCAATACAATATTTTTTACAGTCATCTCACTATTACGTGATGCACTTTTGCGACGATCATCCGTCGAGAAGCATTTTTATGCGACACTCTTTTCCCATCCTTCTCACCGAAGAGGCGCTATATGCGCTTGTTCGGAGAGGACTAGATGGTGATGTGGAGATTGACACTGAACGGATTGGTACTAGCGATTGACTCTGTATGATGGGAGAGTCTGGATGGGAATTTATTGAGCATCGTTATTCTAGAAAGCGTCCTATATGGGAACTTTTATTTGAGGCAGCAGATATAAAACCCTGCGTTCTATGCATGAGTGCGGCAAAGCGATCGGGATAAAATAGTAAGATGGATGGAAATGAAGAATTATCATAGCTGCTGCCTTCCCAGAGGGCCAGCCTCTAGGAGGTTCTTGCAGATATTGGATGGAATAAAATCACAAGACATCAGGAACAACAGACTGCTGAAGCTGCAGGTCCGCTGCATCAAGCGGGGGAGTGAGCATGGCTTCATCCGCATCGATGATTTCGCTCACGTCGACTGTTGCGCCAGATAACTTTTCCGTGTGTACATTCTGAGATGTCTCTTCAGTTTGTAGTGCGGCGATGTGGTCAGCTGGCAAGGTGTTGACAAAGCCCGGGTCAGGACTCGCCCAGGTATAGTCCACCCACTGAGGGCCTAGTATGGTCTGGATTTGAGTAGCGAGAGACTCAATGACTTGACGGCGGTTTCGTGACCACTCGCGATCGGTGATAAGGCCGTCTGAAGGCGTAAGGATGGAGGCTTGTTGTTCATGATCGTTGGATTTGTCTTCCAATCCATCAACGATGCTGTGCCACACGCGCAGGGTCTCGTTCAACTCATCAAGATTACTCACTCCCATGACGCTGACACCTAGGCGCTCTCCTGTGCCAATATTGGCAGCGGATAGGAAGCCGGGATCTGCGTCAGGAGATGGTGCGAGTGGAGGTCCGAGAGCTCCAGCTGCAGCACCTTTGCGGAGCCAGGACTCGAGAGCGTAACGGATGGCAATCACTTCGATTTTCTCTCCTTGTCCATCAGCCCACACACTCGCATCGTGGATTGCACTGCGTAGACCGTCTGGAGCGGGGTGGAAATCGCCCATACTCCCGATGGGTACACCGTTCCGTCTCAATAGACCCATCCCAAGTGGAGATGCATTGGGGACAACGTCAACGCCAGCAGTAAGTAGACGAGGCAGGCCCGCGGACAAGAGGTTGGTGTTCTGCAAGGTAAAATTCGCATATGACTGTACCACATCGAGGGGCTCCCCTGTCTCGCGTAAGACCATCTCTGCCAGATCACAGAGGACATCCACGGGATACCCAGATATTCCAACATAGCGCACTGTTCCCTCAGCGTCACGAATGCGACGAAGCTCGCGCACAGCTTCTAGAACTTCTGCAGGCGTAACAAACTCCACATCATGGCAGTATACAACATCGAGATAGTCGGTATGAAGCCTCCGCAGACTGCGCTGGACGCTGCGCCTGATCCAAGCAGGAGAATAATCGAATGAGGAACCCGCAATCCGGCCGACCTTGGTCAGTATACGGTATGTGTATCGTGGAAAGCTGGCGCGAACATGATTTGTTGCAAGTGCGCGGCCTAGTAGTTCCTCCGCGGGGCCGTAGTACGGAGAGGTGTCGAAGGCGCGGACTCCGGAGGACAGGGCTTGATGGACGAGTGCTGTTGTAGGGAGGGCATATGGATCTGGATTATATTGCGAGTTGAATGTCGCAGTGCCCATGATAAGAGGTGGGAGATCCGCTGACAGCGGAACAGAAGGACGGCCCATCTTTAGCAGCGCGTGATGGTTGGCCACTAAAAAAGTTATCAATCAATAGATATTGGCGGACTGATCCGTGGAGGGCGAAGGTGAGAAAGGACTGCCTGGAGTATAAAAACGCGTATCAAGAAGGAGAGCGGAAATTGATTTCTAACCATGCGGAGTCCAGCTTAAGCCCGTTCCGAAGGGGCAATAATGGTGGGGGAACGGTTTTTCTCATCGTCGCGGTTTGCGGAGGATCGAGGCTGGAGACGAGGGTTCCGCTCGGGATTGCGCCATGGCGGCCCTGACTAGTACGACCCACCTCCAATAGGGTAAGGGAAGATGAGTGTTCATGTCCTAATATGGTAGATGAGACGATAAGTCTCTAAAAAGCAGCGGTTACATCGGGACTTCTGGATGGATGTTGATGCCAATGGACGGCGAGGAAAGGACCAAGAGTGGTGGCGGGGAAGAGAGAACGAGGGAGATCGGAAGGCGGTGATGGAGGGGGAAAGCACGCGGCAATCCTGTGTTAGACCGCCAGCTGAAGCCTTTTCTCAGGGATATTCCACTGCAGATTGTTTTCTTTTTGCTCTAGTCTTGTGAAACTGTCCAATCTCTCCTCAGAATTTAGCCATGCTTCCATTGATACATATTCCGTGCAATGATAGTGATAATACACTTGTGTACCGTAAACCACTGTCCCAATAGTCCATCTATATCGGGTTTGGGGTAGACACTAGATAAGGTGACGGCCAATGCAACCGGTCACTCATCTAACGGTGTTCTCCGATTTCCGGAGGTTGTCGCAGTTCTCTATCTCGTTACTCAGTATCGGCGCTTCATCCGACGATTAAACTTATCGAATGAAATGACTCGCGAGGTAGGTGAGGAAGAGAGGTTCAGACAAAGAACGACTCAGGATCACCGGTTAGTCAAGACAGTTATAGGGTATGATCAAATGCCGTATTGGACTAGTCACTTTATTGGCCAGGTTGATGTTGTATCTCCAATCTACGTACAGCAAGCAGTATAGGTCTGAGTATTTCCTTTGAGAAATGCCAGGCTACATGCGACTACCAGGGTCCATGAAACGTATTGAGCCAAGGCTGCAGAATCCAAAGATATAACATAGTAGAAATGATACATAAGACATATGGTATGATACATGATCTCCTTCCATCTGTTAAGTAAATTGAGTAAGAGTGGAGATAATTGCAGGGGAAACATGCCGAGAAGAAGCAACTTCCGTCTATCCATGCGTCATCCTTCTGGGCTCCGCTGCGCATGGAAGAACAACAGATATACTATACAAATGCAGGAGATAATCATCCCACCAGTATTATATGGAGAGTGAAAAGAGAAGCAAAGAGTCGGATATCTGCCGGTCTGACCCATGTGTCGAAAACTCCGTCCGGGCTGATGCGACGCGACGCGATGCGAAAGACAGCAAACCAGATCTAGTCCTCTCCGATCAAAGTCTCGAGGGAAAACAAATCCACCAAAACGCCGTGCTATGCTTCGAATCCAAGAATAAACGTGCGAAGATTCCATGTGAATCGTGCAGTTGATGTTCGAGCCGCCAGATCGTTCAGTCAACTCCGCGGAAGTATTTTCATTCCGATCAGCCAAGGGAAATCATCGGTCCTTGTACACTTGCGGCTTCCACCCTTCCTTGATCTCCTTGTCCATCTTTGCCTTCCGTTCTGCTTCCCGGATCTCCATTTCGATGCGTTCCCGCGCGCGCAAGATCTTGCTTTGCAGGTAGAAACTTCCGCCCTTCTCAGGGTTGTTGAGATCAAAGAGCTTCTTGAATCGCTCCGTGACAGCCTCCAGGTTTGCTCCGCCAGCCTGTGGAGGCTTGACGTTGAGGATCTTGCAGGCCTCATCCAGCGTCAGGCCGGAAGACTTGTACGTGTTCGCTCCGGAAACGTTGCCCTTGCCCGCCTGAGCTGCATATTTCGAGCTCGCAGAGGCTTGCTTGTAGGCCTCAACAAAGGCACGTCCAAGTACCCGGGAGCCGGTGACGACAATCTGCGAGAGAATGCGATGCGCCTGTTCCGTGTCGGTGAAATTAGTTGCTGTCGCACGAGACATGGAACCATAATAGCTTGGTTCCAACAGGTCCAAAAGGGGAAATCGGCAGTACTTACCATATTTGTGATGAGAAGATGAAGGAGATAGGCTTATTTGACGGTCTTCTGGGCCAGATAGACACGCTTGGGATTGGAGAACGATGGACAACAGCCAGACTCAGGTTCGGAGAGGGTAAAATTTTGGAGCGGGTTTAGCGCGGAAGAGCGATCTCGGGAGGCAAGGCCAACATGTGTTATGCCTCAGGCATTTCGAACCTCCGAGAACCGTGCTAACTAGTAGTTCTCCGTAGCTAACTGAGTAAAGAAGTGGATAGTTGGACCACATCACAACAGGGACTAGGTGTAAGAACGTGACTACGTTATATTACGCAGTTCTAGAATAGTATAAATTACATTTGATCTACTCTAATATGCACTTATCCATCTGTTCCTGAATCTGTCCATACTGTCTATCCCCTGCTGCTGCTGCTGCTGCTGGATGTCATGTGCTTCGGCCCAGCAACACCATCCGCAGTCACATGTCCCGAGCAAGCTCACCTCGCTTGCTTCCCCCGCTGACGATCATGGCCTTGGGCACCGGCTATGGGCTTCTTTAAGAGCAACCAGCGGTTCTCCACAGAACGTTATTATTCCTTCAAATACTGGCCCCTGTCTGGCCTGCCTGTCTCTTCTTTATAGTGCATGTTCCCTCCGCAATGATCCTGCCTGAGGCAGATGGTGAACCGTGCATTGCTATTGGATGGCAGCTCTGGGTATTATTGACCCTGCGAACTTCCCCGGCTTCCAGAGCCCAAAGATGACGGACACACTGACTCTTCTCAGAACCCCCGTGGATAGATTCCATGTCCTCTTCTCCGTACGCGCAGGATGAAGGAGCGCAGCCCGCGCATGATCCGAACCCGCCGACCGTCGCCGCCTTCTCTCCGACGACCATTTCCGGCTCTTCGATCACGTCTAGGCAGCGCTCCAGCATAATTGTCCACCGGAAGTCTCCTTTGCTCGTCGCTACTCCCCCTCCAGTCACGCGAGCACTCGCCTATTCCCATCCTTTTATACTCCCTTTGAATAAGTTGGTTGGCCTGTTATCATGGAGCAGTGGAGATCCATGGGAGAGCTTCCTGCTGGTGGCAGGGTTCTGGGCCCTTGTTCTATATGGGGATGCCATTATCCTTTGGGCAGGTCCGATCATAGTGGTGATCGGATTGATGCTGGGCCTGTATTCGAGACGATACTCTCCCCTGTCATCGACAGGACTCACCGGCGAGAAACATGGCCATAAACGGGCAAAGTCGGAAGTGTCTACTCGCCATCACAAGAGCTTGGATGAGATTGTGGAGACAATGAGGACGTTCACCACCAGGTGCAATATCTTGCTCGAACCCCTTCTCGAGTTGACCGACTTCTTGTCTACACAGCGGACTCCGACCTCTGCGACAACCCGGCCGGCCCTTACGGCCCTATTTCTGAGGATCCTTTGCGTGACCCCGATCTGGATCTTGCTGACGCTCCCTCCTTTCTATATCATCACGACTCGACGGGTCATTATGACCATTGGAACTATTATCCTTACCTATCACTCTCGGCCGGCAAGGGTGTCTCGGGTTATCCTATGGAGGTCTCTGATGGTCCGTCGGATTTGCTCCATCATTACGGGACTGCCGTTTTCAATTGATGGGAAAGCTCGGGCTAAGGGCTCCGGATCCACCCATAGCCACGGCCGTGCTACGGATATCGCAACAAGACGTGGCTCTGGCATCCGCTTCACCTTCATTCTATACGAGAACCAGCGGCGCTGGCTTGGCATCGGATGGACATCCTCCCTCTTTTCCTACGAGCGTGGACCTTGGACGGATGAGCATTTGAACCCAACATCTGCAAAAGATGAGTTTGAGCTGCCCCAAGTCCAAGGAGGAACTGCCCAATGGCGGTGGGTAGAAGGAAGCGAGTGGAAAATTGAAGGGGCCGACAAGGGTGAGGATTCCAAGTCGTCTGACGGGGGGGGTTGGATCTACTATGACAACAAGGTAAGCGCCACAATCACAACACAAAATTACTGCCTCCTTTTCTGACATCGCATTAGTGGAACGACGGGCGTCGTCAAGACGGCTGGGGTCGATATACGCGTCGCCGTAAATGGTATCGCGATGCAGAGCTGGTGGAGATAGCACCGGAAGAAAATGGAGCATCTTCCAACGCAGCAGAAGCAGGCAGTCCTTCGGCAAATGTGACCAGTGGAGACGGTGCCGGGGACGACGCTGAGACGAAGAGCAATGCTCCATCGAGCGCTTCGAAAGCACGAAAAAGACGTTGGTTTGGCGGCTCCAAAGGAAATAACAACACGAGCTCATCTAATTTACCGCAGAATGACACCGCTTCTTCCACCGCTGTGGCAGACTCGACATCCAACGCCAGTGGAAAAGCTTCTTCCCGACCGATATCCTTCAAAGGTTCTCGCAACCCCTCTTTCAACAATGCCGCCAACAGCTATGGGAGCAATAGCAGTGCTTCCGGGCGCAGTGGAGGTGGAGGTAGTCTGCGCAGGAGAGGCAGCGGAGCAGGGACCGGAGAGTCAAACGATAGCGCAAGCATCAGAAGGAAAGAGATCGAAGAATCTCAGAACCGTCTAGATAGATGGGGTGCCCGAGCTTCGGCAGCGACTGAAAGAGCAGAGCGGGAATGGGGACTCAGCGACGATGCTAATATGGGATTAAGCTGATTCAATTCGGTCGGGAAATTCATTGTAACGGCGTCCTATGGGTGGGTTTGCAATAGCTATGGAACAGGGACATGGTCAGGACACAGAGCATTGGTCTAACCTAATCATTGGCGGGTTGTTTTACTATTCGGGATACTGTACCCAATATTATCTTTATTACGTGCATTCAAGAAGCTCATAATTCCGATATGTTTATTTCGTTTCCATATTCCTTTTGACACACTTCCACGCAATTAGAGAGTCTAAATACATCGATAGCTTCCAAACTTCAACGACTCCCATATACGTACTGATTTATCGATGAAGAGATCCTGCATATCACATTTGAGGGTAAGAGGAAATCTGTCCATAATTGCCACCTCTCGTCATATATGCCGTTCACGTTGGATGGAAGAGAGGTTATCCATTAATGAGATTATATTGGACCTCGCCGTGGGCCAGAGACTCAATGCTGCTCTCCTACTCTATCTTTTGCTCCTTGATAGGTAGTGTAGCAATTCAGTGAATTCAGTGAGGCCTACTTACCATGCCGATAGCACTCCTTTCACGGCTCGATGGTTCTCTCTATACACCACAATGATGTATTGAAATGAAACAGGAACAGGCATATCAGAGCACAAGAATCATAATTCATAACCACACGCCCAATCGCAATCATATCCTTGACGTACGGTCAGTAATTCTTATGCTGTTCCGAGATACTTTCCATTCATATGTTTTAAATGGCCCGGTGGTACAGCCGTACATCAGAAGGTATCGATTGACTCACCACCCTGGTGTGCCCAATAGCAAACCATCTTCTGTTCCTTATGTGTAGTTAACAATCCGCTAAGTAGCCTGTACTTGTTACATGATTAATCAAGAACAGTTGACGAGCAAGTGCATTCTGTTGCTCTCAACAGCAAGCTAATCTATACTCCTTCCACCCGACTCACTTTCTACAGACCAGACCCAACCAGCGGAATCAACACCACATCCTTCGCGTACCTACGAGCATACGAATCCAACAATAAGACAATAAACACTCCACAAACCTAACGCCGTTGTTTACACGCCATCAATCGAAGACGCGTCCATGTCGCGTCTCCCAACACGGCATAAAGTTCAATAAAAGGAAACTTTATCCCAGATATTTTCCCGGGCTCATAAGTACAGAGTACTTAGCCGATGACAGTGCTAGCGCAATATTGGAGTGCGTATGGAACCAAGGTACGGGATCAGGAACGGTCGAACGGCTTTATGGACTAGAGGGAATAGTTTCCGTGTTGAGGTTTACTTTTGGTATCTATCTACTTAGGACCGGATAGAGGACTGAGATAGGACCATGGTAGGATTGGGGTTTAGTTTAACTGGTGGGAGCAGCTTGAGGTAGTACTAGTTAGTAATAGTATTGGAAGCGCTTTTTTCGACATAGCAGACCTCCTCCTTATCAAGTGCTCACGTTGATTAGGTAGGTGTGTTGCACAAGCACAATGCAAGCAAGCTGCCATAAATATTCTGATTACAGAAACCGGAGCAATCTCATCTAAAGACAAGTGTAACCGTTTAATAAACAACTCAGCCAGGCTAGATCCAACCTCAAGCCATCCATCGACTCCTCCTCTCATAACCCAACCATCCTATCTGTCTCATGAAACTATCCGTCCTTCCTTCATAATAACGCCTAGTGGAGCCAGAGCAAGCGGGGACAACGCTCAGGCAAAACTCAATCGGAGATTTGGCATTTAGCGTACCAGACAATAAATTCCCGACGCAGAAGTAAAAGCGCCATTAAACGATTCTGGACCCTGGTCCTTTCGGACCGGTGGGACATGTTCAGCTGAAAGTCTCGCCGTCGGCGGGGTAGGATATTAATTTTATTTAGTCAATGTACGGAGCATTCTGGTGCTAAACTTTCACGAGGAGACTTGACGGGGTCTGCTGAATCCTACACCAGACCAGGGTCGATTCGGTTGATAGGTGCTGGGTATTTGTTTGATTTATTCTCGCTCGGAATATGAAACAAGCTACTCGCTCATTTCCGCATAGAACAGAGACCAGGGGATGAATGAATGGATATGAGGGTTCCGGTGCACTAGCCAGTAGGCTAACGGGGTGGACATACGTGTTATGGTTTATGTCTATATGAACCATTCATTACTCTAGTTGTATTTCGGTACTCTGAGTTATCTGTGTGACCTGATCTGTCCAAAATGACTGCCTGGTGCAGTTGAGGGAATCGTTGTGCGGTGAGTTGTATGGAGAAATCGATGTGAGAGATCTAAAGGCCTAGCACGATCTAATGGCTGGTGCTGAGCTAGCTGCATACGTCAATGTTGCATTGCGTTTCAGCGGTGGGTGCTATATTATTCATTGCATATTCTATGGAAGGTGTTTGATACGAGCGCAAGCAAAGGTGGACTCTCGTAGAGATATATGATACAGCGAGATAAAAGGTGATGCAAGTTCTTTATAGAAAACCGCATGCTGGAAGTTACCCAGAACAGACGTTATTAGAAAGTAGCAATATGGTCTCAGTACATAATTTTGTAGAAAACGTAAAAGCGAGATAAACACTCCGTAGCTATATCTTCAAAAAGAAGACAGGGACGGAATCAAGAGAACCTCCGAATCATGCCCTCCACATCCTCCCCTTCCACCGCATCAATCTTCTCCCTCACCACTCTCTCGATCGCCTCGTCAATCGGCTCGTCTCCATTCAACAAATCGATCCACCCCTCCGTATCCGCCCTCGCCAACAGTCTATCCGCCACAATAGCCACGTCCTCCCTAGTCACCGTTCCCTGCGCCCCCGTCTTGCCCAAGTGGACTTTCCCCGTCGCCTTCTCATCCGACAACAGGCCTGGTCGGAGATTGATCGCCTGGAAGTGGCCCGGACGACCTTCCTGCTTCCGCTTCGCTGCCTGCGCCGTGAAGTACTCGTCGGCTTCGAGCTTGGCTCGCGCGTAGGTCGGGAGGACCTGAGTGTCGAGATGGACGACGTGCGCCCAGTCCTCGTCGGACATCCAGCTGGGCTTGTTCCGGCGACTGGCCAGGTGGGAAATGAGGAGGAATTTGGTCACGCTGGGGTAGGAAAACGAGGCGGAGATGAAGTGTTTCGCGGCATCTTGGTCAATGGCGTAGGTTCGTTCCGGACCGCCTTTTCCGCCGGCTCCTGTGGAAGCATTAGTGACTTGTCATATAGACTGGCTGTATATCAAACCAATGGTTAAGAAAGCTCTTAAAAAGAAAAAGAAAAAGCAAAGTTGCATGCACGGCAGCATAGACAGCACGTACCAGCTGACCAAACGACATAATCCGGCTTGGTCGTATCCAAAATCTTCTTCGCATCCGCAGGACTCTTGACGTCTTCCAGACTGGAAATCAACGCCTCGACTTTCCCCTTCCGCCCTTTGCCCAGATTGACAATCTCAGGTTCATGCTCTGGGTTGCGAATGACGCTCGTCACGTACCAGTTGCGTGCCAGTAGGAGCGGGGTCAATAGCAAAGCGACCTTGCCATGGCCTCCTAGGAGAAGTACATGGGGCGCTGAGACGGCGGCCATGAGTGATTCAGACGGATTGGAGACGATGAGATTACGGATCTTCGGCTTGTAAGGAGTTGTAGGTAAAGTGGTTTGTTTATATCTATGCGCTGTTATGGGCACTCCTCACCACTCTGGTCTATGACCTGAATTAATATCTCACGGTTAGCAGGGATAGAATCGGCGTCGGGGAGATATTGTTATATAGCTGATGATCGATTAGTGAGCCAGAGCAAGCCAGAGCCTATCTTATCGTCGAAGTCTCTAGTGTCATGCAACAAAAGGCGGGGGAGGTCGGCCTTGGCCGGAATGGCGTCATGTCGTGCTTACACAGCCGGAGCTTTAACTAAACAACTATCACTGCGATTGGGATGAGCATCAGGACCTACCCCACAGGCGGAGGGTTAGACTATCCGAGGAATGGACGGATTGGGGGATTTTGGCGTACCATGGATGTTCCAGAAAGTCACAAAGGTATTTATTATGCTGGGGGACCTTGAAGAAAGTCTCTTTTTATAATGGTGGTTCTATTTTATTTCACACGACACCAGGCGGCATGATCCATATCAACAACGACATTTAGACAAGAACAATCGAAAGGACTTATATACAGCAAGAAGTACGTACAATGAATTAATATTCCCCAGTGTAGGAGAGAAAATCCATGCTCTCCGCTTAACAAGAAGCCCCCTCCGGAACGTTCTCACATTTACCACTCTCCTTTCCACCTGTGATATCTACCCCCTCCCAAGTCCAATTCTCGCAACTTCCATCGCCACAGAGGATATAGACCCGCGTAGCATCGTCTGCGACAGAGCCTGTCACGCCGTTGATAGCAAGATCAGTGATTGAAACCCCATTGGTCGGTTCGCCTGTAGGACTGCCGTTTTCATAATCCTGCTCGATGACGATCCCATAATCGGTGATGTTGGACAACTTGATGTTGGAGTACGTGACTTGCGAAACGGAGCCAATGGCGTCGTAGACGGTCTTGATGCGCACGCCGTTCTGGGAGTTGGAGATGCTGGAGTCCTGGATGGTGACGTTCTTGACGGTGTTGTCGTCGCGGCCGCCGACGGAGCCGATGGAGAGACCATGTCCGCCGGAGCAGGTACCGTTGGAGAAGACGATGTTCTGGAAGACAATCTGTGTAAGTTTTTGAATCACGCATCTCACTTGTAAACGAGGCACAATAAACCTACCTCCCCCGAATTAACAGCCAGACAATCATCCTGATTCCTCACAATGGCATTGAGTATTCGAATGCCCGTACTCTCACCAACATCAAACGCATCCGTATTATGTCCGCCCTGCGTATCGCCATCCGCGTCATCGACCGTGATATCCCTCAGGATCAATCCATCCGACTGGACGCTAAACACATGAACAGGCGAATTCTTGATCGTGATCCCGGTGATACTCGACGAGTCGAGATGATGCGCGTAGAAAAATTTCGGCTTCGTCACGCCGCCGTTACTGCCCTGGCCGTCCCACCAGCGGGCTCCGTCGCCGTTGAGGACGGAAGAGGGTTCGCCTTCCACGGTGATGTTTGTGCCGGAGATGGAGATGAGAGGACCTGACCATTCGGCGTAGCCGAATGTGGTTTCGCCGGAGAAGATGACCTGATAATTTCTGCATTAGCCCTTACCTTTGATGGTACTAGATGTAGATGTAGATGCTGTGGTTGTCTTGTATACTACAGAACTAAGGCTACTAGATAGATGAACAGGTAGATACCTTAGTCCCGTCATTCAGATTCGTCAAATCGAGCGTCTTCCCCCCAGGGACCTCAATATCCTTCAACGTAATCGACGAGCACGACGTCTTGCTCTCCGTCGCAGCAGCAGCATCGGTGAACGTGCAACTGCTAGCTCTTTCACTGATTCGAGTCGGAGTCGGGCTAGCAGAGACAATAGCCGCTCCAGCACTGGCCAGGCAGAGCAAGGACGCGAGAGAAGGATAATGATGCATGGCTCTTGAACGAATCAAAAACAAGAAGCTAATGAACGGCAATAGTAAGGCGGAAACGAGAAACGAACAACGTCGCAGAGCGATCGTGTTTCGTGATGATCGCCGTTGTTGGACCTTGCGTCGATACTTACAGCAGATAGTTAGATCGGGTTACGTTTTATAGATTTTATAGATCGTCATATAGACCCCAAATAGATCGCTCTTGGATTTACTAGTACTCACAAGTCAGTAGTTAGGCCGACTACCGGTGTGTTTTACCCTCTCACGATGAGGGGTTCAGTGGGACGCCGGTATTATAGACAGCATCCCATGTATAATTTGAATCCACCATTTGAATCTCAAACATCGTCTGGACGGTCGATGTACTGAATCTGGTTAAGACACGATCTTTGCAGGGCTGCCAGCAGACAAAAAAAAAAAAAAAGAAAAAACGTGGCTACGGCCCGAGCTTCTTCTTGGTAAGGAGTAAGTAGAAAGTAACGTTTCAAGTTCTGAACAGCCTTGCTGTATCCCCACCAGAGGGATCGGTGACAGCCGTTTAAATATGCCGTGAATGGTGGAATAAACTCTGGATTACTCCGTATGGTGTGCTACTCCCGGAATAACTACGGATAATTAATTCGTCGTCAACTACGGAGTAATAATAGTGATTCGGATGTAGGGGGTGACAGCTCCTTGCGGGGATGTTTCTGACTTGTTGTCTCGCGATTGTCGCTAACGGGCGATTCGATCCACCAAGGAAACACGCAGTTTCGACTTGATATAGTGGCTCGTTTTACGTACCATAGTAGTAGGTGTAAGATCATAATATGGACACAGGCAAGGGAAGGAAAACATTTTCATCGTTATCATGTTTGGTTTGCAGATGGTGCGGAGTGTCTGCGGTTTCTGCGGTTGAATCTACGAGTGGTCTGAGACTCAGGTGCACAGAGTTCTGCCAGTCTCCGTCAGTCCCGGGAGCACAGGGACCATCTAATTATTGTGGATGAATCAAGGTGTGGTTGAAAAATCCTAGGCCGGGACTCACTTCCTCAAGAGAAGGTCGAGACTCTTCATGTTGGTGGTTCTGTGATTATTTACGTCCGTAATCGGCCCGCGTAGACACTTCCCGTTCTGGGTCAACAACATAAACACTGATGGTATGATTGATGATAACATCCGGATTATAATAAGAAGGGATTAGTTATAATAATAAGTCTAACTAAGAGCAAGGAGAAAAGCGATGGTCTAGTCTGAGCTCTACGTGTACTTCGCTGTGGATGGCCAGAGCAGAAAGATAAACTCTATCATTTGCAAGGTGCTGCGTTTCGACTGCGCCTTGCATTACCTACGTCGATGATCACAAAGTATCCGATCCGCCAAGATCATGGTAACAGCAGGGATTCGCCATGTGCGAAAGAAAGGTGAACGGACCTGTTGGACATACTTTGGCCAAGCCAATAATGCCCTCAGCTGACAAGAGCTTGTTTATCTTGTTTCCTGAAGAACCGAGCACGGACGGCTTCACGGGCGCGTCCCTACTCAGAAACTAGCACTTTGGAGAACAGGATTTCTGTTTTTCATGTGGCACACAGTCTCAATAGCCTAGACGCTCGGAAGACTCGGTAGCGAAGCAGAGAGGAAAAAAGAGAGTGTTCGACGGAGATCGACGATCATCATCCAAGGTCGGGCCAGATTTCCGTTGGCTCCTGCGCGAACTATTGAAGGCACGTAAGGTTGTGTGAGGTCATTTCGGGCCAAGAATTCGGAGCCTGCCGTGGGAATGGATAATACCATAATGAATCAAGGCACTCCACGAGAAGAAGTGACTGGGCTGACATGGAGACCTTTTAGCGATGTCTACGGAGTAATCTCATGAAGATCACTGGGACAAGGTCCTGCGATGACCGTTGAGAATGCCTTGGACGATCATGGAAAAGCGTGGGGCTAAGCATGGAGAATTTCGGTATGATAATATCATGATGTCCGGTATTTCAAAGAAGTCCGTCTTGGTTGCATTTGCATTCTCCTTTGCGCTCAGACGTCCATTGGTCCAAAGAATGCCTGGCCGCTGTCACGCCTGCTGCATTCCTTTGTCACAATCCGCGGGGATACACTGCTTGACGGCTTCAAGTTCCAACCGCTGCACTTACTGGGGAACTAATTATTTTTTGGTACAGCCATTCTGGAAGTGCGCTGCTGGCGCTCTTTCGAGGGAGGAGAATCTAGACTCTAGTCATTAGGAAGAGTTTTCTCCGTTCGACGATCGATTGGCAAACTGTGGGTTCGCACAAGGAGCCTGAAGAAATTAGAGAACAATAAACTTCGCAGACATTAAGCTCCGGTAAAGTCACAGGCCGAGAGAGGAGAATTTCGATTGCTGTGGACGAGATGAAACGCTGGGACTGCCAGGGACGAGAGTCCCTTTCTCCACACGGGAAGCGGAGCTGCAGTGGCTTCTTCGGGCGGCAACCATGGGCGTCTCTCTCGCTTATGCAGTCCGCCAGTCATGTGCCGAAAAGATAGATAGCCTGTGATCTGGCATATGTAGCTGCATATGCGATGACTGCGAATCCAGATGGCAATGTTGGAGTTTGTTTCTCCTGACGATGGTGATAGTAAGAAGAAGAAGAAGAATAATAATAATAATAATAATATGCGCATCATTGTCATTCGGGCCAGCATGATCGAGCCTGCCTCATTGGGCAACCGCCTGACTGGCGCTCTTTCCTGGATTGGGCGACAAAACACCATACCACTTTGGGCCTAGTCAGGGGCACGGATAGAGGCCCCACTCCATCCACTGTTTTTTTCATTCATTTTGGTTCTTTTCGTTTTCGCGCCCAAATTGCTCCATCGCCAGCGTCAAGTCTTCACGGGTCTAGCAATGTGAGGCGCCTATCTGACTGGGAAGTGGTGTCCTTGTCTATATTAGAAAAATAATCTGACTTCATAGATTCAACTCTTCCAGTTCGATTGCTTTGTTGGTTATGCGATGTCTCCGACAGCCAAGGGGTATAATTATTCGCGCTAAGATTGAGCATTATGCAGTAGAAGAACGCCAAGGACCTGGCGATTTTGTCAGTCAGAGAAGAGCAGGCATGCTACACGTTGCATCGTGCATAACTCCGAAGGCCTGTCTATAGACCTCGCATGGTCACAAATCACAATACAACCTGGTCCCCTATGTGACCGGAGGATATTCAAGCTCAGACCGATCTGCCATCCCGGCAGCCTGAAGACACCCCGCAGCATTGCGTTCTGATAAAGTGAGGGGAGTATCATTCTGATAGTCATAGTTGGTATGCAAGGGAGGTCGACCAATGATCACTGAGGTGACCGCGCGACGTCTGTCAATATGGGTATCCTGCCAATGGCAGATCTCCATCCGCAAAGTGACTGGTACCATCAAATCGAATATGCGACATCGCGCATCTTATTCGCGCTGTTGTCGTGTTTTGAATTGAGACTTAGCCGCGCTCCCTTAACTTTATCCTCCGTACGACTGCACCAGCTCTCCGGCACAGCTCAGTGGTCCCAAGGTATGCTAAGCTACAGGGGGAATGCTGATGCGCAGCCATCATCGTAGCAAACGTCTTATCTGATGCGCAATGTTGCACCCGGAGTCCAGGGGCATCTAAATGGCCTAAACGAAACTATGCGCACATCAGACGCAGGAGAGTGTTGAGGATCGCAAAGGAGACAGACGCAACAGAGGAGTAATTGACCGATTGCTTTGCCGCTATGCCGGACATACACTAGAGTAATGATGATAGGACGCACCGATGCAGCAGCCAAATTAGCATTTCTTTGCCATGTTCAGCCCCAGATTCGATCTCGGGTCCACAACCCGACGGACACGCGGAAACGAGAGCAAATTGAAGCCTTTCAACTCTGATGGCCACGCTAGATCCCCCGCCAGTTTCCACGCCGGCGCAGCGCTGAACCACCAGCTGGGATAGTCCCAGTAAGGGGCATGGCCGGTCCCTGACCACTGGAGCCCCTAACCATTGTCCAGAAATGGCGGCGGCCGAATCCCAAACGGCCTGACAGGACAGGACAGGACTTGTCTCGACCCGTCTCCTCGTCCTTTGCGTTTTGTTGATCGCCTGAACACCCGCTGGGGACAGCCGGTGCAATCACGGTGCGCCCTAAGTCTTCTCTGGCTGAGGACCGGGCCCCGAAGAATTGGAATTCGACCCAGTTCGCGGATCAAGCCCAGATCGCCATGCTCCTCCTAACTCTCTTTTATGCGGTTCGTCCCGGTTTCTCTTGATGTGAGCTGCGCGCTGCCTCTCTCGCACCTCGTCGCCATCCTCGACCTTGGACATTGCCAACTGTGATAGACCACCGTGTCTTCCTCTGTCGCTCTTTTCGGACCTCATCGTTGACTACAGCGCTTTACGATCTTTCAGATTCCCCTTTTCTTCATTTAACTGATATTCGCAACGTTCCCACCCACCAACCAGATTCCTTCCTTTCCAGAGAGCGTTGCTACGAAAAGTGCGGATCCAACAAACCGCGTATAACTCTACAACCAAACACGACAGTCCTTTTAATAGCTACGAAGTCGACCTGCGACGCACCTACCCCGAGATCGCCAGTATCTGTTTAACAGAAGTGGAAAATCCGAGTCCAGAAAAGTCATCGCAAGCGAGATAGTGCGGAAGGAATGCATACTGTTTAATACCGCCCGTATAATTGAACAATTGGACGCGTGGACAACCAGGACGAATCGCACCTGTAGCGTCTATCGTCCTTGAGGTTAATCCCCCTCTGGTCCGTCAGTCAGCTTACTGGGCTTCTGCGTGGATACTCATCGGTTTCCAGGCATCCATCATAACCGTCATTGAAAGCACCAGATTCGCCAAAATGAATCGGTTTAGGAAGAGCAAGAAGGTCAAGGAGGCGCGACAGGAGACCGAGAGCATTCCTCCGGTCCCAGTTGTTCCTATCCAGGTCATTCCAAAGCTGCCCAAGAAACATAAGCCGGAACCAGAACCAGAACCGGAGGATAAGCCAGAATTTAACTTGGACAATGCGCTTCCATCGTCGGATGATTTCCGCACAAGTCTTATCATGCCAAAATTGTCTGCGCGATTCAGTATGCTGAGAGAACAGGATGACCCGGCCTCAAAGATGGGAAAAGCAAATGACGATAGTGTCCTCTTTCCCAAAAGGGCTTCGAGACTCAACCTCTTTGGCCATAATCCTACCAGCCCGGGTCTCCTGGCAGACATTGCGGAAGTGTCATCATTAAGACCGTCATTCGATTCCGGGCGAGCGGGTTCATTTGCATCCAGCCGTGATGACGAGACGGATTATAACAAGGCCCCTGGCGGCAGTATAATGTCTAGAGCTCGGCCCGGAGAAGGAAACAACCTCTTTGGTGGTCGACAGAAGGTGTACAAAATTCCAGTGAAATCGAATGAATCCGGAGGCTCAGGGGGTCTGAAGGGAAGGACACTCTACGATGACGATGTCACACTCTCTACCTTCCAGCGACTCCGGCTTGAGGAGAAGGAAAATCGCCTGGCAGAAACGATGGAATCGCTACAAGGTCCAAGTGCAGGGGATTCTTCTGAACTTTCTTCCATTCACAGTATCAAGAGAACAACAACGACCTCTTCAACCGCTTCCGGACCGTCAAATGGTCGAACCTCTACAGCTGCAACGTCTATTGATGAACAGCCGTCTACCACTTCAGCTGAGCCTAGCCAGCCGAATTCCAGTGCTGCACCAACAATCCCAGAACGCCCCAAACCACGTCGCCTCTATGGACAAGGTCTTGAGCAGTCACAAAACAAGAAATCGCCGGCCTTCGCCGCTATAAGCAAGTTTGAGAACCTTAGCCGACAGCGGATGGGGAACCTCGAGACGCCTCCATTGAACAGGCATTTCTCACGAAGTGCCCACAACCTGCGTGACAGAATGCAGACATCATCACCAGTCCAGGCGAACAGCACGCATGAAAATACTCCACCGCCTTCTGCTACGTCTCCAGGCCTGCAGAGTAATAAGGAACTTGGATTTGAACCGACTTCCGCTTCCTCGACTACTGGATATGGCGTCATTCCCCCATTGAGCCCCCCTGTGAGCGAAAATGAAGATGCCTCTATTCTGGCTGCTGCAATGCAGCCCGAAGACAAGGGCAAAGCAACCGCGATGGGATTGTTCAACAAGCCGAATTCAAAGTACGATGAGCAGCAGTTCACTCGTCGTCAGCTGCAGATGCATGAAGGGCGCAACACGCCCGACCTGAGGCAGGAGTCATCACGCGGCGAAGCCCAAGTCCCAGATGATAAACGCGGAAGACGATTCTCGAGCACCAGTAAGCATTCGAAGACGGAGTCAGTATCCTCTCGTTACAGTGTCAATCGCACTGGAAGCAACTCGCCAGCGCCAAGTGGGAGAGAAGCGGGCCCCCTCGCATCGACAGGCGCAACTTTCTTTGCAAACTCCAGCGGAAGCGAATCAGAAAGCGAAGACGACGAAGATCGAGGGCCCTCAAGAAAGCCTTCCTCCCAGGCATTGGACGACGTACACCCCGCCTTGCGACCCTCCAGTACTGGACCTGCCGAAGATGAAGCGGATACCTCTGTTCAAGAATCTAGCATTCTGCTACCAGAGGTGAGGTTTTCTGATTTTCGTGATCTGAATCCTATCACGGAAACCAGCGAGACAGATGCTGTGGCACCAACTATAGTTGAGGAGGAGTCGTCTGAGAAAGCACTCGATTCTCCAACCCTGGGACCATCAGGTCTCGGATTGAGTGGATTAGTTCGAACTCATCTACGACATGACAGTGATAAATCATCGATATATCCGTTGCCGCAGTCTCCCGGTCTTCCTTCAACTGACCCTGCAAGATATCGCGAATCGATTATTGATCCCGCTGTCCAAGATTTCCGTCTCTCCTACGCGACATACACTGATTGCATCCAGGAAGATGACGAGATGGACAATGATTATGGTGCGGTGCAGGAAACGCTTGATAAAATTTCACAGCCAAGCGAGAACCAGGGAATGTCAAGCATGTCCATGAGAGCGAAGCAGATGCTCGAACAGGCTGCTGCACTGAGAGGCCCGAACGAGGACAATGGTGAACAGGATGAGGGCCATCCTGCCTGGCAGGAGGAACTCAATTCGAAGCCCAGGCGGCGCGACAGTGCTGATACAGATATGGAACGCGAGGAATTTGCTAATGAGTTAGCCGAAAGGCGACGGAAGGTGCAGGAGAAGCTGCGAGACTTTGCGGAAACTGAGAGCAGATCAGGCAGTCCCGCGCCTGGCCGTTCAACCCCTGACTTGAGAGGAAACCCTTTGGCTGCGTTGAAGAACAGATCTAGCAAGAAGACAGACTCCGCCCACTCGAAGAACTCGAAGATATTCGGGAACCGTTCTAGAGCCACCTCGGTCTCGTCTGTTGTTTCAGACGTGGAAAATGATGAGCAATCACCTTACGAACTTGGCAGGCATTCAAATGGTAGTGCCGGGAAAAACATGTGGCAAAAAGCTCGTACACTGCGTCGTTACAGCCGGGATGAATCTCGAAACTCGAGCCCCAACCGAGGTCCTTCGCCTCCCTCCCGTCCTGAGTCTGATGCGTCAGGCCGATTGAAAGGTGGTGCAAGAGGTAGAGATGATTTGGAGAAAGTGGACGAAGATTTTGTTAGCCAGCACACGAGCCGTTCCTCTGGCGAGGCGTCTGGCAACCGTACGTCCGATTCTATGACACATCCTTCTGTGGACGCAGCATCTGTCACATCAGGGAGATATTTCAGCGGCAATATATCAGGAAAACTGGACGTTAACTCCCCAGGAGAGCCCCCTGAGCTAGGTCTCTCTCCTCGGCCCTCCCCAGCCGCTCCCTATTCGGCCAATACCACACCTCCGTTGCACGAGATGTCATCGGATAGCTCTGCTGCCTCCACGCCTGGATCTCTCCAGCCTGGATCGCATGCCGTCCCGCAACGTGCAGCTGGAAGCTCCGGTCTCCAGAAACGGGCGGTCAACAAGTTGCAGATATCTGAGCCAACTCTCGTCTCTTCTACATATAGGGTCCCTACCGTCAATCTGCCGCCAGGAGCGAGTCTGACTAACGGAATGGACACACCACCTGTTCCACCGATGAACCCTCGTCGCCGCCGCCAAACTGCTACGCAGACCATCTTGGGTGCTCTCAAGGGTGAAAAGAATGAACAGCCTCCCCTTCCACCTAGCAACCACTCAGAGGAGCGGAGCACATTCTCTGACGACGGCGAGCGCTTCCCAAAAGTACTGAATCGACTGAGGAATATCTCCAGTGAAGGCTCGAGTCTTCATGGCAAGGCTCGCAAAGACTCTGCCACGCCCCAGCAATCGCCCAATAGCTTGCGACCTGGCGGAGGAATGTTCTAATTTATTCTCGAATCATCCGATTCTGCAACTGACTGGCGTTTACTTGGACCATTATACCTCTTTGCACACATGCACTCATTGGAGTAAAGATTTTCCTTTTTTATTCTGCGGTGTATTTTCAGCCCTTCTGTGCTTTCTTTGGTTGTGTATTTGAATGGGTGGGAGCAGGGTTATGAGGCTATATATACCACATTAGAGCCGTGTTATGGGAGCTATATATGATATTTTGGAAAGCCTAGTCTATGTCGCCTTGAAATACCACAGTCTCTGATTCACAATGTAAATATCAATGTCTCTCATTTGAAATAAATTAATTCCCAATCGATGTCTACTCTTTGAGTTTCATTCTAGTCTATCGGCTATCGTGCCTTTACATACTAGCTCACTAGAACCACCGTCTCTTATCCGTACCCGTACTCAACCTAATATGCCTGACTGCGGGAATCAAGAAGCCTAAGTCAGAATGCGTACCATTATACATGCCGAACGCCCAAGCATCGTATCCACTTATTACATCTGTTACCGTGGAATGGCAAGCAACTTGCTTCTTCTTAATTGATCCTTACTTAGCCCGAAAATATGAATTCGCCAAGTTCATTCTTCAATTGATCATCTATAACAGTTGTTCGTACGTCATATGGTAGCAAATATCATTACATATCCGTCTGTAAGATCTATATACACATTTGGATCATCTCCCCCAGCGCATAATCGGAGATATCTCTTCTCCTGAGCTCCGGAGTTTCTTAATCTCATCCTCCATACACTATATCGGCGTACAAGTTGTAGTTCCTCCTATAATATTCCCGGAGGTCTATAATATTCCCGGAGGTGTCCTTCATAGTAAATAACAACGATATAGCAGAAACAATGACCCTGGCACCCGTTTTCACTAATTTTCTGTAGACAACGACTAAGCAGCATGCACGCACGACGACATCGTCACACGAAGAACATCTTCTTCGCCGACTAAGCGCTCAAAATCGCATCGTAACAACCATAACACGAACAATTCTTTGTTGTGCTTTTCTTCTCTTCACCTCCTTCTCCTCTTCTGTCCTCTCTGTGCCTCTGTTCATCTCTGGGACACCAGTTTTGCATGTATACAGACATCAAGACCCTCTCTTTCTCGCTGTTTGATACTCTGAAAAGGCATATTAGCCTCATCTGAACTGCCACGGACCATTTGGTCACCTCCTGGGGTTGCTCGTTCCTTCTTCATCAGGAACTCGGGACTTTTTCGGCTTTACTATAATCTCCTCCTTCCTGACAGACTTCATCCTTTCTATCTTGGTTGATATCAACCTCCTGAACACTGCTTTCAGATATATGTCAGAATCCTGATCATAATCTGTCTGCACCTTTTCTGTCCCCGCTATTTCGTCACCCCTATTACCCTTTTGGGACTCTGCTTCACCTTCTTTTTCCCTGTCTCGTCAATCCCTATTCATCATGAGTGAGGAAAAAAGACCGAAAAAGCGCAGGAGTCTGCCCTGGTCCTTCTTCTCAGGCGCTCGTGACCGCAGCGGTAGGGAAGAGAACCAGGATGAATCGAATTCGAGCACTGGAGCTCCCCTCGAACCACAAACTCCACCTCGTGAATATCTGCCATCTCCCCCTCCGACCCCATCTCGCCCTAGAAGAGCCGCTGCTCGAGGCCGCCGAGCGATTGTCTGCCGCCTGCCAACCATCCCGGAGGAGCCCAGTGTTACATATGACAGCCGGCCTTCGGAGAGTGAGCCTACGAGAAAGAGGAAGCATGCTCCTGCTGGTACTAGAAGGCGCCCGTGGCCCATCTATGCCGTACTAGACCCTTCTAGAGTCGGGGAAGGCGTCAGGACTAGACGAAGCGACCCTCAGATGCATCCTTCTCGCCCCCCTGCTCCTCTCCGCGAACAGAACCGTGAGTATATCTCCTGAATTGCAGTGAATATAAGCAGTGAAAATGAATTTGATGACATTTGCTGATACTTGATTACTTGATTCATCTAGGATCCCAGCCTCTTCTGGGCCCGGCGGACCCCGGCCTCACTGTTAGGACCTTCATCACGGAGCGTCCCGACCCGTTTGCTTCGAACCCGTTCAGACCTCGGGGGCCGCCCAGGAACCATACGGGCTCGTATTACGCGGAGCACCTCGACTTCCCCGGTGCAATTCCAGAGCTGCCATTCCGGCCAAGCGGCGTGCCAATTCCAGGCAGGCAAGGCCCGGCCATCACTCCGGCGGGACCCAGAAACTCCTCTGGGGCCCGCCGGGGTGATGCCGGTCCTCCGCCTCGCCCGAACCTCCGCTATGCTGGCCCTCCTATCCGTTCCGCTCCGCCTCCTCCTCCTCCGCCACTTCCTACTCCTGCTCCCGCCCAGAACGAACCAAGCCTGATTGCCAGGCGTTCGGGGAAGAAGATGCCCTCTCGCTACAGAGGCGGCCAGCCTAAGGACGGCGGCCAGTGAATGATGTACGATAGTCCAGTTTGATATTTCGAATTCACTCTTTTTCCTTCGGGATTTCTGTGCTGTAAAAGGACGTATATACTTGTAGGGAGTCCGCCATAGCCATGTAATCGAGTCTCTGGAAAGACTGTATATGATTCTACGGAGTCCGCTGTGTTAATAAGGATATCATTTTACCCCTGACACTTCTTCACGTACGGAATTCACCACAATTATATCACGGTATCAGCCTACGAACAGTACATAGGAGATTCACGCGCATATAGGGAATTCTCCATCACTAGACAATTCACTCTCTGGAGAATGTATATATACCCCTGGGGAGCCCGCTGTAGAAATGTAGCATCCGATTTATCTCTTTCTCTTATACTTATGAAAGATCCGCCATACTTATATTATATTCGCATAGAAGTTTCTATGGGTTTCTATAGATTTTCACGGAGGTTTATCTTATATTAGGATGAGATGAATTCGAGCACTGAGGCTACCCTCGACGCACGAACTCCTCCCCGTGAACATGTCTTCCTCTAGGAGGCCCCTAGAGGTGTATAGATTATTTCGTTAAGGGATAATGCCCGTATTGCAATTATCGCCCATGCGTATCCGTTATGTGATATATGATCATTTAGTGTCACAAATGCTAACTAGTCATTCTAGGCCTAATAAGAGTAACTGGGGATCAGGGACTATTATACGAAAGCACATAAAGAATAGCCACATCGTAAGTTAATTTCCGATCGAATATTTGTTATTGAATAACTAGTAACACCGGAAGAGCCCCAAGCAATTAATAACTATCGACAGCTCCTTATTGCTAAAGGAAGAAGAGGCAAAACGAGTCAGTAAGTAGTTATCTTTTATAATGTACCGCTTGGTACTGGTTACTAACGGTAGTAGTCAATTGAAAGAATTTCTAGCTAATTCCGAAAATTCAATTCCTGAATCTTGTTCGAAATCACCAAAGCAAAATCGGATGACGCGGATTGAAACGGTCATATCATCTAACTCCTGCACGGGAGTCGCCGAACGGACTTTCCAATGCATTTTCTCGGAGTAAATGCCATTTGTAACTGGGCAGCGCGCCGCACGAAAGGAATGGAAGAAGCTGAAAGAAACCGTCGAACAAGCCAAGCAAGCCCGGCAAACATTACCAATAGACCACGTGCTCATATTGCGGCGGGTGTGGAGGGCCAGCAAAGCTTTTGTTTGGGCAGTGGCACATCTAGAAGCAGTTCACCTGGGGGTAGGTTCAGAGGACTTTAGGTTGGCTAAGTATGCTGGCTAAAGAGTGTCTGTCCTGGCAGAACCAGAACCAGGACATTTCCGTAACAACGGGGCATATCGGCAGCATTTCATGAGTCTTAGGAGTGGTATGATAGAGGACCTTATGCCAAGCAAATTCAGTTTAGACTGGCTGAGGAAGATTACGCCTGAAAAGTACCTGATAGAGGCACAAATCTGGGGGTCATTTAAGAAGTTGACGTGTTAGATATCGTGCGAGTGTGATAATACGTTCGAAGCGTAGAAGAAGGATTCGGTAGATCTTCCATTAATATTGGAGAATGAGGGAAGCTGCGTTACTGTAACGATCTCTAGTGGTTCTAGTTGAAGCTTATAGGGGTGCCAGCCCGTGATAGCCTAGCAGCTATCACTTTGCGTAGTCTTTTTTGGCTGAAGGGTTCCTAGGATTTAGGCTGGCGCCTAGGGGTTCCTTACAGTTACAGAAAGGCTTAAAGTAAGAAATATAGGTATCGTCTTGCTTGAGAGAAGAAGACCAATGAATGTACCGGATGCTAAGTTGCCTACGAATATCTTTTCTCACCAGGACAGCTTGATGAACCTTCCGTTACATGACCTTAAGGAAAGAAAAGTCGTAACTACATCTTTTTCTGTGCATACGATATATACTTGCTGACTTATCATATCTATCTACATTAATGTCTCCAGCACATACATGTCTCTAGTTATCAGATAGAAACTTACTAGGTTACCATTAGAATATCGACGCCTTCTATCTCAAAGAGTAAATATAGAAGTGTCTTCCTCATATATACCAAAGCTCAAATAAACAGCTTAGTTTATCCTGGCGCTACAGGGTTGAACATATACTGGTTTAGTCGAGCTTATATACACGAGCCTGAAGGGCGAAAATAGAGAGATAGAAAAGAAATTTCCCTCACCCGGTCTTTGTCGGCTTTTCTTTATTGGTTTCGAACGAAAGTCACGACCAGATATTACAAAGACCGAAGGTAGTCCTGCTGCCACAAAGTAACTCACACTTTCTCTTTACAAACCCATTCTCACATAACTCTGGTGTTATCTAAACGACCTTCAGCGACCTACTCACATCGTCGCTCGCACCGGTTCCTCTCAACTTTTGTGCTACCTCAGAAGTCATCTTATCATCAATACTGCGTGAGAAGAATGCCGCAATGGTAGCAATTCCTCCAAAGGCGATACTAGTGAGGTAGACAGTCTGGAACGAGTGAGAATATGCCGTCTTTGTGGCTTCACCAACAGCAACAGCAACCTTGCTCGTCATCCCAGGAACCGAGTCCAGCGCATCAGATGTGCCGGCCGCGATGGCTTTGAGGAGGGTTGGGATGCTGGATTCGGGAAGGCCTGCGTTCAGGGCAGCGGGTGTGACAGTGGGAGCGAGCGTTTCGCCCAGGCGGTTGGTGAGAATTGAGACATAGATCGCAGCTACGGTAGTATGTCAGTTATTTATTGTCATATTGGATAACGAAAGAATGGAAGGACTTACTTGCGATAGTGCCGGCGACTTGCTTGATGGCAGCTAGGAAACTGCTTGCAAGACCGATATCCTCGGGTTTACAGATAAGAGCAGACATGATAATCGAGATCATCTCCTGGAACCCTACTCCTAGGCCCCCCATGATGGTAAACTAGATTGCGTTTATTAGTTTTCCATCAGTGAGTTGACTGACAGTCTTGCTTACAGCGATACCATAATCCTTTCGGTTTTGGTTGGTCGACGCCAGAGCTCCCAGAAATGTTGTCATAACAACAGTACAAAGGATAAGCTGCCATCTGGCATGGCCTAGGGGTTTCATAAGAAGACCAGCAAGCATCTGACCAAGTACTACGGCGGATCCGGTCGTGCACTGAAAACGGCGTTAATACATCGTCTCCGCTAACATTGTCCTCAGGGGAACACGACTTACCGCCAGCCAGCCAGCCTGGACTGGATCGGTTGTATATAGAGCTGCAATCTGCTGCGGCCAAAGTACGTTCAAAGAGAAATAGATCATAGTTCCCACTGATGCAGCGATACAGACAGCGACATAGTTGACGTTCTTAAGCAGTTTCGTCGGAAGGAAGGGCTGTTCGAGGGGAGCAAAAGTTTCTATAACGCAGATATCAGCATAAGGCTTTCGTCAATCGTTGATCAACATTTGATTTTAGACATACCCCATAAAGCGAAGAGAACCAGAGTCACGACGCCCACCACTAGTGTGGCGATGACATGACCGGATTTCCAGGGGTAAGAAGAGCCGCCCCATGCTGCTATTCGTCAGTATATGTCCACATATACATTTTCCAACTACAGAAATATGACATACAGAGACCAAGCAGCAGCAGGACCAGTCCAACACTGTACAATACCAACCCGACATAATCGAGTTTCTTGACTTGTTCCCATCGTGACTTTCCCTTGTGCAGCTGGTTGTATCCAGGTGGGAAGTAAAAGAGTGCGAATAAAATAGCGGAAAGCCCGCAAGTGATGCAGTTCAGGTAATAGTTCCACCGCCAGCCTTTCTCGGTGTTCTTGACAAGAAGTTGCGCGATAAGTGGACCGAAGGCAGCGAAGGGCATAGTAGACAGAAAAAGCCCACTGTTGACGGCTGGACGGTGCTTGTTAGGCACCAGTTCTGAAATCACGAACGTGAAAGTGAGTTGAACAGATGCAGCGCAGCCGGTCAGAACTGCTCCAGCGATCAGTGTGGGAATGTTTTGTGCCGTGGCGCCGACTATAGCACCGATAAAGCCAATTGTCTGGCCGCCGATATAGAAGTATCGCCGTCCAAAAATGTCACCCAGACGTCCGACGAGTAAGAGTCCAACCTAAGCCACGTTAGGATATGATGTGATACTCAATTTATAACTTTGTTGCACTTACGCCGCTGATCAGTGTGTACGAAGTCGAGATAAGAATGTAGTTAGGATCGGGACCTGCCTTTATCAGTATTGCTTCTGATTATAACCAACGACAAGGCTACAGAGGATTCGTACCTATGTCTTCATTGATAGTGGTCAAAGTATTTGCCTGAGAGAAGTTAGGTGTGGCAGAATAACTTGTTATGCATTGACATTGAACACATACCGGTAAGACATATCCCAAATACAGGCTAATTGCCATGAGACATACTCCTGCCACGGAACCGATGAAGTTCTTGCTGCGGTAGTAACCAGCCGGCAAGTCATTGGGAGTCAGACCTTGCGTAGAACTTGCTGATGAGTCGGGCGTCACTGAGCGGATTTCCTCTCTGTTCAGACGCTTCAGCTCCGTTGAGTCCGACATTGTGTAACTCGACGTGCTATTTCCCAGGGAGAGAGGCCAGGTACAGAAAGAACGAAGCAGCTAACGTATATTCAATAATACAGGAGATGATACACTATTTCCTTAAAGAAGAAAAGAAAGTGGAATGCGACGCAGGATATAATTTTCGAAGGGAAACAGACGATCTATAGAAGAGTGTACCACAGGACATGCGATGACGCCAATTCCGCGTTTTTGACAGGTCTAGTCTCTCGGAACGCGCTCTGATCCGAAGACGATAATTTGGTGATATCTATTAGGGGCAGGGAGCCTTTGAAGCCTAGGACAGGAAAGAATATCTCAAGAGCGCCCAACGTGGTCTGGACAATGCGGCCTCTACCTGAGCACGCCAATGACTGCAAATATTTGTCCACCGCGGTTGGAGATAAACGGTCTACGGGTTTAGCACAGGCTCAAATACCTGATCACCGTCACATTGAAGCCTCGTGGTGCCATGTGGCGACGTCTGAGTTTCGGAAGTCCCTGAAGCAGTAATTAGGAACGTGGACGAGCATGGAAAATGTGGAATTCGGTTGAAAGAAGGGGGCTTGGCCATGATGGAACAGTTCAGTGAAGTGCCGCAATGCAGTGAGTCCTAATGCTGCATAACTGACAGCGATGTTGTCCGCGCGTTGTAACATTTGGCCTGCCATCAAACTTTCGTTATTATCAGTCCCATCACCCGGCGTCAGTATCCCTGCTTGTTGGAAGAATGTACCCCAGCAGGAGCCGATGGTACTCTACGACTCGCGTGTCGCGGCAAGCATCAGGCCTCCTGCGGTTGTGCGGCGCAGCAAGGCTTCTAGAAATAGTGCCCATCGTACATATGTACGGTACATTTGTATGCGTTGTTGGCCAGCCATAATTGGATCATGGAGCGTCTCTGTATAACACAACTTCCAAGTATTCTGCACACACGATGCCGAGGTTATATTTTGATTGTGATTTTGAAATATGCTAAAACCGAACTGTGGCTGTGATATAGACACAGAAGTCACGCCTTAAGCGAGGACTGATCAGCAGGAACGTACCATCACAGCAGGGGATAGAGACCGGTTGTTGGGACAGAACGTGCAGAGTAGCGTACCGGGTGGCAGGTTAGCGTTCTTATCCCATGTTGAAACGGTGATCCTTACCTGCATGAGCCTAAATAAGACAAGCAACATACCAGTCGCTAGTCCACCGCCATCAACCACATAGAATTCTCGAACATCAAGTTGTACGAGTACTCTACATAGCTAGTCTCCAAGTTGTAAACGATACCACAAAAAGCATATCCCTTACGGAAACCTCCGCGGCGCTAACTTGCTTGGTTGCGCCACCCCGCTCCGTAGTGAAGCTTGGACGGCGATCACAAACCGTTTTTGTTGTCTGTTTAGAATGTTTAAGACTTCCATTATAGACCCGCAGTGGCCGGGATCGCAGGTTGCATCCTCTATTTCAGCACAACAGGGTACAGAGGACTCGGAGAATTAAGTAGGTCTAGCATCTGACTGTGATGGCAAGTACGCTTCTGAAAGGTTTAATTGGACCTGGAATATAGGTTCTGGATCGTGAAAGGGAGTCTCCGGCCCCAGGAATGTGTGAAATGCGTAATTCGCACATCAGGAGAACTATACGGATCCCAATTGCTCTACTGCTGTTGGTGATCATCTCTATCTGTCCAATAATTATGGGTGTGTCAGAAAATATATTCATTCATTCGGAATTAGCGGCTGACAATCATCTACAGAGAAATGTTACGATCTTGAGGAATGAGTCCAGGATGTTTCGAATGTGCCCAGCCATCCACAGATGCGCCACTGAGGGAGGAAGAATGGGCCTTTGAGATTCTCATGTCATAGCTATTGCAGTTGCGATGATAAGGACTAGCATCTAGATTCGCTTATGTATGCAATCTCGTACTACTGCTGAATTCCTCGGTTGTCTCAGGAGTAATAGCATGTGTGATAATGCAGATACTGCGGAGTCCAACCAGAGATCACAAGGGAAACCGTGCCTGAGGAGGATATTGCGGTGACTTGCCCTATAGAGGACAATTAATTGGTGCCACACATCTAGATCACGGAGAATGAACCCATATTCCCTGTTCCCGGTGCCATTGAAGCGCGGGGCGTTGCATCTCGAAGTCGAGTTGAGACTGAAATTTCTATGAGGGGTTAGCGGAATGTCACGTACCAGGGTATTAGACCAATCTATTCATGATATGGGATGGATTCTGCAGAACAGCGCGTTGACGAAGACCTCGCTTAGATTCCCAAACGTCAGAGAATGCAGGTACGTTCTTGGGGTTGCGTTCAGGGGCTGTACTTCGTAGTTCTGCATGGAAAGTGATACGTTAAATAAATTAAGCTTTAAAATTTGTGATAGAAAGACTATGTTACGGAAAATACTACTGGTTAACAGCAGAGGCTTAGAAGAAACCTCATCAGACTAAACCTCCCATTCATTATTCGTTTGCGCAAGGACTGTTAGATACCATCAACTCGGCTCACAGTTAGGTCGGTAGTAACTTTTATGCCGCCCTGGGCCGTAACATGCTCTTTACTGTCGTCCCAATCGGAAGCATGGATATCGGTTTCCATCCGAGACGTGGTGAAATGTGGCAGCTTGTGCATGCGCACATGTGATCCAGTGATACTGTATTTATCCATGCGCCCGTAGCGACTCGAAAAACCTCGTGAGTTGCTTGCTGTTCCGGAGGACGTGAGCCCAAGTACCCGGCGTACGGTGGGGAATTTGTATGTGATCAACGCCTTGAAACTGGGGATGCAGGCGCAGATCACTGCGACGGTGACCTCGATCGACGACCAGTCCAACTCATCCACAATGATATCTAGTATCCGCAAGTCAGATAATCAGAATGCAGGGTCCAACATGCCTGGATCACTCACAAGTCATATCTGTACTCGTATTCTGCAGCTGAGTTGCGCGAATGATACTCGTCAAACAAACCCTATACATGCGTCAGTTGATGAAGACCAGGAACCAGGGACCACTCTTGAAGCATACAGGAACCCTAGAGCAAACATGGCGATCACACCCGTTTTCTTTCCCCGACTAAGCTTCGTCTTATACAAGAGCGGGATAGGCAAAAAGAATATGACAAGATCGCTTGCCAATTTGATTCCGAATGAGACGTAGAAGAAAGTCAATAGATTCAAGCATTTCCCAGGAATTGTGCTGTCCCAGGCCTTCGGAACTGGCGAGCACTGAAATATGACGACTGCTGTTTCCTCAATGCACTGGCAGATGAGAAATACAATGCAGCTGTAGCACACAGCCAGCACCTTCTTCCCTGGGAATATGCGGAGGTAGAATAGCAAAAAAGAAATTTTGACGGTAATAAAAGCGAATATATACGCGATCGAGATGACGAAATCAAGCTGCGAGTGGAAAGTCAGCATCCAGCTAAGAACTCTGATCGATGGGTCGAAAGAAAATATACCTGCAGAAATTTCTCGATGTCTTCAGGATCGAGAGTCTTCAGATGCTGTCCAGCTCCGTACTGTACCACTAGCGATTGTGAGCTGCTAACCACCCATGGAGAAAGGAACCCAAATACTTACTCATTGCAGATACAATGCAAAGTACGCAGGTAAAAATCTGCACAGGTACGGCCGGATACATCAGAGATGCGCTGGTTCATGATACGAGACGAACATACATAGCTAAAAAGGAAGAAGACTATTAATATGGTCAGTAAGAGGAAAGTTGACAGTAGGATAGAGATATGTTTACCATCATCAGATCCAAATCCTTTCATATAGACACCGCGGACCCATAATCGCACGACCGAGGATATTGTAGTCAGTAACAACATCACAGCGTTCACCGTCACCAGCCTTGCTGCTTTTGATTCTCCCATGATGGGCAGTGTATGGAATGCAAATTGATTTCAAACTAAACGAAAACGAACCTATGCGGGGAAGAGGCATTATATTATATTCATTGAAAGGAATATCGCATGAAGAGTAAAATACTAGCACATAGGGAATTCTTCACGGAGGTGCAGAATCGAAAGCTACCAATGAATGAGGGCTAACAATGTTGCATGGGATGAATCTCAAATGGCATGACGACTGGGGCTAGACGCAAGTGCTGTAACTAGCCCTTGAGACCTACAGGGGCTGCTGAAGTCCTCGGTACGCAAATCAAGCCTTGTGTGGTACCTTCGCCCCCTGGAAATGGCCTTTAAATTCTTAATATGTGTGAGACGCTCGGGCTAGCCCTTCGGCAGTGATCTTTTTCTTCTTCATGAATGGCTCTGGACAATGTAGCATCACAATAAATCACCTGAAATCTTTCAGATCATCTTTTCTGCGATCCATCAAAAACGATCGATTTGCTCCCATGTCTTCCAGCGGAGTGTGCTCTTCTGCAGCTTGCCATCTGTAGAAACTAATTTGGTATGATCTCCAGATGTAACAGGTCCATTCAAGTGAAGTGAAAGCCGCTCAGGGTGTCATCATCACACGCGGCTATAGATTGGCTTCCTGAATAGGATAACAGAGACTACTTCGCAACATTAGCTCTTAGAACTTCGATGTCACAGGGATTCCGCTATAACTATGTGCCCGAACGCAGTCCTGGTTAACAGGTAAGAGGACCAACTACAAGGCCGTTAAGTATCCAGTTCGTGTAGATATGACAGACTGATTTAAAATTAACAGCATAACTGCCAGAAATAATTAGAGGGATTGCGTTGGTCTCTGACACTTATAACAAGCGTCTTAGCATAGAAACCACATACTCCGTACAGCTATGCGAATCACAGTTTCACCTATTGTTAAGGAGTAAGTCTTCCCGGCATACTCACACGAATTCTGAGGTTGTGATTCACAAGTAGACTAACCAATCGAACTTCTACGACCATAAATGTCAGCCCTTATAACAAAGTCAGGGGTATCTTAGATGTCATCTAGACTGCAGGTATTGAAGAAGTCATGCTCCTGCAAGCATGTGACCTGTAAATCTGGCAATGTGGGCTTGGCATACAAGGCCAACATGCTTAAATTCTTGCACTACACTAATAGCCCGAAATGTACGTAGATAAGGTAATAGCAAGTATTCCCACTACAAAAGTACTGCGACTTTTTCCCAATTTTCATTTATATGCAATCTATGAGATTGTACAACCTCTAAACGTGGTGGGACTGTCATGATATAATCTATTATATGTGTAGCTTTGGTATATATGCAAGGGACTTCCGTGTTGAACACTTTAGCAGAATTATCTACGGAGACAAGACTTTTGGGATTTAAGCCTTGTCCGGGAAGCCGAAATCGACGCCGAAAGGTGGGTACACAAACCGCTGGAAGCCCTTCGTGGCTGCCAGCTCATTTGTGTACTTGGCAATCGTAGCCAGATCAGATTCGTCAAGTTTGATGAGGTGACGATTCTCTTCAATGCGGGAGGGCGTGACGGACTTGGCCAGAACGCTGGAGCCGCGGGCAACTATAAATTATATGTCAGCATAGTCAGTATACTGCAAGGAAATAGATATGCGTACTGTGCCAGCTCAGCAAAACAGTAGCGGGTGTGACCCCCTTCTTCTTTGCAACTTCAACGATAGGCTCTGCTGTGAATAGAGGGCTTCCAGTGCTTCCTAGAGGGCTGTAAGCGGTGATGTGGATACCCTTTTCTTTGCAGAAGTTGACGATTTCCTGTTGCGGCAGAGATGGGTGGTTCTCGATCTGGTTGACTGCCGGTACAACGGATACTTGGGGTAATAGCTCTTCGAGGTAACGCTTGCTGTAGTTGGAAACACCAATGGCCTTGACCTTCCCGGTCACAAGCAGCTTTTCCATGCTCTTGTATGTAGTAACATGGGAGTGTTCTCTCATAATGTCGCGAGACCCATCTGGAAGCTTAGGGAACAGAGGGTGATTGCCTGGGAATGATTAGCAGCCTGAACAGTCATAGAAAATGCGCAATGTCGGGGCTACATAATGTGCATACCATTAGGGTTCATCGCCAATGGCCAATGCATGAGGTAAAGGTCGACATAGTCCAAACCCAAATTCTTGAGACTGAGGTCTAGCGCTTCCTCCACATGCGTGTGGTAGCTGCACCACAGCTTTGTAGTGACAAAAACATCTTCTCTCTTGACTTTGCCGGAAGCAAAAGCTTCCTTCAGCCCATTGCCGACTTCCTGCTCATTCTGGTAGCAGAACGCGGTGTCAATGTGTCGGTACCCCACAGAGATAGCATGGCTAACAGCCCTCTCGACCTCTCCAGGACCAGATTGCCATGTTCCTCTTCTAGTCAGTATAATTTGCAGTCGATATACGGGGCGCCATACTTACCAAGTCCGAGGGCGGGAATTTCCGCACCTGTGTTGAGCTTGAAACGGGTTTCTTCAACAGCCATTGTGGTCGTGTCGTGCGCGCAAATTAGTAGATAGAACCTCAATGCAATAATCCTAGTTGCAATACCTATCGTCCCAGTCTATGAGAAGCAAACAATTAAGACAGAAGCAGAAAAATGTTGTTAATGATAAGGAGAGCAAGAAAAGCAATGGCGAGCAGCGGCTATTGAAGGCTTGGAAATGCCCCGCGGTGGGGGTTATCGACCCTCGAACGGCATCAATGTAGATATTGACCGTCCCATAGGTGGACAAACTCAAGCCGCACTCACGTATTTTCCCGTCAATCAGGACTCCCTCAGTTTCAACACTGGTGATCTTGACATTCAGCCATATAGCAACTCATAGTCACCACAAATGCTGTTAAATGTTGGATGTGTTCCCTCGCGCTTGATGTTGTGTCTGTGATGCTGTTACGTCGCTACACTGCCGAGTGAGAATACTCCTAGGTATGTATACGAACCACTGCGCATTGGCCTATTCAACAATTCTACCTCCGCGAGTATATGTGATCCACCAGACCCAGGCCCGATTTAATCGGTTGTCTTGATTCCATTGGATGCATGTATGCTCTAAGGATGAAATATTCTCATAGCTTCCCCATGAGCCCATTGTCATATACGCTCGTGAGTATTTTGCTATATCCAGCAGCGCAATTCAGTGTGGTACAGTTGCCGTGTCGCAGAGGTAGTCGGTCGTCAGTGCTGCGGGGGAAACTTCCCATTATGGCTATGTGGAAATGGTAGGTAGCAAAGCATCTTCAGGTGATTAGGAATATGACTTCCTTTGATCATTGTATTTTCAGCATCCCCACTGTCTCCCCGTGCACGTTCTCCGACAGTCTGGAGGTGGGCAAATGAAGACGGTCTGGAGTTCGGAAACCAGAATCCATATCTTGGCCACGGCTGAATTCCGGGGTGGCCCAGCCCCGACATCCCACCAGCCCTATTGTATTCCCAGTCCGACATTGGCTGACATCACGCTGCTTCCACAATGTGGAACAGATCTGTTCGATGTGATTTTCGAGATCGCCGTGCACGGGTCCAACAGGGAATTTCTCGCCGTTTTCTTGCCTGTTCAGACCAGCATGTGGCGGAGTTGGTGGGTGGGAAGACGGTCGGTGAAAGATGTACCTGGAGAAGACGTATCGGGCTTTGTGGCCCTAGATGATGGCCTCTCACAGGTCTCGGAAATCACCATCCTACAGACTGCAATGTAATATATTTATCATCTGTGTGAATGATCCCTGTGACGTTCATCTATATATCTTGACTCCTCTATCCTGATCAGTCTGGGCTTTTTCCTTCAGACACCATCACATCACATCAGTTCAGTTCGCTATATATGTCCAGCAAGAGAACGGCTTTAACATACCTCTGCTATTTTGAATCTGCGAAAGAACTTATCCTGAGAGAGGTCGTTCACAATGGCCCCTGCTGCTGTCGTTGAAACTCCTGTCGCCCAGACTCCTGTTCCTTCGTTCAAGAAGGACCGTGATGGGCTGGCTTTGGAGAGTTTGTCCGACGACATTGACAAGGTTAATGTCCTGAAGAGTAACCTGAAGAAGGAAAACGAAGAGAAGGGTATCTACGAGGAGTCTGAGTTCGACAAGAACAAGGACAAGACCCAGTTCCGTCAGTACGAGGACGCCTGCGACCGCGTCAAGAACTTCTACAAGGAGCAGCATACGAAGCAGACTGTCGCCTACAACCTCAAGGCTCGTAATGATTTCCGCTCCAAGACTCGCGCGGAGATGAGCATCTGGGAAGCCATGGAGAAGCTGAACACGTTGATCGACGAGTCTGACCCCGACACCTCCCTTTCTCAGATTGAGCACCTGCTTCAGTCTGCAGAGGCTATCCGTCGGGATGGCAAGCCTAGATGGATGCAACTGACCGGCCTGATTCACGACTTGGGCAAGCTTCTCTACTTCTTTGACGCTCAGGGACAGTGGGACGTTGTTGGCGATACTTTTCCTGTCGGCCTTGCTTTTGACAACAGGATCATCTACGGCACCGAATCCTTCAAGGACAACCCTGACTACGGTCACGAGATCTATGGCACCAAGTTTGGAATTTACAGCCCCGGCTGCGGCCTTGACAATGTAATGCTCTCCTGGGGTCACGACGAGTACTTGTACCATGTTGCCAAGGACCAGTCAACGCTTCCTGAGGAGGCCCTTGCCATCATTCGCTACCACTCCTTCTACCCGTGGCACAGTGCTGGAGCTTACCAAGAGCTCATGAACGAGAAGGATCACCAGATGCTGAAGGCCGTTAAAGCTTTCAATCCATACGACCTCTACAGCAAGAGCGACGATGTTCCTTCCGTGGAGGAACTCAAGGTAAGTCACCAGTCAGCACGTCCGCTCTAAAGAAGCCGAAAACTAACAATCCTCACAGCCATACTACCTTGAGCTCATCGACGAGTTCTTCCCCAACAAGGTCATCAAGTGGTAGATAGTTATATCCAAAAGCTTTGGACTACCGCGACCTATTGATGTTATGCCAACCATTTATGACACGATGCGCTTATGCTCTTTTTATTTTATGAATCTCTCTTCACATCTGTTAGGTTTTGGGACCACCTATGCTTTACGTTATCATTCACACACTATCTATATGTCTTTTCCTATGTATGTAATACCGAAACACCCGATAAAAAAAGGGCTAAATAGGGTTGAGTTTGCTATTCTAGAATTAGATTATCCACAGACACTAGCCTGTATACTTCAGGAAGAAATAAATCAAAACCTGAGATAGTAACCCGAAAAGCATATTAAAAAGATGTCTAAGACGTATTAAGCGCCTAACAGAACCCTCATGCACTACAGCTAGTCCTACGACATGGAAGTAAATGCAGTACAGTACTAACATGTATTCTGGTACTTCATTCGCGCAAGCTACGGCTCTGCGAATAACAAGCATGCATATATACGTTATCCCCCCTGTATCCAATTTGAATTCCCCGTTCCACTATGTGTTTTCTTTCTTCACTCAAATCCCTCGTCTGGTAGAAGTACAAAGAGCTCGAACACTGCCTCCGGCACTTGATGATACATCATTCGGCGTGCCGGCGTCCCCTTTTGGCTTGAATGAATCGCTGCCATGTCTCTTTTTCTCAAGCAGTAGAGGGGCGTCGCAGCCTAGTGTTGGTTGATAGACTGCAGTTCCCCGGTCAGATAGGTGGAAACCGTGGTGGTCGCCCTACTTAGTACAGCACCTCAGCTAGGACCGAATAACTACATATGTCAATCGCACATACGAAATTACAACGGCTGCAGATGCCATCATGAAAAGGCGGTCATGACATCTCAATTTACCTTCCAGGCTTTTGGAATAATCCGATGATCGTGATTCGCTGCCGCATACTTCCTCGTAGGCACCGACCGCATTGTAAACATGGATCTCTTTGTTCGCTTCCTCTCTGAGACCGGCGAAACATCATCCACTCTAGGCAGCAGATGTGTTTACATAACTCACATGACTTTGAGAAGAGGGTACATATATGATACCAAGTTCGTAGGTTTTTTTTTTTTTTTTTTTTCTCTACACACCTCAGTGCTACGACTACTGAAATTTCTTTTCACATCGTGCTCAAGGGTTACACCGATCAACATGGAAGAGGAAGAGGAAGGAGACCGCGTTGTTACCCCTCCAGAGGGTAATCAATACACACAAGGGGAATTCGTAGCGCTCGTCAATGACAAACTGATAAAAGCAAGTATCTCAATCCTTCGAAAGTGATCTCTGAGCGTATAATTTAGTTTATCGCTCGATTAGCCTCTTAAAAGTCCACTAACGAGAGAGAATAGGACTGCAAGTTAGATGCTTGTATAGATAAATAGATGAATGCTAAGAATCGATTGGGAGAGAACCGAAGCCAGAGCTATTATTGAAATCCGGTGCCGGGATTCGACAAAGCCTCGACCTACCGGGACTTGAAAAAGCAGCTGCTGGATGATATCGAGCATTATGTTCCGAACTATTTTGAGAGTAAGGAAGACATGAATCTGGCCAATGAAAATAGCAAATTGCGCAAGAGAGTGGAATCCAGATGGAACCGGCCTTCATTTCGCGGAGACTCAGACGGGGAAGCGGGTAAGAATTATTGCACCCTGTTCAATATTCGTTTTGGTACTGACGCTTCGTAGATAATGGCGATTTCAATAAAAAGCTTGTTCAAGTCCTGGCTGATTATCGATTGCGCCAGATATCTTCACGTCCTGATGTTGGAGATACTGGGGCGTCCTCATCATTGCAGGATAGCGCATTTACAGAAATTTGTCGCCAGTTGAGGAAGTTGGTCGAAGGAGAGAATTCTTCGGCCTCATTTGCCTGTGGTGGGACAATTCCAATCGGAAACGATGCTGAACATCCCAACAATTCTGCACCAGTCAACTTATTCTGGAAGACTACGGAAGATGCACAAGCTCAGAAATTATTGTTACCTCTAGCTGACACTCAGGAATCAAATTCTGGTCTTCTTCAGCGACTGGTAGATGAGTGCTCTCCAGCGACATTCGGAAGAGGAGACCAAGATGTTCTGGATCTCAGACATGTGCCCTTCACAATATAGTAGGCTGTTTCTGATTCACATGAGCAGGTGGCGTCCTTGGATTCTTCTGTTCCTACGCATATCCACATACTGCGAAGTATGCAGAACAGTCCCTCCCAAGATCCCTGAAGGGTTCAGATCTAGTCTTGTATTCCGTCTTCAAGTCTCTGGGCATCGATGCGAAAGTCGTTCCTGTGCTAGAACTCGGTGGCGCATACGCTCCAAACAATCCGCGACTTGGGATATCAGGAAAGAAGAGGGAACATCGTTACGTGGAAATATGGATGAACAATTACGATGCCCGAAAGAATCTCGAAGAATTCCGGAAACTTGGTTACATGAAACCATACCGGTGGGGACAGGGACAACCTGAACGGACAGGGCTGGAGCTGGAATACCGAGACGTTGGTACCGTTATATCGGACTGGGATGACATTGATAGACACTGGAAATCAATCCTTCTCTGTCGACAAGTGAAAGGCCTCGCTGAGGAAGAAGAAGAAGCGCCTGATGACACTAAGGAATATGATCAGTATGATGAAAAAACAACAGGGTCTCGGGTGGGAACGCGTCTGCACCCTTACCTGACAACTGACATAGGCGGCGGAGAAGACATGAGCGAAGAAGAAGTAAGTCAGTTATCTCTTCCTCCCTGGACACTACTGATGCAGAAACTACAAACAGATACTGGGAACGTGGCCATTCTACCACCTTCCCGGGATAATTTGGCTCACAGAACTCAAGAAAGAAGAAATGGCTTTGACCCATCTCACATATGGAAACGAGGCGTCGCTTGCTTCACGATATTCTTGCGCTGCCATTCTCGCCGTGATTCCGCCTTGGAATGAAAGAAAGAGCCAGGGTGGAGATACTGAGAGCGTCCTTGAACAAACATCACCCAGAGAAGCGCAAGCAGGTAGCTCTAAAAGGAAGAGGGCTACTAGGAGATAAGATGAGACATAAAATCCCAGGCGATCTATGTATCCTTGCTGCCGGCTGTCTTTAGTGTGTGCTATCAATCAATCTGTCGTACAGAGTATTCAATGTTTCAGGAACCAGCTTCCCGTCAGTGATGTCGGGACACTGGATAAAGCCGTCCGGATGGAAAACGCCTCCCGGAGCGAAGATCGGTCGATCCGATCACCGAGCTGGTTCACCGCCTTTGTAATCTGGCCTGGAGACCGCGGGAACTGCTTTTAAAAAGGCCTTCGTAGGCAGCGTCTTTCTTTGTCAATTGAGGTTATCTAGACTGTATCTCTCTTTTTACGCAGGTCGCAATTCAGCCGTGCTAAATCGCCTGTACGTATCTCCCCAAATACTTTCATTGAGCGTCTCTTTGTTCTTCATAGTGGAGCCGTTTCTGCCTCCCCGCAAGATCGAGAGATCAACGATACTTAGTATCGGTGAGGTGCATGCAACATAGTGATATTGTTCTAATAGAGGGATTCAGGTCTTTTTTGTGGCCTTGAGTCATATCTTCTTCACGTCCAGCTCAATTGCATATTTCGACATCGTTCTGTCGATCCTTTCTTCCACTTTGCACCGCATCCGTTATTACACAAGTACACAATGGCTCCAACCAAGCTGAGAGTGGGATGTGCAGGTCTCGGTCGCATGGGCAAGCGCCATGCTCTCCATTTCCTGGAGCGTACACCCCGGGCGGAATTGGTGGCTGCTAGCTCTCCCGACGACGAGGAGCTCAAGTGGGCAAAGGTCCATCTCGAGCCTTTCGGGGTGAAGCTATACAAGAACTACGATGATATGCTGAAGCATGAGGGCCTCGAAGCTGTAGTTGTTGCTTCTGCAACAGCTGTCCATGCTGAGCAGGCCATCAAGGCCATTGAGGCCGAGAAGCACGTTCTATGCGAAAAGCCTCTGTCGACCAACGTTGAGATTGTAAGTTGTCTTTATCAATCGACTTGAAACAAGCATTGGCTGATAGGTGAACAAGTCCCAAACTGTCGTGGATGCCGCTGTGAAGAAACCACACCTGAAGGTGATGTGCGGCTTCTCTCGTCGCTTCGATGCCTCATACCGTGACGCATACCAGAAGATGCAGAGTGGTATTATCGGCCGCCCGTCCGTGTTCCGCAGCCAGACCTGTGACAAACTTGATCCCTCTGGTTTCTTCGTCGCCTACGCTCAGTTCTCTGGCGGCATTTTTGTCGATTGCTCCATCCACGATATCGACCTCGCCCTCTGGTTCTTCGGCGATGATGCCAAGGTCAAGTCGGTGTCTGCGGTGGGTATCACGGCCGTTGAGCCCGACCTGCGTAAGCATAACGACCGTGACAATGCCGTCGGCCTGGTTGAGTTTCACGATGGACGAATTGCCTACTTCTATGCCTCGCGCATGATGGCTGCCGGTCAGGAGGATTCAACTGAGATCATCGGCACCAAGGGCAAGCTGAGCGTTAACACCCAGCCTGCCACGAATCTGGTCAACATCTATGAGCCCACTGGCATCCGTCGGGAGATCCCGCAGCACTACTACGACCGGTTTGAATGGGCATTTGTCACCGAAGCCAACGAGTTTACCGCTGCTTGCTTGGACAACAAGGAGGTTCCATTGAAGATTGAAGGCGCCGTCAAGGCCGTGAGAATCGGCTGCGCTCTGCAGGAGTCGCTCATCACGGGAAAGAAGATCTTCTTTGATGAGGCCGGCAACAGGGTGGAAAAGAGTAACCTGTAAATGACAAGGATAGATACCCCGACAAAGACCAACTCTCAAGCCATGGTTTACTTTTACATTTCGCTTTTATTGCTTTCTGAAACGGCTAAACTTATTTGACGGCTTTCCCACGATATCTGGATAGATCATTTTGCTGTTATGCGGATCGTGGATGCGAGGCAACCGACATGATAAATTTAAGAACCGGATATAATTAGACATTATTCAGGAATTTAATATGATCATTCTTATCCTTCTTTTCTCCAGCCACGGTACTTCAATTACGGTGACAAAGAACTACCTATCTTCATGAGATATCCCCGTAACGTTGTGTTTAGCACACACGACATGAACCGCGTATATGTCTTCCAAAATAAACCAAAACGGCAAGTAATGGTTTTTCGAACTCAACGGGAACCGATTTCCGACACACTCTCATCCTCCGCTCCGCCCCCATCTTATACATCATCATGCATATTCCAGAGACACTCGTAAGATACAGCATGGGGACGGAAAGAGACACACGTCCTACATATTATGTTATTCAAGGAGAGGGTTGTATGGATTTCCTTATTTGTCGGGACACCCGTGTCCCTTTGGGCCAGTGGTAGACTGCGCACTAAGCGTGAGGAATCGGCAATTGTCCAATATCTTTCAGGCCCATCTCCCGTTTCTCATAGATGAGGCTTTCGTTCAGTATAAACAGGTCTGTTCTCCCTCTCTCTCTCTCCCGAGATCACTTATAGTTTTCTGAGCTATCGGTCAATCATGACGTAGAACTTCATACGTTGCACGGTTAAGTTATTTTGTAAATGTGCTAGACTATATATATCTCGAGGATTTGGTCAAGTTTCTATAACTGTGCGAGCCTTTTTTTTTTTTTTTTTTTTCCAAGGAGCATCTGCTTTTCTAATCAGTATACTTGTGATAGCCTTGAGTATTACGTTCAAATTTCATTGTTTCATTAATTTCCTGATTCAAATACTTTCTACTCCATAGGCCGATATAGAAAGCGACCGGCAAGAAGTCCGTCAACCGATTCTCTCCAACCAATCATTGTATCACGTGCTCGATGATGCGACTAACCCGTTTGGCTAAACATTCAGGTTGTATTAGTTATTCATTCTCGTTAACCAGTTAGCAGTTGTAGGTCGAGAGTGGACGGCCTTTTGTCAAGACATACCAAAGATTCAATTCCTGCCAATGTCATGGCTGTTCAAGAGAATTCAGCAATGTCTGCACCGTCTGCATCGTCAGCTGCAGCGGCACTCCGGCAAGCATTTGGTGATCGAAAGGTCCCGGACATTACTAGGAAGATTACAGCATGTGTACTATGCCGCAAGCTCAAGGTCAGTCCTATCATATAAGAGGCTTTTAAGTTAACAGTACGATTGACCGATCTGGGTAGATCAAATGTCATATGAATGACTCCAAACCCCCATGTACTCGATGTAAGGCCCGTGGTCTCTCGTGTACCGTGAACAAGAGCCTACAGACGCTTTTGGAGAGTGATGCTTCGTAGGTGGTGACTAAATTTCCATCGATGGGTCTCATTATCTAATAAATGCTTTCCAGATGGAAGGAAGGAGTGGAACGACGTCTAGAAAGGATCGAAAGTGCTCTGATGAACGATGCCAGCCAACAACTTGGTGTTTCTTCGATGAACGTCGAGTCCAGACGACAACCGGTCAGGTCCAGTAACAGCATGGCGAGGCCGTCGAGGCTCGAAAATAATTTAACAAATCCGTTTGCGCAGGTTCCCGCAAAAACCAGATTAAACCTTTACTGTCATCTGGGCGCATTTCCTGCATCGTCAATGATGAATTCTACCGTGACAGATGGAGACAATTCCGATTACAAGCCTGACTTGATTTCCTGTGGATTGATCCCATTGCAAAGAGCGGAAGATCTTTTCTCTTTCTATAAACAACATCTGGATCCATGCATGCATTTCATCGTCGGAGAAAATGAAACTTTGGCCGACCTACGTGCAAGGTCTCCGCTACTAACTGCTGCGGTCTGTACAGTTGCGGCGTTCTGTACCTCCTCCACGGAATATAATGCCTGCATCAATGCTTTTAAGCATGAAGTTTCTGGGAAGCTATTCTCGAACCGTCATACTTTTGATGACGTTCGTGCTCTTTGCATCGGCGCTATGTGGCTGAATGAAATCTCCTCAGCACTGAACAGCCTAGGTGAGATTCAACCTTTAGACCCCGGCGAAAAGAAAACTAGATCTGACATTGTATAAAGCGGTCCGTATAGCATCGGAGCTCAACCTTCATAGATGCATCACAAAGATGCCTCACACCAAACTTGCATGCTACGATCGCACCCGTCTCTACTTCCTGGTCTATATCTGCGATCATCATTGCTCACTCGTTCATGGAAGGCCTCCAATGACACGAGATATGCAGACATTAAAGAGCCCCGGAGCCCTCCTGCAAAGCAAATTCTCTACTTCAACCGACATAATGCTCATAAGCCAAGTTGAACTTTGGTCCATCAGCAGTCGCGTTTATGATGTATTCGGCGCAGACATTGAGAGATCTGTCGCAAGCCACATGTCGACAGAGTTGGATCGTCTTCAAAGTATGTATGAACGATGGTACCAGAAATGGCAATCAGCACTATCACTCAAGGGAGACGTCAACGATTTTTCTCTCTGGATCTTCGATCTCTATTTCCATTCAGCAAAACTGTTCCTCTTCTCGCATGCTTTCAGGGGCCCTCTACAAGACGGCATAAATATCTCTTCGGAGTTCACCACCTATGCGCTAGGAAGTGCATTGTCTACAATCAGGTGTCTTGTGGAGGCAAAGGAGCCTTCTTCGTGGTTGCGGGCACTGCCTGCTCACTTTGGCATAATGGCAGCTTTTGCATCAGTCAGTCTCATCCGGACGACATTCCAGCAGCAGACCAATTATAGCCTTGATACTGCTGAGATTCTGAGGAATCTTCAGAGGTTGGTCGAAGTGCTCGAGACCTCCTTTTCAGCAGAAGACCATCCTCCTCATGTTTGGGCGAGCATAGCCAGAAGCTTGAAGGCGGCCATGGAGACACAGCAACATGCAGCCCCTGAAGAGGGCCATCAAATCAACGAGAGTCCATGTTATACGTCCTTGAATTTTGACCTTTTTATGAATGACACTTTAGATCTCGATCTCTTCGGGTCCGCCAGTGATTGGATTTTGCCCGCAGAAGCAACGGGATTATAGCTTACTGGGAATAATGATATGCGGCATATAAAGAGTCAAAGTTTTTCAGATAATATTTAGACTAACTTCTCATAATACTGTACAACAATCAATGATTGAGAATCAGATCAAAGATGTCAAAGTTCCTCCACCCCTTAGCCTGAAGATCGTATTGCGGATCCGCTGGGGTGGACTTCAACAGTGGAATCGCCTGCTCAGACAGACCTCCATGCGAGCGCAATCGATGACCCTTCAGCTGCGACAAGTCATGTTCGTCCGCCCCGGCACCGATAGCAATATCCTTCCTTGAGACAACAACCAGATCACCCTCTCGATCGGGAGGCATTTCAAAGACAGAAGCGGCCTCCGCGCCGCTATATGCGACTTCCACCTGAGGAAGTCCTTGGCAGTATTCTACCATCTCGCCCACTGCAGATTTATCGCCCAGAAGATGAACACGGACGAAACCTCCCAGGGCACCATGATGTTTGACGAACGGATCAGCAATGGGACAAATGACCCTCGCACGGCTTTGCGGCCAGCGAGAATGCAGTGCATCTTCAAGGAAGAACACATTCGGCTCTCCAGCCTCTGTAGACTTGTCACTCATTCCATGATCCCCAGTCACAGCAACCACTGCTCCAAGCTTCACGAATTCTCCTAGCCGCGCGTCAATCTCCTTCAAGAACTCATTGGACTCCTTCGACCTCGGCGCGTATTTATGCTGGACATAATCCGACAACGTCAAATAGAAAAGATCCGCCCGGTTTTCCTTCAGCAGTTTCAACCCTGCATCCAATGTGAAAAGAGACAGCTCTCCAGAATACTGCGGGGGCGCCGGACGTCCCAGCCACTTTTCCACGTCCTTGATCCCATGCTCCTCTTCCGTGCAGTCTCCAGCATTCTGGGCTGAAAAGCAAACCGCTCCTTTCTTAGGAGATAAGCCGTGGTTGATGATCTTCCTCAGTTTATCCTTCGCAGTAACAGCCGCCACTCTGACTCCGGCATTAGCCATCTGCTCGAGGATAGTAGAACCTCTGAGTAAAGTATCATCCAGAACCATGTGCTCTTCTCCGGTCTCTCTGTCGAGATAGTAGTTACCGGAGATGCCGTGCGCTTGCGTCGGAGCGCCGGTGATTATCGATAGGTTATTCGGATTCGTCAAGGAGGGCATGGCGCATTTTGCAGTTTGGGCAAAACCGGCCTTCACGAAAGAAGCCATGGTGGGAAGGATACCATCTTCGCAGCCGGCTTGGAGATATTCGGGGTCAAATCCATCAATGCAGACTACCACGGTGGGACGACGAGGCAGTTGGTATGTCCTGCCGTGCAGCTCGACCGTTGCTGGGGAAGTCGAAATCGAGCCCATTTTGGTTGATTGCGAAAATATGCGAGGATTATATCGTCGAGCACGATGTTCAATATTCACCTCGACGTCCAACTCAGACGTAGATAACAATAGATAACGACGGATGGATAACTATTCTTTAAAGCACCGGGGAGGTCAGTTTTATACTCGCAACCTCCATAATGAACCAGGCGGTATTCGTGCCGTATCTCTAGAGACGTTTGTATCCATTATGCAATACCTATCCACATTGTAAAACTATTTTCATTTGAGATGAGTATGGATTTACATGCTATGTTCTACCCGCAACGATTGGTCGATAGGGAATGGACACGGCAACTTCCCCGTTCCCGCCGGCAGTTCTCTCCGTCTGACGGCAGGAAGTCCGTTGGGCCAATAGGCAACGCTGTAACAGTGGAAGTCATGGAATATCTAGACGATTTTTATGGCATATTCAGATGTTTCCTCCAAAGTGATCGTTAGAACCCGCGCAGCCTGAGGTAGAAAAGGAAGAAATAGAACAACTAAGTAGTCATCATACATCTGATAGATTGACATGCGCCAACTGATCATAAAGGTATTTCGATTGGATATTATATCTTCAAATGAACATGTGCTGAGTTGCTTTCATATAGAAAATCATGTTTGGCTAATAATCAAGAATTCATAGATGCTCAGTGACTGCGCACTTGTTTCATGAGTAATACATACATACATACATACTGTAGGTCAATGCTTCATGTGCCGGAAATCCTAACGTCTAAATCTGCATCAGGCGGACAAACCCGTATTATAACAGAAGCGAGAGAGACTGTAAAAGTTCCCCAAAAGTATTGGAGCAAAACGACGGTATTCTACTATTGCTTAAGAACGAGCGTCGGGCTTCTTCTGCAAGGAAGTTCTTCTGGCCTTGCGCTTGGCGGCCACTTCAACGGGGTCAGCAAAACCATCACCCTTCATCCATGCTAGACCCTTTCGGATGCCACTGCTTTCGACCGCGGCTGGCTTTCTCTCCAGAACCGAACCCATCAGTGCCCAGGCCAGGACAATCAACCAGAGCTCGCCACCCTTCCATCCGCGCCATAGTCCGCGCTTCACACCCGACTTCCATGCGGAATACAAGGCCATGCGAAAGATGTAAAGGAAGTTGCCGCGTCCATTGGTCACAAACGCGAATGGCAAACCACCGATCGCGCCGCTCAGGAAGAAGCGTTTCGTGGGAAGAACAGAGCGCGGCAAGACAGAATTCAACACACAGATGCTTCCCCATGCGGAACTAAGAGCTCCAGAGAGCACCGCAGTCATTGTGATGATCTGCTTGGAGAGACCATTGGCCGACGAGAGAGGTTGCGCCAGCAGACTCTTGTACTTGGCTGCTGACAATCCAAGGATCAAAACGGTCAAGAGACGCGCAAGACGAGGAACGGACAGTAAAATCTGGTGAAGGAAAGCCGTGCTGCAGCTTGGGGTGCTCGGATGCATGAGAGCGCATGATAGCGACGATATCAATGGATGCGCAGGGGATGTGATCGGTGAAATTGACTTGACAGCCGATGGTAGGGTATTGAGGTCTCCTGGATGGAGAATTGGAGAGACAAAAGGTCTGCTCAGGGTTAGTCATTACGCACAGGTTGAATTCAGCGAGTTTCAACGTACGGCCATTTTAATTTAGCAATCTTACCCAACGAGTCCACGAGCTCGTATTCACTCGGCCACTGGTGCTCTGCAAGAAGGCTGGAAGGCGGCTGATGCATATAGCCTGGAGAGAACCTCAGGATAGCATCACCGAACCACTTTTTACGTTAGCTACACCAAAGATACCATGAGGACAAATCATCAAGACAAACCTTTGGGATAGTCTCCCGGTCATATATAAATGCATGGAAAAGCTGCGCCCCTGACAGCGGCATCAGCAGCCAACTACCAAACCACGACGGGCGGTTGGCAAAGTATCCCCTATCCTCGAGAAGGTTATAGAAGAATTCCAAACTTCTCGTAGCCATATAGATCGCAACGCTTATGCGCAGCTGGCTCTCCGGGTACACGCCCAACGCAAATCCCGCAAGACTGGCCCCGATAGCAGGTGCATAGCGCGAGGTCAGGGCCTTTGAAATCCGTGGATTCCGTACTCTGAAGGGCCGGGCATCCTCCGTACGGAGATTGGCACGTAATCGAGTGAAGAATCGATGCAGGATACGATGGAGAAAGAGGACAAGCGAAAGTGCCATAGACAGTCGGAACTTTGGGTTATGGATCAAGGCCACAGGAGACTTGCCCCTAGATCACACAGTCGATAGTTAATCAAGGATGTACTTATATTTGCAGACAGATACAGCAAGTAGATCTCACTTTGTTGTCTCTCCCGCGATCTTCTGTCGGATCAGATCCACCAGTTTCAGCCCGGTGCCCGTTGCGAGGAATACTCGCACCGACGCTCTGATGGCAGCCTCATTGTATTTCTCCTTCGAGGAAACTATTTCCTCAAACCGCGATGGGGTCGGTGCATGACTTCGCACAAAAGCTGGCGATCGCTTGATCAGTTGTTCGTGCAGGAGCTTGTACTCCTTTGCGCTCAACGTCACGCGCAGCGCATTGCGGACGATGGGGTTGGCAGTAGGCCTGGAGGGAGCGGGTTCCTCTGCAGGCGACATGATTTAAGGCATGAAGAGAGTCATGGAGCGATAGTTGATTCACTGCGGTGTCTTGAAGAACGAGAGGTCGGTTCTATCGCCAATCTCCCGTCCTTTGTTGGCCATGACGGATGAGGAGTTGGGCTGTCCTGCGCGGCACAGCTGCTTGACCTCGGCTCGAGATCCTTGGCGCCCAAGTAAAGTGTATGTATGTATATTCGACTTACATCGCTGCTACACAAGTGATGACGCTGAGAATGTGCAAGCGGATTGTGTCAATTCTACTGCTAAGAGAGGACTAATATCCACATCAATAATTATTTCCTATCAGCCAACCTCAAATCCGTTGCTATCTCGATCTTTATCGCAAACTTCTAAGCACGTGATGAAAACAACGGTTACAGCGCTTGCCTGGATGGCAGATTACAATGGAGAAAAGAAATAACAAACGAACACCACCGAAGCCAACTATGCTCCCGACGAGAAAAAAGAGAGCAGTACTGATGCACGGGATTGAATAGAAAACAAAAAGCCACTAGCAATGCGAAACCACCCTGTCGTCTCCTGCGCCATAGACTCCGGACATAGCTTGAGATTACCAGAAACTGCACCATCCGATCCAGTGCTGACAGATATTCTCCACACTGGTTGCCTGAGCCAGGAGCTTGTCAACCTGGTCGCTCACATTAAGCTCCTCGGTCGGCTTGAAGTCTCTACCAGTCAGCTTCTCCTTCACTCTGGAGAGTACCTGCAATGCACGCGCATTCTGAGCCTCGCGTGCTTCGTTAGGGACGCCTTGCTGGGCGTCGAGAATACCGCCTTCCAGAATAGAAGGTCGGCGATGACGGGAGAAGTTGCTTGGTTGCATGCCTTGCTCGAGGTTGATATCTTCGATAACAGACTGCCGACGGTCCGCTGCGAAAGACGTACGGTCCGGCGACTCTTTGGTACCCAAGCGCCAGTTGATCAATGGATCGTGGATGAACTAGAAATGATGTCAGCTGGAGTCCGTAATTTCCTAATGAAAGGGTATAACTTACAGCTTCAAGAACGGCCATCAGCGAATCCTTGTTCTCTCTGATGACGCGCATCACAGCCTCACAAGTAATTCGGTAGCTACCTTCGATGTTGCTGACTTCCATTGCGAAAGTCAACATACGTGTGAGACGGAAAGGGACCCTTTCGGGATATTTCTCGCGGTGCATAGCAATCTCGAAGCAATCACCGAAATCGATATGGACAATCCTTCCAGTGATACGATCGAGCAGAAGATTCGAAGGATGGCGGTCACCCAACCCGAGAATGTAACCAACCATAGACATGACACCCAGAGATCGCGTGTAATTCGTCCGTCTCTCCAGCCAGGACTCAGAGCTTTTACTCTTAAGCCAGAGCACACGGTACAGATCTTTTCCTGTAGTGTTATCCATAGCGTAACCGAAGACTTCAACCTTTTGCATGAGGGTGAGGTTGTCGTAGTCGGGAGCCATCTGAAGCATAATACGATGCTCGATATTGAGCAGGATACGGCGGCTCTCACGGTACTCCTTGATAAGAGCATGCAATGTGTCGCTGTTGGATACCCATCCCAAAAGACCTGAGTTCTGGGACAGCGGAATAGCAGGGAAGCGCTGCACTGACAGGTGACGCTTAAAGCACTCGCTATCATTGTCGAGGAGTGTATTGACCAGACCAAAGAGCTGCATGACTCGCTCATCTTGTCTGATATCTTCATGACCCTTGACAAGATACATGTAAGAGTTACCATCACTGCCCTTCAGAGTCATCCTGCGTGGTCTCTTCTTCGTCTGGAGGACATGGAGAACGGGATCGAACTTCATAATCCTAATCACCGGCTTGCCAGGTTGGTATGTTCCAGGAACAGCAAGGTCGAGATCCGCAGTATCTTTCAGCCGTGGAGAAACGTATTTCAGGTCGAGGGTGGACAACTGCGGAAGCTGTCGAGCGATCTTGCGGAAAACTGTATAATAAAGATCCCAGGCTTGGTTCAGGTCACCTATTTCTTCGGTCTCTCGGTAAAGCATGCAGTAGTGTCGAGCTTCAGCCAAATCACGACCGAAAGCCTGTGCAAAGGACACTTCTCTGAGGGTCTCAGCACCCTTGTCCAGTAAATCATGCAGTGGCTGGAGGGTTGCAAACATCCCCTCCACGTTATGGTCTCCGAAGTACAGGCGAGAGGCTTCCTCCAGACCCTCATGCCAGAGCTCGTGCCACAAAACCGCAACACGGATTAGTTCGTGACTAACGAGGTCCGCCTGTTCGACCAATTTTGCGCTATGCTGCCGCATGCTGTCCATAATATGGCTCGCGGACTGCGATCGTCGAGCAACATTAGATTTCATTGCGACTGTCAGTGGATAGACAAGAGCTTGTGGGTGAGTTTTTCCGACTTCAGCCAGTAGACGATGTACGGCATTGCGCACCCTGATATTGGGCTGGTTAATACGAGCAATGAGTTGAGGGGTCACTGTGAGCCAGGTGTCAATGTTGACAGAGGAGAATCCTTCGGTGACTACGCTGTTGACCTCCTGGTCACCGCCGTGCGTGAACCACAGCGTGAGCAATCTCAGGGTATCTTGCAAGGAAGAGGTCGAAGAGAGCGAGATAGACCGGAAGAAACCACGTATAGCAGGAATAACATGCTCGTTGATAATGTGGCCAGGGACCATCGAACCATCCCGACTGGGCTGGGCTGCCAGGGTAGTAACGACTTCAAAATTCGCAAGAGCCCAAGCATGCCAGGCCTTGTAGGATTCACGGTTGTATTGCGTCGCAGCCAAGTAGGCATTCAGCACTTCCCGGACATGCTCGGCCCTCCAGTCACCTCGCTGAAGTGCTGTCTGCCACTCTCCCTGCTTGAGATAGCTCTTCGCCAACAACTTCCTCATTTTTGAAACATCCCCCATCCGCTGGCGCATATTCAGCGCATCGGGATGATTTGAGTCCCCAAATCCGTTGATACCATTGGCGCCATCATGGGTTGGATGCGATGCAAGAGCAGAGTTGAATTTTGTAAGTTCTTCGCTGAGGTTCGTGGTGAACTCTTTCAGCATCTGAAGAGCCTCCTTCTGGCGGCCGGTAGCCCAGTTGAACTTCAGGCGAGCATACGTAACCTCTGGGGGTGCCACAATTTCGGTATGGTTTCCATCCTGGATCACGCTCTCCAGCGATGCCAAAGAGCGCTCTGCAAGACCCATGCGATTCGATTTACGACAGAGATTGGCGAATTTGATCCACATATCCAGGTTCTCGCGAGCAGATGTCACTAATGCTCTCACCTTCAGCATTCGCTGCCATACTTCAACATTTTGTTGGCAACCAAGTAGTCGCTTGTTCCACGTCTCACGCATGGCCGCCTGCTTCTCTGGGTCTCCAACATTCTGTTTGAATGTGATGATCTCCTCGAGCTCCGCAAGCATCTGGACACGGACGACGACATTGTAAGCTCGGTTATAAGACTCTCCTAGCAAGGCCGAAAGTTCAGTGTCAAGACCGTTGCGAGCTTTTTCGATATACATGGCGGCCTCGTCGAACTGGTTGCGGTGCAATGCCAGAATAGCACCAAAGAACGACCGATCGGGGGATTGTTCTTTCATGACGCCAAGATAGGAGTCCATGAGTTCCCATTGTCCACGGCCCCACGCCGCTGCTGCTGCAAGAGGGGCGATTGCCCTTCTGTGTTCAAGCGATGCCTGGTTCCATTTCTCCTGGGCGAGATCGGACAGTACTTTCCACTCTCCAAGGGCGTGCAAACAACGCATCTTACCCATGGTAACGCCGAAAGAATCAGGATCGATCTTCTCCCTCCTCTTATACGCAGCAAGTGCCTCTTCCCAACGTTGCAGCTTTTCGAACCACGTCTCCTTTAGTTCAACATCACGATAAGCCTGGGCCTTGCGTAGAATACCAATAGCAGCATCAGATTGCTGAAGTTGATTATTGATAGTAATGAGCGCCTCAACCGCGCCAGAGTTCTGGTCCTGTTCGAATTCTAATTCTTTGTAGTGAAGGGCTTTGGCAAAGGCATGGCATTTGCCAGCATATTTTCCGAGAGTCCTGATGTCGATTGGAAGTGCCTTGTCATCGTGCTCCATGAACTCTGCAAGGTTAAGCAGAATCTGAAGTATCTCCGGTGGAATGTTGGGAGAGGTGAGGGCCCTTTCAATGGAACGGACAAGTTCCTCCTGATATTGGTCGTAAAGCTCGGTCCAGCAGGAGACGAATGCAGCATTGAAAAGGTCCTTAGCGAGCGGTTGGTAAATACCTGCCAGACTAGCACAAGCTCTAAGCGCTGGGGATGGCGATTCCTTGAGTAGCTCGACACTGAACCGACGAATCCATTCCTGCCAATCTTCACGCGTCGATTTCTGAGACGCATCCCATGCATTCTTCAAGTGCTGTTGGTTAACGAGCATTTTCTTCTGGCCAATCTCAGCATAATTGGTATCATCTGCCAGGGTCCCATAGTTATCGTCAGGGTTAAGGTCCTGGGGAAGAGACTCGCCCTTCTGCAGTTTCGCCACCAGAATCTGATAGTTGAGGTGGTTCACTTGGTTTTGTTTAACAACTTTGTTGATGAGCTGGATATAGTGGCTGAAGTCCTGGCCGAGTTGGAAGATAAGAGCACAAACGCAATCCATCGCAGATTGCCTTAGGGTCCGATCACCGCTAGCAATCACACGAGCCAGTGAATGTATCATGAGAGACGCAAAGTCAGAGATATTCACCTGGCGGGATAGTTTCCCGAGTGTATCGATTGCCGACTTGCGAATGCTCGGAGGGTTTTGCGGCTTGTCAAAGAGCCGCACGATCGAGGGAACGATAAGGTGCATGTACTCCTCACCACTGGAGCCAAATATGAGGAACGTATGTAGTATCCTTTCAGAAGGCTGTCGTCTTGAGCTATTGTCTTTGTCGAGAGTGTCGAGCATCAAAGGAATGAGGCCAGCCAGGTACTTCTTAAATTCACCTTCCAGTGATTTTGCTATGGCCTCCACAAGGGAAAGGATCGTAGCTTGAACCTGGTAAGACGAGTCCCAAAATTCGCGGATGACTTCTATGATTTCCGGAAGGAATGCACGAATATGTTGTCTGACAATATTCACGAGAATTGCCAGTTGGTTAAAATAGGACTCCAACCGACTGGTAGGTGAACTGCGGATGACAGACAAGAAACCCGGAATGATCTGTCCCAAAAAGCCGACACATTTCAAACCCAGTGTCTTGAAGATGGTAACGATGGCATCGATGACAGCGGAATGATACTGTGCCAGGGAGCTCTCACGCAAGATATTTTGCATAAGAGTGTTGATCACCACAGTGGGATAGTACTCCTCATTCGACGGTGTCAAGCCTGTCATGATGAGCGAGACATCGGAGACGGTTTGGATCTCATTAATATGATGAATATCAGGTGTTGTTTCACTGATCTGTTGATACTTATACGGATCTAGAGCACCCAGGATACCCAGAAGCTTTATCGTCTCCTTGCGGAGAGATCCCGTCTGCTCTGTCTTGATAATATTTATCAGGATGGCAAGGAGATGGGGATACTCCATATAAGGCTCTATGACATAACCGGAATTGGTTGCCAGCTGTCCGAGCGTTCGAAGAGCAGCTTCACGCTTTGTATGCGATGACAGATCTTGTAATGACTCGAGAATGATCGGCATGAGCTCGGGTAGGTACTGCTTCATCTCGAAGCCGCCCACATTAGAAAGTTCCCCGATAGCTTTCAGTGTAGTAGATGCAACACCGGCGTTAGGATCGGTAGTCTTCGGCAACAGAGATGTTACCATAGGGTCGACATAAGACCGAATAAGTTTCGTGGCATTTGAGACAAACAGACTGATCAACTGGGCGCTCTCTTCCTTTTGACGAGCAGTGCTTGCAAAACCCAAGCCCGTTAGCAGGTTGACTAGCAACTTGCGCAAAGGTGGGAAGACATAAGCAGGATTGACGCTGGATAGCCGTCCAATGATGCTGATAGCTGCCTCTCGGACAGAAAATACTTCATCATTTACTGCCAAAAACAGACACCGGATATTCTCAGGCTTAGCGAGATGACGATCAAATTTGCGGTCCAGGGACCACAGGACAGTCCGCCGAATTTCAGAGTCCGGATCACCGACACCCACTGTCAGTAATTTGTCGATGACTTCGCTGACCACCTGTATCGAATGACTGCTTGTTTGATTGATAATGGGATCGTGAACAAACAACTGACAGCACGTAAGTGCAGATGCCTTTCGGATCTCGGGATTGTCGTTCTCGACGTATCGAATGGCGACGTCGCGTACAAATTCGTTCAATATGTGTCCGGAGAAGTCAAAACTCCCAAGCGTATGCAAAGCAAGGGCAATTTCTGAGTCTGAGTGCGTGTCTTGGGGAAGAAAGTCCTTCGCGAAAGCAGGGACAGGTGGAAGCCTATTCTCTGGGCACCCAAGTGGCCGGAAGGGTGTCCCGCAGAGTATAATACTTAGCATATCAAGCAGTTTTTCTTGAATGGTAGGCTTTATTGGCGGAATATAATGAGCCATATCGACAAGTGCTTGCGTTAGGGACTCGCTCAGACCACAGGCGAATATTGGGTCTAGCAGAGCTTCCATGTACTTGCTGAGAGTCTGCCCAACAGCCAACGACAACATACTGATACATTCAAACATGGGCCCTTCGTTGATCGCAGCTCTATTACGCCTATAGATGTGTTAGATTATTACAGCATCGAAAGAGAACTGAAAATTACTTACGCTTTCATAGCGAGACCCTCTCTAATGTAGACGATGATCCCGTCCAAGAATGGGGTAATAGCCACACCGACTGCATTGGCAATTTTTCCAATAGCAATGAAAGCCGGATTTCGCTCCTTGTCCCGCTTCAGCTGGGCTTGTAAATAGATCATGAACTTATGAAGATAATTGTTCGTGAAATCCATAGGAGCGTAAGATGCGAGGATTGGTATCGTAAGGACGACCTGCGTGCGAATCTTCGGGTCACGGTGGTCCTTCAGACGGAGGACGATCTCACAAGCGTTCCTGTAATGTTCGTTCATGAACATTGCACCCTTCAAGAGGAGCTCTTTCAGGATGAGAAGAGACCCGTGAATCCAGTCCACATTGCTGGACTTGAGTCCTTGCAGCGATTCCTCGTAAATGCGGGCAAACCAAAGCTGGCGCACTTGCATGTCTCGTGCCGCTATTATCTCGAAACATTCACTGACTGCTTCAGCAGCTGTCTCTCGAATGAGCACTTTGGGATCTCGCAAGGCCACCCAGACGAGCTCGAATATCTGAGGCACGAATCCATAGAGCAACGTCGGGGAGCCCTTTGCGAGCTCTCGAATGATAAGGACAGCGGCAAAGCGTCGACCTTCCTGTCTTTCCGACTGAAGCCACTCCAACGCAGATTGTATTTCACTTTCCACCAGCTCTGCTGTCAGAGCCCCACCTGGTTTGGCCAGGCGACCAAGCGACCGAGCAGCGTATACCAGGACTGCATTGTCGTTACTGCGAAGTGCACTTCGTAAATAACTGGCGAACCGTGTCGTCTTCTGTGCGGCATCGACGCCATCAAAATCTATCAAGCGGTCAAGAGCCAGGATACCACCGATCTTCTCATTCGCATCTCCGCCTGTAACCACCAGTTGTGCGATACGTTGGCTCACGGCATTGTAGTATTCAAGGAATTTTTCGGGAGGCCACTCTGTGCAGAAGCAAAAATAGTTAGCAGCTCATCCCTTTGTTACTGTCTCGTTCAAAGACCAATCTACCTCTTGAGACGGCGATGACATTGTCGTAGAGCTCAAATGAAGCTCGGACCCGTACATCCTCATTCTTCGACTTCAGCTCTGAAAAGAGCCGTTGCGTAACGTCCGTGGCCGGACCTGCTTGCGCCATTATTGTGAATCACACCCCAGGGCGCACATTGGAGACCAAAGCCCAGGGGAAATGTACACAGTTCGCTGTGGACATGAAAAGATGCTAATGAGCGGAGAGATGTGAGGTCAAAGTCGAGATCATGCGCGTTGATGCACGGACCACTTCTGCGTCTATGCCCGGAGCTTGTTGCTTACCAGCCGCCCGCATGGCACCAATGGTCTTGGTTCACGTTCAAAGAAATAACGCAGTATTCTACATTCTTATATAGGGTAACAGAGGATTGCAATTCTTTCTGTTGGTGTTTCATGCTCTATTATCAACAGATACTGCATCACAAGACATTAACAAGCAGTACCATAGTACCTTTGGCGGGGATCACCTCAGGGGGCCACACAGCTAATCCCTAGCAACATTCTTCGGCTTATCTCCCCGTCAAGAGCTTCTGGGGCACTTCTAGCACATCCATAATAAGATATGCATGCATCTTAACATCATTCATGTGCGTGGGCGATTTTCATGGCTCATGTCCTGGTTATATCTCCCAATACACCAAATCTTTACCAAGATTACGACTTATTGAATCCACCAAGTACATGCATCTGTCTAACCGCCTTAAATATATATATATGCAGGTAGTAAATATAGGCTTTGGCAAGTATTTATCATAGTGAATTTGACCCCGCGATAGTCCATTGTGGCGGTTACCACCCTACTATACTTGTTGACGTTGAACGAAGTCTAAAGCTACCAGGCGCTTTCTCTATTGTTAAGAGGAGCAGGGCCCTTTGTTAATATTCCCAGCGAAGCTACTTGCGTATTGTGGAATAGTAGGGTCACGGAAGCAAATAAGGATGAGCATCAATATATTCGCGACATTGGATCAAGATGCTTTACTATTGAAGGTACCGAAATCTATCAGATATTTATGCCTTAGGATCTCATCATAAGAATCCCGCTACCCGTAGCACTTCCTCATCGCCCTATACTTCTTCCCTGCTTATTCCAGGCGTCTTTGATGTGGATGCGATACGAATTGGTGGCTGGAGTTCATTAGTCCACCCTCTTTATGTAGGGTGAACATCGAGTTGCGACTCGGCATAGCAACACAAGGACGCGAGCACACAACTACTCGACAGGACGAATTACAATATCTTAGGAGGATATACTGGAAGTGAGAAGGTTCTATTCGGTTACCAAATCATGTTTATATTTCGTGGAGTGGCCCATACAAAACCCTGTATACAGTACATATCCAACAGATGAAAAGTGCTGACAGTATTTATATGCTCAGCCAATGGAGACGACTCAGCCATCAGCAACCAATGCAAGCTCGTAATTCCATGGAACACCTTATTGGAAAAGCAGACCGACGACCGGACACGGGCGGACTTCCAGTTTACATTATATAGGATCGACCTTAAATCGAAGGTCCACAGGGAAAAGAGCCCACACAATATGCACATTATTCTTAGTGCGGATCACGCATCACTCTGAAGAGATGAGGAGATGGCTCTTGTCCTCAACTATCTGAAGACGAGTCGCTGCTTTGATTGGGTGCACCATGCACGTAATCAACGGACGTAAGCTCGCAAGTGACGAATTAGACCATTCTGGCACACTATAAGATATACTACACATGTATTTCAAGATTTGAGAATAACTATCCCTGGACACAAGTGGTTTCGATGAGAATTGATTGGCCTCCTTAGAGAAGGTTTAAAAGAAACAGATTTGCTGAGTCGAGCACATAATTAAGACTCGTTTCCGTGGACTTTGTTTTCCTGACGCTGAGGATGAAGGTTCTTCCGAATCTGTACCACAAGTCTATGGAATTGGAGATGATCCACGGCTAAACGGCGTGAGGATACAGCAGAACGGCGTGTATGACGCCATATCAATGGTCGGTAGCAATTGTCGAGTGGATCCCGAGAGGAACCAGATAACGGGTAAATTGGCCTCGGAGGGGTTCCCTTACAAATCCGAGGGGTATAAAGTCGCAACCACGGACCCCTCATTGTTAAGATATTGCTGTCTTAAATTCAAATCTAACAGTTCGAGTCCACGGTTCTACAGATACAGCCCAAGGATTTCTTAGTAGCCCAACACTTGCAAGATGCCGAAGGTACTCTTATCCGGTGAGCACTCCATGCGTTATACCTGCGCTATACAGCTATATAGCATCAAGCCAGGACTAGCTAACAGCATCAAAAGGTGGAAGTGGATTTATTGCAGCACACATAGTTGACGTGCTGGTCGAACATGGGTACTTGGTCCTGTCTATCGTGCGTTTTCCGCTAAGCTAACGTTGCTCCAGGTTCGATACGGTGATAACTGTTCGGTCCGAAGAGAAGGGCAAGAGGATACTCGACAACCACCCCAACGTTCCGAAGGAGAAACTGTCATATGTGATTGTCGAAGACGTTGCTAAGGAAGGCGCATTTGATGAGGTCAGTGGATTATTCCTAGCGTATTTGTGCCAGACGGAGCAATATCAGCCCGGATTGCATTATCAGAGCTATATCTATCTCCCGCGTATATCCCACGGAAACAATGCTGATGCGAGGTTGTCCATGATCTAGGCTGTCAAGTCAGACCCTCCCTTCGACTACGTACTTCACACCGCGTCGCCTTTCCACTTTAATGTCCAGGATCCTGAAAAGGATTTCCTCAATCCTGCCATTAATGGAACTACCGGTATCCTGAAGGCCATCAAGGCTTATGCACCGACTGTCAAGAGAGTCGTCGTCACCTCGTCGTTCGCCGCAATTGTGAACCCTCAGCACCCTAAAGTATACAACGAGACAATCTGGAACCCAATTACGTGGGAAGAGGGATTGCAGCCAAGCAATGTCTACCGGGCGAGTAAGGTGAGTTCTGCGCAGTGTATTAGTTCAAGCTGGCTGAGCAGTTGTTGATCCATCGTAGACTTTCGCAGAGAAGGCTGCCTGGGAATTTGTTGAAAAGGAAAAGCCCAACTTTGACTTGGCGACAATTAACCCACCCTTGGTATTTGGGCCTATCGTTCACTACCTCAACTCGCTCGATGCGGTCAATACCTCCAACGCTCGTGTGAGAGACCTGATCCAGGGCAAGTACAAGGAAAAGCTGCCAGCTACAGGTGTATTCCTTTGGGTAGACGTCCGCGATGTTGCACTTGCCCACGTCCGGGCCATTGAGGTGCCAGAAGCTGGCGGCCAGAGGTTCTTCGTCGTCTCTGGCCACTTTTCGAACAAGCAGATCGCGGATGTTATCCGCGAAACTCACCCAGAACTAGATGACAAGTTGCCTCCCAAGGACACTCCGGATGATCTCAGCCCTGATACCTATAAGCCGGACAACTCCAAGTCTGTTAAGGTTCTGGGCCTGAAATACCGCAACCTAAAGGAATCTATCTCTGACACTGTCAAGTCCCTGCTGGCAGTTGGCGCTTAGAGCCTACAGCAAGTGGGTATCTGTACATGAGAACGACTGTCCTTATCGTATGAAAAAAAAAAAAAAAAA